>CM059837.1:27804-170804 GCA_030444775.1 Atalantia buxifolia | reverse complement strand
GTGATGTTTTCTCTAAGTAAACCATTTAGAAGTTAAGAATCAAATTCTCCTTATAACTAATTTGATCTTCTGTCCAAAAGAAAATATCTAAAACATACTAAATATAATCCTATGGAATCAATCTCCTAACTAAATTTAAATCTCAATTTGATTTACGCTTACTAACACCATCCACTCACTAACAAGCATGTGCTCAACAAAATCTAGCGCCATCACCTCAGTTTAATTGTCAGCAAATTATATTGACCCCAAACCCCCAGCAACATTCCTAGTCATACAGGAGTTCTCACATGGCTCCTTGATTACCAACCTGATTCCTTGTAATCCAGGCAGCAGAATACTTTTACTCAAATACTACCCAAAAAAAAAAAGAAAAATCAAACATAACATTCAAACATTTGTATTCAAACTCTTCTCAAAAAAAAAAAAAAAAAATTGTATTCAAACTTACAAAAATTCAGATTCATTAACATTTTAAATAAAACAATAAAGGCTACCTAAATTTCTAACCCAATGACTAAAGACCAACAAACCAGCCTGGAATTACTGCTATATCGTGTGCATTCAATATACGCTGCTGTCAAAGTTTTATTGCAGTGCTTTTTTTTCAGAAAAAAAAGGGAAGAGGAAGAAGAAGAAGAAGAAAATTAAGGTTCAAATGTATTGCTTTGTTTGGTCCCCAAAACAAATGAAAAATAAATCGGACAAGAAATAAAAAGACTGATGAACTGAAGAGTGAAGACAGAATTGGGATATGAGCCCAGCCCCCAGCAGATAAAGCTGCAGGGCACTCTTTCTTACGCTGCAATGAATTGAAGCGAGGCTCAAGAACTTGATTTCCTTCTACTTTTAATTGTAACATAAAATTATGAAAACAAAATAGGACCATAGAAGAAACATCCTTCCATACCTTTGACAAGAATGGTTCAAGAACAGTGACGACTTCCACAAGCGAGAGATCTGAGTTGCAGCGCCTCCGCTTGTTCCTTTTCCACTGACAGAGAGAAAAGAGAAGAGAAGAGAAGAGATGAGCGCCGACGAGCGATGACCGACCGGCAAGCGATGAGCGCCGGCGAGCGACGACCGGCTGGTGATAATCTTAGGGTTTGCTAAATCGATAATTTAGGACATTTGTTTTTGTCTTTTTCATCTTAGTTTTACAATATTAATTTTTTTAACCTCAAATCGGATATTAAAAGAATTTTGGATCAAATATTCATATTCACCCAATTTTTAATTGAATATTTTAAAATATATATATATATATTTATATTAAAAAATTTAAATAAATATTACTTAATCCAATTGAATTGGATATTAAAGGTTCACGTTCAGATTGGATTAACTCGAATCGAATTGAACTCGAAATTTATTCTGGGTTCGATTCAGTTTGGATTAACCGTTAAAACTTGAACGAATTCAAAACTTCAACCCGTTTGGGTTAAAACCCGCTCGGGTTGAATTTTTTTTTTAATTCAAATTTTAAAAATTAAAAATATATATTAAACAAAAAAAATTACTAAACAACTAACTCTCGTCTCTCGGTCTCACTTCCTCCCTCTCCATGCTTCCTCTTCTCACTTTCTGAGTTTCATTACCTAACTTTCCCACGAGTGGCCACGACGACAGCAGCAGCTAGCAGCCCCGTCCAGCTCCAATAGACACCAGCTGTTCACTGCAGCTCACTCGCCGTCAGCTAGCACGCCTCGCCTGCAGTTGCGCCTTGCGTTCACCTCGCGTTCACCTCGCGTCCCACTCAGCCCAACATTGTCTTGTTCTGCCAACGCTGTAGCTGCTCTGAGATCAAGGTTTGTCTCGCTCTGCCAACGCTATAATTTGTTGACTTGCTCGCAGCTATTGGCAACCTGAATCGAATTTTAACAACATGTTGTTATTAATTAAATTGTATATTTTTAATTAATTGATTGGCAATTATTCAATTATTTGGAGTGAGTTTGTTGTTGATGACTGATAATTGAACAAATAGAGATTGTTATTGGTTAAATTGGAGTGTGTTTACTGATAATTGAACAATTAGAGACTGTTATTAATTAAATTACAGTGGGTTTGTTGCTGTTATTATTAATTAAATTAAAGATTGTTAATTAATTAATTGATTAATTTGTGTTGTTTTTTTAATTTAGAAAATGGCAATATGCTGATTGCTGAATTGCTGATTGTAGTTATTATTAGTGTTATTATTATTTTTTGTTTAACTTGATTGTTTCTTCGCAAAGTTATATATATTCCCAAACGTTGTCGCTGTTATTGTTGTTATTATTAATTAAATTGTGATATTTGTTCAATTTAGGATATTATAAGTTATAACATTATGAAATTTTGAGTTTTTGTAATGAGAATATATTTTTTGTTGCAAAATTATAAGTGATTGTTGAAATATGATTCGTATCGGCTAGAGCCATAGCTTTGCCCATAACAGGGATTATTCCTTAAGGATGTTTGGAATGTTTGGAATTGAGATTTTTAAATTGTTGAAATGTTATTAAGGATGATTTGTAGTTGATATTTATTGTTAAAGATGTTTGGAATTGAGATTTTTGGATATTAAATGGTTGTTGTTAGAATTTTTAGATTAAACTGTTCCAACCTGTTCTAATCCGAATTAACTCGAATTTTTAGATTGAATTATTCTAACCCAAACTAACCCGAATTAACTCGAACCGAAATTTTAACTCGAATGACCAACCCAATCCGATCCGAATTGTTAACCCAAACCAAACCGAATTAAATTAGATTCTGTTTGGTTCGGGTTGGCATTTTCAACCCGATTGAGTTCAATTCTATAACCCAAATGGGTTAAAACCCAAATCGAAATTCGAACAATCCGAACCGAAACTCGATTTGTCCACCCCTATTGAATTTATGAATATTTAATTTAAAAAGACCAACTTATTATCCCTAATTGTAAGATACATGAAGGGGCGCAATGATATTTAACCCCAATAAAGAATTTGGCGGAGTCGACCTTGACCTGCTCCAATGTTTTAGTCCCGTGAACCATGGGTCGTGGTCATTAAAAGTTTTTTTTTTTAATCTCCCTACCAGTACCGACGTGTTTGTAGCTCTATATCAATGCTAGACCTGTAAATTTTATTTCAAAATTTATGAGTAGATGATAAGATGTTTGGATGATCCTTTAATTATTATTATTATTATTTACTTAATAATAATTAAATCCTTTCTTCATTTACGTGGGTGAATGGTGTTTAAATTTTAAATCTTTTATTTCAATTAATAATCTTAAAGGACAGAACCAATTCATGCATACAAAATGAAAAAAATTTATCATATACTCAAAAAATGAAGCATCACACACCACATTATTAATATAATTTGAAACGAAAATTAGTAACATGAAAATAATGTTTTACTACTTGTATTTACTTGACCTTTTTTAATGTTTGACATTTTTATCTAACTGAAAATTGTAATATCACATTAATATATAAAAAAATTATGACTCTTTAATACTATCTACTTTTTTTTCAACCGTGCCAAATATCTCCCCATCTCATGGACCATAATGAAATGTCAAGAATTCTCTTCGTAACGTTGAATTTTGACCATCATTGCGAGGAGATTCAACTTTTATTAGTTATGTTTCGACTATCGACATGGTTCTGGGAAGTGTTTGACACAAATGGTCAAAATTCAACATAATCGAGTCATACCCATAACCGACGGCCAGGGACTTATTGGATATAAAAGAAAAATTTATCTTCTTAAGTTAAGAAAAAAAATTACTAGGGATCCACATGTTATTACATCTTTTCAAATTTCTATCCGACCAAAATTTATCAAATTTATTATTTGGCAATAGTTATTGCCATGTAAGACAAGAAAGTCGCACAGAGCAAGCGATCTGCTCACCTGGCCAACACGGCAACCTCTAATCTGTCGACACGTGTCTCCACTGCAAGAACCGTGGCCGCCCCGCCTTCGTAGTTCGAAAAAGGACGATGATAAAATAAATAACTCACAAGATCTAGAATATTTGTTTAAAAGTCAAAATTGATCCCCAGATTTATATGAATTTTGCATGTCATTTACATTGGTCGCTAAATTTCCGGCGTTGATTGATGGATAATTCGGCAGATTCGTGCGATATAGTCGATCGAGATGGAGACGCAGCTGCCACCAGCTCCTCATCGACATCCGCCCCCGCTGCCGGCGCCGGAGGATTTAAGCTTTTAAATCGGCACGGAACAGTTCACCAGTTCATGGGCGGCGGTAGAAGTAAGATTCTCAGGGTTAAAAAAATCTGATTTTTCCCTTTAAAATAAACTAAAGTGGATTCTTTTTAATATTTCGTATGGAAAATTATGTTCTTTTTTTAATTTTGTTTTTTAGATGATTGTGCAACTAATTGTTTGACTAAAATTTGGTTATTTGATTATGCTTAGCTGCAGATGTGCTGTTATGGAAACGACGCCGTGTTTCTTTTGGTGTGATTGTGGTTGCTACTGTTGCATGGCTGATATTTGAGCGGTCTGGGTTACCTTTTTTGTCTGTTTGTTCGGATGTTTTGCTGTTGCTGATCGTTTTGATGTTCATTCGTGCCAATTTTGCTGCTTATAGAAATAGGTATGTGTAATCTGCTCGCTATGTGTTTGTGGCTTTGTGCTTTCGATGCGCATAGGCGCTTCCTAATGAGGCTTACTTTTTCGTTTTTTAGCAGACAACTAGAGTCCTTACCTGAGTTGGAGGTATCGGAGGAAATGGTTAATAATGCTGCAGCATCATTTCGTGTTAAAATAAACTATCTGCTCCTTATGGCTCATGACATCACTGTTGGCAAGGATTTTAGACTCTTTTTCCAGGTCAGTGTAACTACATTCGGATTAAAGAATTTGTAGAGTGTTCTCGTAGTGCTAGAACTTGGAACCTTGGTGATGTGCAGCATGGGACTTTAAGATTTATTTATAGAGAAGATAGATAAAGATGAAAGTCAAGCATGTAAATTTCTATCTTCAATGTGTACAAGGTAAAAATTTCCACCCTAAAAAAAGGGTAAAATTGCCCAACCAGTTAAGGTTGAGGTTTACACAAGAATGGTCGAGGTAGAGTTGTATGGATCGAAACTGGTTCAGTAAGCTAAGATTGGATTGGGGTAAGGTAAAGTAAGTAGATGCCCGGTGACTTAGCATAGCTTGTTCGGTACTATATGGGCTAAAGTAGAAAAAAATTATTTAAAATTAATAGATAAATGATAAATGGGCTTTGTAAGGTAGATACAAGAAGTCGTCCATTCCAAAATGTGTGTTTATTATAAAAAATATATAAACATAAACAACAAACATTGTTGAAGTTTGTGTCTTATGGATTCTAGAAGTAGAACAAATATTTTGTCTAGTCAAGATCAATAGAAAATTTAATTACTCATTTGTGACTAAATGAAAAGAAAAAAATTAAATGGTTTTGCAGATATAGAGTAAGAATTAGATGGAACATTTGAACCCCTCCCACAAAAAAAAAAGAAAAGAAAAAGAAAAGAAAAAGAAAAAATGTATTTATAATTTATATGATAATGTAATTACTTTGGGTGTACTATGAAATATTGGAGGGCTTGACTGGGCTATGTCCCAGGATAGTCCTCTACAATCTCTGCCTCCGTTCTCGTCGTGTCATCATCTGGAGTTGTTTGATTTCATGGGGAAGCATGCAAAACCTCAGTATTTGGGTCACAAGCTTTGTTATTTTTTCAGATATCTGCAATTAGTGTATATCCCTTGATATCCATTGGTATGAAATAATGCATGTTGTCCATTCTACAGTCTGTGGTGTGGAGTGAATTTTCAATATGTTTAGAATCTCACCAGACTTCTTTTATTTGACAGGTGGTGGCCTGTCTTTGGCTCCTGTCTGCCATTGGTAGCTACTTCTCATTCTTCACTCTAGCCTATATTGGTATGCAGATTCATCCTTTTTTTGCCCACTGAACTGTTTGTGGCGCCCCTCCCCACCCAAAAAAAAAAAAACTATTCATTCATTTTTCTTTATGTTCTCTCTACTACTTAAGAGGGCCTATAAATTCTTAAGCAAATTGCCTTATGGATTAGTCTTTTGACCAGAAACATTGTAAATATTTCTTCTTAACATTTATTTGCAAAAATTTCTGGCTTTTCTGGAAATCATGCTGTTCTACGGCCATTTAATTTTTCCCTAAAAAACTCCGCTAGTTTTTTATTAATAGATGAGCTGTTTTTTCATTTGTGTATTAATTTCCCAGGATGGTTCATTTATAGAAATTTCACTATGATGTTCCTATCTATATAATTGCCTTTATTTGTTGACAGGAACTCTCTTATCCATTACAGTTCCTGCATTGTACAGCAGATTTGAAGCACATGTGGATAGATATTGCGGGATGATCCATAAGAGTATATCTCAGCACTACAAAGTAGTGGACAAAAATGTTATTAGTCGAATTCCAAGGACTTTATCCAAGGACAAAGTTTCATAACTTTGATATTGTTCTAACAGATGACAATTTATCAAAAAGGAAAAACAGAACCATAAGGGTATGAGTGAATGTCGCAGAATTTTGGAGCATCGAATTGATGCAGAGTTGTCAAAGTTTCTCTTCCCCTTCGTAGCCGACTATTTTGAGGATTTAGTTGCTCTTTTAGAACCATTTTGTGATGTTTCATTTCCGTTGGACCAGAATGATTTGTTTTCCAATGCTATCTTCATTGAAACTTGAACCGGTAAACTTGCAATCCACCTAGGCCCCACATCGACGCAAGGAGAAAATATTAGCCAGCATGTTCAAACATGCAATTCTGAAGTTTTGCTATCCTGTCCACATTCTGTTTATTGATTTTTGAAAGATCCTCTATTGTTCAGTTAAAGTGGAGAAGATTTCTGTTGTTTCTCCAAGGCCCTCTGTATGATTAAGCAGGGGTAGTGGACATTGGATCATTTTTCTGAGCCTTATCTGTGTAAGTTTGTGTGGAATAAGCTTGTAAAGAGAATAGTTTAGTCTCAGTTGCATTTTACTCTATTGTTGGTCTAGGAAATCTTGCAGCAAATTTCTTACATTCGAATTTAAAGTTAGTTACCGAAATTTTACATTCAGAAATATGTGATCTGATATTAATTCCTTTTGTTCTGGTGTGTTAACACGAATGGTACCTTTAGTGATATCTTTTGCCCATTTTTTTCTTTTTCCAACCAACGGTTAGAAGTTCTGACTATGCATAAAGAATGGGTTATACAGACAAAATTTCTAGCCTGCTTATTCATTCTTGTCCAAACCTAGCAATGGGAACAAACGCCCAAATAGATAAGTGGCAAGAGAACCGATGATGTTGCCCTTTCTGTGCTTTACTGCCGTGCTTTTGCTTCCGGTGGAGATGAAATGCACGCATGCTAGTGCATCATATCTTGCATATCTGTCGATACTAAAACATCATATCTTGATCGTTGTTATAGGGCCAAAAACAAGGAAGATGAAATGCTTCTGTTTCTGATGGTGATTATATCTGCATATATATATATTTTTTTAAAAAAAATACTTTGAAGGTGTCAGAAAGGGGTTTAGAGGTTGAAAAAAGAAAAAATCACATTTAATTTGTTTTTATTGCGTCATATAACTTGTAAATCTAAAACTTACATTGACTTAAAAAAAAAAAAAAGGAAGTGAAAATCTCTTTACTAGATTATGATGACTGACGCGACGGCCATTAGAAAGAAAATTTTTGTGAGATATTATTGCTTGTTTTGAGTGTTAGCTTAACCTTTCAACCAAGAGTGGGCCGCTTCGCACTTATAAATTAGTTGGCGATGACTAACCTCACAGCGGACTATTTATAGACTAAATAGAGGGCTAAATGTCACAAACTTTCTGGGTCAAAATGGATTACCAAAACGAATGGGGCAGATAAAATCAGGGATGGTAATAGGGTGGGGGTGAGGAGGCCTACCCTATTAAAAGTTTTTATTTTTATTTTTTAATAAATTTAGTAGCATGGAAATGAAAAATCTCCATATAGAGAATGATTTTCTCATTCCTACCCCATTTCTCATTTATTTATTTTATAATAGGTATAAATATATAATTTCAGTAAGTTAAAAATTAGAGACTTAAAATAAAATCATCACCATATTATAAAGTATTTAAATTCTTTTAAAAAAATCTCTAAAAGTTTAAAATGATATCTTAAAATGATATTAAAAGTAAAAAATATTTAGAAAGAATAGCACCTTAAAAGTGAAAAGAAAATATAATAATGTTCCAGAGTTGAAAAATATTATAGGATTTTTTTTTATTCATATCATGTTTATATTAAAAAAAATTTATTAATTAACATTATGGTTGATAAAATAAAATTATTAAATAAAAATTAAAAACATATTTATACATAATTAGGGATTGGGGTGGAGATGAGACGAGGAGTGCAAAACCAAATCCCACCCCATTAAGAATTTAGAAGTCATTTTTCCCCCACTTTCTATCCTATTCTTAAAAAATTATTTAAAATTTTCTCGATTTGGAGCATGAAGAATTTTGCCATCCCTAGATAAAATACGCATAAAGCCAACAAAAGTATTTTTTTTCTACTTCTCTTTTGATATGGCTAGCCTGGCCTTCTCACATTTGTTGTCCAGCTCGCTGGGAGGTTATTACACATCATTTACGGTGCACTTGAGGCTCTCACACATCATTTGTGCTTGACATTCTGTGCACAGTCATAGTACAAATTGGCTGGCGATCTTATGGACTTTGGCTAATATACATCAACAATACGATTCAGCTTAATGATCAGTTGGATCCATAGAGATCAAGGACAAAAGTCCAAAAATATGAGACCGATGAAAGATAATGGCCGCCCAAATTGATGTACGATGGAGATTATCACTAATTGCAGATCCATTTAATAGAAGCATTCTTGGTATAAAAGTTTGCAATCTAAGGAGATTCATTGTCTTTCAAGCGCCAATCTATAGAGTCTCAACGAGAGCTTCAACACATAACATGGTATAACAACTGCATCGATGCTTCCTTGAAAATACTAAGATGATTAGCTATTCAAGCCAATAAAACGCTAAGCTTCAAGCAATTCCTTTGCTTTGTTCAGCCAAACATTGTATATGTCATCTGAGAAAAGAACAAAATGCACCTGCAAAGCGCAATCAATAAGTTTCAAACAACTCTGTCAATCTCATCAACAGTTTCATTAATAATTTCATTTCAGTAAATGGAGCACATTAAAGCTTTGGCGAACTAAAACCAACAATCTAGTGTGAAACAGTTCAGATGGCCTTCACTAGCACCTCCAATCACAACCACAGTAGTCCTAGGGAGCAGATCGATTTTATTTCATCCACAATCTATTATTAGTTTCAAAAATCTAGAAGCAAATGAAAACATGCAATGATTTAGCGCTGTTATATGAAGCAAAAACATCAGTAATGATACCTCTTTGAAATCATTTGCAAATTCTTTGACTGTAGATAGAGCTACCGTGGCTGCTTCCTCATAAGGATATCTGGAAAAATTTTATAGAAGAATGAAAAAACGAGAAACAACTAGTTAGATACATGTTATATAGACACCAAATACAGAAGACTCAAAATCTGTAAATATTTTGACCAACTCTGATACAAATGAATTAGATGAAATGGAATATCATCCAACACTTTATAGAAACAGCTTGTGAGTTGGGGATGCCAAAACTTAAGTCAGCCAGCAACACAGATGCAAAAGACTTTCTCCAATCAACCTATTTTCACACAAAGGTTGAATTGCTGTCTCGAACTCCACGTAGATGAAAAGCTTACATGCATTTAAAGAAGAAAATGTGAAAAGAGAAAATGGATCCTCAAGTCAAGAGCAAATACCCATATACACCACATGATATGGCAGTAAAAGCAATGTATTGAATGTTGTTTTCTTTGGCCACGCTCAAGCTGTTCCTGCAACCAATTGAAATACACAGAATATCAATCTTAGAAAGAAAAATTATACTACTACAACCATAGTTAAAGCAAAGCAATAAACCTACTTGTATGCATTTCTCAGAGAGGCTTCAGGATTACTATCCGAATCATAGATAGGACCAACAGTGTGGATCACATGCGATGCAGGCAACTTGAAACCTCTGTGCAGTTTCGGGATGTCAGTATGCTCATCACACAAAATCCTAGACTAGAATGATATAACAGAAGTTCAGTTGGAATAACGTACGGAGTAATTCGTGCTTCTCCGATGGGACAGCGAACTTCAGGTCGGACTTCTGGAACCTTATAGCAAGCTTCTCGGAGCTCTGCTCCTGCAGCCCTATGTATGGCTAACAAAATCCATCTAAAGTTATCACCAGGTTGCTTAAATTACATTGACAATATGTGATAGGAATTAAAATATAGAGGGAAATTACCTCCATCTGCACCACCACCTCCAAGCATTCTCTCGTTGGCCGGATTTACCTTCAGTAAGTAGCCATTCAATCAATGAAATCATCCATTTTGAATTCAATTACACAATCAAGCAATCGCTACGTTCAATTGGGCATATTTGATTGAAATTAAAATTACGATCCACAAGATAAAATAAAATAAACCCATCATCAAGGAAAACTGAAACTAGCAAGTTGTAACCGCATTAAAGAGTTCGAAAAATTGATACCAACATTTAAAATTTTCACCAGTTCAAGCAATCAAAATAAACCCAGTCCAAGATAACACAATAAAAATACCAAAAGAGAAAAATATGAAGGCACTTACAATGGCATCAGAAGAACCATCGACGGACCACTTAGTGATATCACCTTTCTTGATCACTAGAGCGGCCGATTCAGACAACTTGAAATGACCCTCCTCGTTTCGTTGATCACTCGAAAACGACATCGTCACACTCACTGCTCTAACACCAACACCACGATCACCAACTGAGATTGTCTTTACCTTTGTTCTTGTTGCGAAAGAGTTGTCAGAAATTAAAGTTCCAGATTTTGGGAAAGTTGAAAAATTAGTAGCTTCGGGAAGTTGCGTTGCTGGTAGTAGAAATCGTACTAGTCTTCTTGCAAGCATGCTATTTGTGTAGTCTGAAAGTGGGTAATGTAGATGTTGCTAGCGAGATAAATTTTCGATGCAGATATCAACTGGGTTTTTACACGTGTCCCAGAATTAGCAATAGCATCATCTTGTAAATTATATTCGATTAACAAAATTAATAGCAAATTGTTGAAGAAAAGAAGCTCATATTTTAGTTTGATAAATCGTTTTAGTCATTCTAATAATTTTGATCGGTTTAAATGGTATTGTGTGGTATGATATGAATGAAATTTGTGATGGGGCTAATTCTTGTGGCAATGGTATTAACAATGATATGTGACTATCAAAGGCATACCATTCATCCTCAAAATTTGGTGGAGAATAAATAACATAAATAAGAGGCTTTTGATTATTATTTTTAACACATTTTTGAGAGGTAATTGTTGATTTATCAACTAGCGAAAAGATGATGATGATGATAGTAATAATCATCCATTAGCTTTTGGTATGATAGAAAACAAAATGTTCTTGAGGTGATTTCTGTTTATAAATTATTTGCACTTGCAATGAAATTTATGTAAAAAAAGAGTTAATTTAAGAATAACATCCAAAATTGTGTTATGAATGAATATGATGTTGGTGGAGACCGATTTTTATATAGGTAGGGTCACGGAGTTTAATAATTTGGAGAGAATTTTTTTATTATTCATTAAAAAAAAAACTTCCGAATTATACATTAAGATTGAAATTTTTTTATCGATAACTTTTAATTGATGTCTCAAATGATAACCAGAAATCACAACGTTGAATGAAATTATACCCTTTCATTCAATTGAAGTAATAACTATATATAGAACACAATCCTTTCTATTTATAGAGGCCTAGCGGGTGCCAACAGACCACCACAGCAACAAGACAGGCCACATCGGCCAGGCCTCAGCCTCATGCCTACCCCTATTCTCACCCTTTCTCCCTCACAAACAATGCCAAATTCAGTTAAATATACAAATTTTGATTCACTTTTTTAAAATCTTGAAATCTAAAGCTGAACACCCTCAAAGGTTTGCCCAAATTGCCAATTTGCAGGCACAACATTGTTGCTAGTCACAGTCCTGCCGTCACTGGTTGTCACTTGAAAAGAAAGACTCTGGCCATTAAGATAAGAATTGCTCTGCCAATTTTGGCCCCAGTTCCTTGACATTGCTTGCCATCCAGTCTTTGAACCCTTGATTGATACTGAATGTACATCTCCTGCTCCTCCAACATTTGTGATCAAAACCAAGTTGAAGTATGAATGTCCATTGACGGTAAACCTTATTCCACCTTTCTTCGCACACGGGACCCTGATTACAAATCCCGATAGAAACATGTCAAAATCAGATTCATACAGGCTTTCAAGTGTAGTGACATCAACTTTTGTAATGAGATATGTTGTTACCTTCTGAAGGAAATTGGGACGATACCGGCGCGGTATTGGGCAATTTGCAAGAAAGCGGGCTCAGCCATGTCAAAGTGCTGGAGGGGAGGATTGCACCAACCGCCGTTGTCGTTAGACAGGGCAAGGTTAGGTGGGCAGAAGTTGGTGGCGGTGACAATGATGGAGCCGGGGAGGCACCACTTGGGGTCATTTTCACATTTCATTTCATAGCATGAGCCACAGCTTAGGCCATTGTTGAATAGAGCAGTACTAAGTGCTGCTGTGTTAGTCCCATAGCCTTGGCTGTACAAATTGCCATACCCACAAGCACCACCTACAGTATCAAGTAGAAAACATCAATTGCCATCATTGCAAATTGACCAAAAAATTATGCAACAAAAGAGACAAACGTTTTAACTTGTTACTCAAAACTTACCCATTGTGCCGGAAGCATCACCCCCTCCATAGAAAGTAGCATGGCCACTTTGCCACCCACCACCATAGTCTCCAAATGTGCCACGAAAGCAAAAATTGAGCACAAACAAAAGAAGAGCAACACTAGATGATGCTGCAATATTGGCCATGGCTGCTACTGCTGGCTGCTTATGTTTATGTGTTTTTTTTTTGGTAAAGAAAAGGAGAGGCTTTGAGTGCTTAGTGACTTAGTGCAGAGGGAATGGAGCTTGCTTTATATAGACAGCGAGATGCGGACTTCGTGAAGCTACGGACACCGAATTAAATCACATTTCGTCAGACATTGTTACAGGGATCAAACTGCACATGCAAATGTTCTTGTTAGAGCACCAACTGCTATCTCAGTTGGCCCCACCCCACATGCATTTTATCAACCGTTTCAGTTACCTAAATTTGTCATATTTAATTTTCTTCCCTTTCTCATTCTTCGATACTTTCTACATTTGATAATGCATAAATTTCTCCTTAAACTGCCTGAAAGACCGCAAATCAGCTCAACTTTTAAGCCCTTTGATTAAGGAGACTTGAGGTTAATTTCTAGTTCATGAGGTCCGTTTTGGTTGGCTGTGGAAAATGTATCATAAAGTAGTGCTAATTTTGTCAGCATTCTTGTTCCATCGTTGCTCTCTCTAGTCCAAAGTTCAATGTGCTCAAATCTTAATATGTTTTTCATTTCTACAAAAGCCATGCAAGTTTCATGTTTAAACCACCCATTAGTCCTTTCCTTCCCACATGCATACAGGGATTCAAGTTAATTTCCATGTGTATCACGGAAATGATTTTTTTTTTCCAATTATTTGGTGGTCGGTCCAATCCTTTTGGACCCCGACATCAGACAGTGCCATGACAGAATTATTTAAGTAATCGCAGTTTTTACTTATAATTAATGGTAAACTATCATTATAAACTTTAAATCCTCTTGATATAAAGCTGTTTATATTGGGTACCAACAAGTTTGTAATTGTAAAAATTACAATTGTCTTTATAAAATAAAAATGTTTTGCATGAAAGAAAATTTTTGCTTAATTAGTCTAAAGATGTCACCAAAAGTGACCGGTTTTGATGCATGAATTGAAACGGTAAGAAAGCATATGCAGGGATTAGGAGGCAGCCGACTTGCAAACAGAGAGAATCTCAAATTAAAGCCTTACTTTTTCTAGTGCAATGGGCTGCTTGTTTGGTCAGAAAAGTTCTCTCAATTTGTTTAAGCTTGTTAGGTTTTAATTAAAATTTCTCGTACAGAACCATACGTTAATCCCCGTAAACCAATCATATTTTAGTATTACAGATGAGGCATCAAGAGATTACACAGCAGAAACTCCACGGAATCCCCTCGTCGGTTGTTATAATTAATATGCTTTGTAATAAGGTTTTTAATTTTAGATCACCAAACATAACCACTAGCATATACAGTATGGAATCGGGATCACACACGTGGTGAAATCTCATAGATCGATGCATTTGGGAAATACAAAACAAAAATAAGGGACTAAAGCATGTAACTTATGATAATTCATCGTTGAAATTATTAAACCAAAGTGGGATTATTATAAAATCTCAAGTCAACAATGTATTTATATTTTTTGGATACAAGTTTTGTATGGACTCGCTGAGAATTATGTGGGGAGAGATTTTGATGAGGGACCTACCATGTTATGAGCACATGCAAGTCCCGAATATCACGGTCAATTGTATTCATACATCATTTTCATATGAATTAGGATGCTTTCATTTCTAGTTAATTACATTTAGAATATGAGATCAAAGATAATGAGACACCGACTTGATTTGACAATCATATTACAAGGGAACGATCGAGATGCTGTTCTGGCTTGTATTTTTTATTTGATTAATTGGAACTAGTTAACCAAAACTTCAATTCGTTTCTTCCGTTAGGAATTAGGAGTAATATTTTTTATGGGAGGTGTCGACTCAGCGTTTTAAGACTATCAATCGGTAGCATTAAAATATATTAAGCTGATGTTTAAGTTGTCGATTGATCTTGATGTCTAAGTTTAATATTCCCTCCCCTTTTAGACTTTTACCGGCCGTCCATTGAAATTATTAGTATTATGTAATAAATATTGTTCTTTCTCACTTCATAATTGGCCTTTTTCAAAAATGGCAGTAGAGCTACTTGTAAAACTTTAATTGGGCATGCGATTTGATAAAATAATGTGCTCATCTTACTTAATATTTTCTGCTTATATAGTTTTTTTTTTTTGAAACTGTTCTGCTTATATAGTCAACACTTCAATTAAGTAATTAAGGATGGCAATGGATCGGATCGGATCAGATCTGACCCAAGATCTATGTGATCCAAATTCAATCGGATTGGATTTCGGCCGGACTAAAATGGATTTGGGTATCAATGTGTGGATCTAAAGCGAATTTGGAACAAGTCTGGCTTATCCTAATATCTAGATCCATGTTCATATCCACTTATCAAGTAATTTAATTTAATTTAAAAATTTTCTTAACAATTATGTAATTATAAATGATAATAAAATTAGTTCATAGCATAGTAGTGGCATTTAGAATGTATTTAAGAATCTTAAAACTTAAAGGTATTTAAATGATAATAAGATAAAAATTTATTAAGTGTAAAATAAAATTAAGATAGCTAGCCCTAATTTTTAAAGTTTTCACTATACAATTCAGCCTCCTTCTTTCTCTTTAGTCTACTCTACTTTCTTCACTTCATTTGAATGATTGGATTAGTCCTTCTAGAAAAATCTCTAGACTTGAGTTTTTTTTTTCCTATCATTTTCTCATAACCTTATTTATGTTGTATAATCACTAATCAGTGGTGGCAATCAACTATAAAATATTTATGTTAACCTGATCATACGTTTAGTTTAATATGGTCATAATAAAAATAACAAAGCATTGAATATAATAAATCGTATTTAACTTATATGTTAATATTTAATGATATAGAAATGATGATGGTGTGCCGTGGATATCAAGATAGTAAAAGAAACATTAGAATATTATAATGATCTTATTCATGCAATTAGCTTTCTTATTTGTTTGCCTTGGTGCAAAAGTAGAAGCTACAATACTTATTAGATTTTTTATACAAATTATATAATTTAATTGTTACCAATGCATTTTATTCTTTATTTTAAAAAAAATTATTACTCTCTTATTATTGAGATTTAGAATTCATAACGAATCTAAAATAGATTTGGATTTTAAGTTTTATTTTTGGATTTAAAGCAGCCGCGAATCTTAATTTTTTTGTTTCGGATTTAGATATGGGGCGAAAAACATGGATGCATGATGGATATAGGACAGCTACGAATCTTAATTTTTTTTTATGGATTTAGATTTGGAGTAGAGTAGATCCAATTTATACATGTCCCATTGCCATCCCTATTCAATTAATAATGACAAAATTATATGGTTTGATTGCTATTGATAACTATCAACCTATAACTTAGCAAGATAATTGGATTTTTGGTCTAGTGGCAAAAACTGTTGCCCTCAAATTGGAGGGCACAAGAGTTTAAACTCAAATTTTTTCCTTCGGTTATATAATAATAGATGTTTCTCCCTCAAAATGGTTGATAAGAGTAGATATAACTCTCCAATATTAGTGGGAGATAAATATATTTAAGTTGTGCAATAAAAGAGTTGATCTAGAATAATTCATGATCTAGAATAATTCATAAGTATCTAATTATTAATAAACTTATGATTGTAATTTATCAAAACAAAATCTCGATGAAGAAAGAATTTTATCTAAAGCTTAGCGTTGCAGTAACAATTGTTTAAATAAATGTGTTAACCAGGCCTGCAAGCCCCTATAGCTCAGTGGTAGAGCGCCAGTCTTGTAAACTGGAGGTCTGTAGTTCGATCCTGCATGGGGGCAGTTTTAGAGTTTTTCATTCAATGCATGTTTTAGGGTTTTCATGCGACACCACCAGCATTAGCAAATTCGGCTTTATGAAGCATTTATTTTCCTTTCCCACATAATAAAAATTTTCATGGCTTACAGTTTTTTGATATCTACGAATCCAAGTTCTTCAGAGTAGTGGGATCAAAATATGTGATGCTAGTGCTCTAGACCAAACCCTTTCTTCCCAGGAGGGACAACATATACCAAACCAGTAATAAGATCCACAAACACGCATGTGGACTTTATCCAAATGTGTAGTCCGTCAACAACAAATGAAAGTGCCCTTCACAAGGGTATTGTCTGTTAGTTTCGACTTGTTGAGACCCCAAAACATGAATATGGACCACACTCGCCCAATACAAACTTGTGAATAGTCAATTTCTTTTGGTAATTAATGAATTGGTCACATATATCAGCAGCAAGCAAACAGCATACCCTACTCTAAACACCTACCATGTGCATTTCAATAGCAGCTTGTTGGGGTAGGCCACCCGTGGCTCTGTACAAGCAGACAACTCAAGTCAGTTATCTTAATCTTGGATGCCATAGGCTCTGATCTCATTAAAGCCTGTGAGAAACAATGTAAGAAGAATCACCTTTCTGCGATAATTGGTATTTTATGATTCTCAGGTGCTGTCTGAACTTGATTTTCAAGTTGTGAAAAGTTAATACGAGAGCCAAAAGTTTTTAATCACTGGCCCTGAATCCATGATGATCAGTTTATCTTGTTGCTGTTACCAATCATGAGTATTAAAAGTTGTTGGCGTAACGGGTGAAGAAATGCATGGCAGCCAGATGCCATATAGGTAAACTTTTGATGCCCTAGAGAGTTTACATCGACGTCAATACCAACTTTATGATATGCATGGCAACAGCAAAATCACAAGTCGGTCCATGGCTTGTTCCGGGATGGAGATTGCTTGAAATTCAAGGCACTACAAGTGGACATGGTCCATTGCAAGATTGTAGGTTATACAAGTGTTATCAATTCTCTGGAGAAATATCAATATCACCAACCTCCAACACAATTTGGATTGAAACAATGATGGAGAGATATAATGAAATTTTAAAACATAAACATCTCTGAGGCAATAGTCCGAACTGGGGATTCAAAATGTTGATAATATCGAAATCATTAAGCCTGCAGAGTTGAATTTTGGGGACAGTTTAGTCCCACTAGATTAAACTTACTTACTTTTAAATCTTGGAGAGCCTTAGTTTTGTTTTTTTAACATCATTCATATGATCCTTTTAAATAATGGAGACTCAAATAGTTTAACCACCCTTCCAGTTGGGTGATATAGTCAACAAATGACATTTCTGCAACCTTGCATCTACTGAATACATTCATTTTTAACCATCACCGATTGAATATTGTTTGGTTTGTGAAGGGAGATGCTGTCAACCAATGCAGAAAATTAACAACGAAAAAATTTAAAAATTGGAAAAATTAATTTATTTCCTGGTAATAAAAGTTTTAAACAATAACAAACAGACAATACAATGGGGGCGCCTAAAAAGAAAAGATGCACTTTTCTACTCCTTGAAAAGTAACCTTCTATTCCCTGATGAGTGCCCCTAAGAAATGAATTTGAATGAGACAAAGAAATAAGTCAAAGAACTCAATGATACCTCAAGACCTGGAAAAGCTACCGAAAAACTAAACTCTCCATCACGTAAAAGAATGGAATTCAAATACAAAGTACCTTTGTCTGTCAATAAGGTCAGTCTATGAACAATTCAACAAACATGTTGGGATCAAAAATCGGCAACATTTGCATCAAAATGTGCTGCTGCTTTCACTAGCAGAAATTGAGGGGCCTTCAGACTTCACTAGATGAGAATTTCTGCCATTGATATCAAGCCCCTGCAATCTTCCAAGAGGATCCTGCTGCAACATCTCTGAGAAGGCATGTGAGTTGGCTGTAGCTAGAATAGGCTGATGGGGAGTTGACATGTTTGGCTGAAATGGATGGAATTCTGGCATTTGTATGTGCTGGGTGTCTCCAGGCCCAGTTTGAGGCTGGTGTGGATAGAACAATGATTGGTTATATGGAATTGGTTGCATTCCTAAATTATAGGTGTCCGTGGGTGTCATCATTTCACCGGTTGCAACCTTGAGCCTCTCCACTTCCTTTTTTAGAGCTTCATTCAAAGCTGTATTTTGGAGAAATGTCATGACAAGATATAAAAAGCCAATAGGTTCTCAAGAAAACATTAAAAAAAAGGGGTAAAGTATCGGGAGAAACAACTTGGGCAAAATGGAAAAATAAAGAAAATTGTCATTCAGAGAAGCTATCCCCATAGACAGTACCCAGTTATTAGACCCCGTTACTAATCTTTAGATTCTTCAAAATAAGATGATGGGTCCAAGTGAAATGCCATACCAGAAGCAAAGGTACCGATGAAGAATGGGCTGGAGTTACTGTTTCCATTCCTACCTATGAATGACCAAAAATTGGAGAGAAAGTAGAGAATAGAGACAAGTCTGTCTCAAGATAAATATATCTAACCCCTTTAGTAAAAGATCCAAATTGGGGTAGAGAAACAACACGGGACATCTATTTGATGCAATGGTAAGCCAGAACTAGAAGTTCAAAGTATATTGATGCCCAAAAGTTAGATGGCATAGAGGGTTGCACTTTATTGCATTTCTTGACAGAATAGAAGATACTATGTAGCTTGACCATATAGAGAGCAGGAAATTCCCCTGCCCTGTGGCTGGCACAAAATACTGCATTGACGGATGGCATAGGGAAGCGGAGGCAAATATGTCCCTTTACATGCCAACTATGGGAAAGTGACTGTAATGAAAATAATAAAATCAGGTATGTAATAAACGTACCATCACGTAATTGAGCTTGTTGTTCCATAGCCTGTAAACGAAGTTTAAGCTCTGTATTTTCAGTAGACAGATCTGTTGTGTCCCTCTAATAAGAAAACAAGATTTCATAAGAACAAACACAGCAATGACATGATAAAGAAAGATGGCAAGTTCATTTTTCTTCAATTTGAAGAATAAGATTGAAAAGATAGCCTGTGAAATTATTTTGAAGACCCGTGAAACCTCAGAAAAATTAAAAACCAGTCACTAATCTTTTCATTTACAGAAGCAAAATATTGCAAACTAGATGTCAGTCTGTACAAGGAATAAAACCAGGCTCCGTTATTATGCAATGGAGGCCAAGCACATGTATCCTATAACTAGAAATATACAAGTGGAGTACCAGTTGAAATAAGGACCTGGAAAAGTGTGAGTTGTGCAGATAGAGTAGTTGCTTCTGTTTGCAGTGTCTGGACCTTCCTCTCAAGTTCAGATATATAACGGGCTTTCCTCTCTTTTGAACGAGCAGCAGATTGCCGATTTGCAAGAATCCTGTTTATATAAGCAATTTGTAAAAGGAAACATCAATAAATAAACAAACAATCGAAGGGTTAAGTAAATTACAATTCCATTTCTACTATAAACCATCAGAAATCTGTCAATCAAGTGAATTTGAAGTGAAAACAAAATTCTATAACGTTCGGCAAATATGCCGAACTCGGATCCCATAACAAAAGGTATTTAGGCTAGGAAAACCAACTGAAAAATTTCTAATATATAATGATCCATCACTTAGAAAACATTCAATTTTAAAAGAAAGGATCAACAAGAGAGAAGAATTCAATATTATGCTATTAATTGAATATCAAATGTATAGTGACCCAAACTTGAAGTACGATTGTGCAGCTAGATCACCACATCAGAAAAAAGTAAATTGGCAGTTTTAAGGAGTATAAATTTGTCATTCAGTAGCATGTACAGACAAAATACTAAAAAGTGTAGTATCATTGCACAAGCAGATGGAAATTCAAACTAAACCCGATTTTCATGTAATGAAGGACCATAAACATTATTGACCTCAGCAACAGAGAACCATCAAAACCTGGAAGAGAAATCAGACTCGTGTAACTAATTCAAATCACTAATCACTGAAAACTGACACTTAAAAGAGTATGTTCACATCCAAACAAATAAAAAAAAGTGACAAAAGCAAATATCTTCCAGCGAAGCAAAAAATCATGAATCCCGTCTACCAAAATGCAAAGCCCATCAAATTTCCTCTTTTACCCACTTAAAAAAAAATTCCAACTTTATTATCTATAACGTTGACCACATTGACAAATGCGTTTCAACAAATCTTAAACGTAAATCTGCTCTTTCCACACACTTCAAATGCAATAAATTTTTTTTCTTTTTTTGGGAAAAAAAAAGTTTTCAACTTTAACAGAATTTTGCAAAAGGGTCACCAATTCTCTCTTTTCCTTATAAGCTCGATACACATTCCATAAAATAAACGTAAATGCACCACATTTTGGAAAAAAAAAAAATCCCACCTTTTGGCTCGTTTGGGATCAACGGTCCATAACTCAGCTAACTTATCAGGATCCATAGCTTTCTTGGCCTCAATTGACTCCAAAACCGACGAAGACGACGTCATCCCATCAACGGAATTGCTATACCGGTGACGCGGCCTCGCGCCAACACTCACATTTGCATTCTCGTGTTTGGGGTCGTCGCCGGTGGGTTTGGATCCGATTTTATCCATGTCCATGTAGCTGCAGAACAAGTCGTCCTCGGATCCCCCGGGGCCGTCGAATAAAGGATCCGAAATGGGATCCGAAACGAGATCCATGTCGTCCGGAATTCGGTACTGCACCTCGGATTGTGATCGACGGTGGTACGGCCCGCGGGTCGAGGGGTTCGGGTTTGGATTCGGAGGATCTTGGCTTTCCATTTTGGAGAATTGCGAGAGGGAGAGAGAGATTCAGATTTCGGAATGAATAGAGAGTGTGTTTTTTTCGTTTTTGTTTTTATCTTCTTCTACGGTCACGTTGAGTGCAAAGCCTTCCCTTTTTTTTTTTTCTGCCTTTTAGATTTAAAAAAAAAAAAGGACACTTTTAGTTGTTGATGTTGTCATAATTATTATTACCGGAATTTTCTTTTTTTAATTTAGTTAGACATAAAATTTAACCAATAATATTAAGATGATTATAAGTTTGTGTATTCAATTATATGTTCACATTTGATGACGAGTGCGAATTGCCCCATGCGCATAATGCATTAATGAGCAAGTTTCTTCTTCTTCTTCTTTTTCTTTCTTTAATGCATAATTTGAAAACAATTTCAATTTATTCTAGGTTTAGATATATTGATTGCTGTCACGCCATTTAACAGATTTTTTATTGTAAGTATGGATATATTTATATTTTTTAAGAATTACACACACTTACAAGTCACTAATTTTCAAAATAATACTTTAATATTTTTAAAGTAAATGATGGAATATTGCTCGACATGTTGGACTCCTTCGAATTTAGTAACATATTTTGTTTAATATTTTTCATTTGACATTGTTTGGTATGATTTTTTTTTTAATTCTATGAAAATTTTGACCGGATTTATTTTTTTTCATTCGTAATTTATATTACTTTGATAGATAAAATATAATATGAAAAAGTAATTTCAAAAATTTTTAAATTCAATTTGTTCAAGACTAAAAATACAAAATGGATTTTTTTTAAATTTATTTAAAATGATATTAATCATTTTATAATTTATATTTTGATGGGTAAAAAAAAATAATAATGGGAAAAAACCAAAGGAAAATTGGCATTTACTTGAACTATATTCAGGATTTATTTACATAATCGAATATGTACACACAAAGACTTCAGTTATAAGCCATTAGTAATAGCCAAGTTAGTAAGTAACCAATATTTCGAAAATACTAAAGAGGTTTTTTTTTTAATTATATTTTTATTTAACTCACCCCACGCACATCAGTGAGTTCGAATTCAAAATCTAGGTCATAGGGAGATTGATTTTTATCAATGAAACTTAATTGCATTTGTTTTTTTTATCTGAAATTTGAATATAATCTGAATTTAGTTGAAATTTGAATAGGTCTGAATGACATGTTTGTTTTTTCTTTTTTAACATTTGAAAAGAAAAATTTAAAAACTAATAATTTAACATGAATATCCTTTTAAGTGGGGTATATATTTGTTCTTCACAATTTATAATTTTCATAGGTTGATTAATTTGGTAGCATTAAAAAAAATAATGCCATTGTTGATCTTAATTTAATTTTATAAGAAAAGATGTAATCATAACATCAACTTTTATTATAAAGTCAACACTGTTGTTTTATTTTTTATTCATCAGAATAGACATAATTTGATTTGTTTAATATTTCAGTTTAGTTAATGTTATCATGTGAATAAAAATTTAAAACAATTAAAAAAAATAACTTCAAGAATAATATAAAAATATTAGGTTTATAAATAATATTATAAATACATGAATTATTAAGATATTTTTGAGATTTAAAATTAAAATTTTTTATTTAGACTTCAGACTTCGGATAAAAGCTGAAACAGTGATCAAAATTCTAATTATTGGCTTTCATGCAATAAAAAAGTTGATGTGAATTTGCGATTTGAATGATAGAGATTGGGAACATTATTGGAGACACTTGCTAGCTATCACTAAATCATGGTTACGCCACTAATGCCTCATTCAGCGGCAGTGGGGTATTGATGCAGGCACATTTCACGGCCACCCTACGTAAATCATGCTAAAACTCAACCATGGATGCCTGCTACTCTTCCTTGTTTGTGGGTTCATTTCCAATTCGATTGAATCTGACTTGAGATAAAGTGATGAAGAAAGAATTTGAACATTAAATTTTCGTTCTTCTTCTTCACCTAATAAAGCTGTTGTTTTAATTTCGGGTTAGCAAAGTAGATGGTGAGGGCGTGAAATGTGTTTTGATGGAACATGTATGGAGTTAGTCAATATAAGAGAGTCATCGAGGGGTAATTAGTGAAGAAAAATGCTAAAGAGAGAAAGATGAAAGAAAGTGTATTGAAAAAGAAGAGAGAGAGTGAACTGGGTAGAGAGCTAATAAAATTTTATCATTTTCCTCTCTCTATAGCATTACTCATGAATGAATGTGGACTAAATTTGACAATCTATGGAGCTTTAGCTTTCCGGGCCTTCAATCATTCATGTGACCGCATAGGATCTGCCCTTCACCGCATGATTTCCATTTTCCAATTGCCATGTGCAAAACCAATCCTGTCTTCGCACACAATCCTCCGGATTCATGAGGATAAGATTACGCAGTGGAAAAATTTAGCAATTATTTAGTTTTCACAGTTTCACTTATCATTAATCGAGTTGTGGTGGATTTGTTCCCTCTCCAATACTTATAGTTGAGGCAGCTAGTTTGAGTCATTCTCCTAAAACACGAGTGAATATGGTTCCCAACTCATAATATATTATTACTATTATTATTTTTGTCACATCTTAAAATCTTTTGCTATCGATTTTTCAGATTACAAATTATACATAATATATGATAAGTTGAAGGTTAAAAATTTTTAAACACATAAAGTCTTTACAAAGATAGGGGAAGTGGAAAGCATTTTGCCAAATAGTGTTGTAGTAGTGATTATCAACTAAAGTGACCATCCTTGGATTACAGTAACTCTTAGATTTATGACTACACTATGAACTTTGTAGGAAAACATGGCAACATTCGCAGCATTATCAGTGTTTGGATTGAGAAAACTGGCATTGGCTGGAATGTGACAAAAAAAATTACTTGCAACTTTTGATCAAAGGGAAAATAGTGAAGGAGTGGGGGAAGGATTTGTGCTGAGGAATAAGCATTTTTTTAAAAAAAATTTTAAGCTAATTGAGATTGGGTGGGATCAGGTGCCACAATCAAAATTCTCTATCAACTTTTGCCCTTCTACTTGATTCTAAAACTTTAACCATCTGTAAGTCATTGCTTTGAATTATAGTGCTGTGAAAAGACACCAAACGACTCACACATCTTACTTTCATTTGGTATCTAAACCCATTATCCATCTATACCCCAGTGTCCTTTGCCCCATTCAAAGACCGCAAAGCTCCCTTTTATAGACGACCCCGCATAGTTTACTCATATCACAAAACAAATCAACCTTCCTCTTTCTCTCTTTGCATCACCAAAATCGGTTTGCTTCTCTCATCAATTACTGAATTGCAATCAGAAATATTTCCCAATAAGTTCAGAACCTGGTAAGGCTTATTTCTCCATTCTTTTGCATTTGATACTGTTACCTAAGTGATAATGATGATGCCTTTTCTGGAGGTCTTTATCTAGTTGGAATCATGACAGATGTTGCCATAACTCAAAGGCAAGGCAACTACAAGGCCGCACTTTGATGTCCCCACTCCATCTCTTCATTTATCAATCACAAGTGAAACTCCGCCTTTTAAGTTCTCAAGCAACAACCAGCTAGCTATCGGACTTTCACAGATCGATCGTAGAAGCTCAATATCAAAACGAAAGTGAAGCTAACAAGTAAAGATCGATCGTAGAAGCTCAATATCAAGACGAAAGTGAAGCTAACAAGTAAAGGCTTCGCTCAATACATGAGTGTCATGAATTTCCTTCTTTCAGTATCCTTTGTGGTTCGATTCCTAATTAAGGGAGAAGCTTGGAACTATGGAAAGGCAAGCCTGTTTGCATAAGCTCATCAAATAGGCTTTAATTCGCAAAAGGGTACAAAGCTTTTGCACTCTCTGATCATTTACTTCAAGCAATGGTGACACTCAATCATCGTCCACATCGCCTACTTCTGGATACAGAACCAAGCACGCCGCCAACCAATGGAAGCAGAACGCGGAGCACGGTCTCCAACGAAGCCAATTTTGACACCAACATGGTGATAATACTAGCAGCCCTGTTGTGCGCATTGATTTGTGCCCTCGGATTAAATTCAATAGTGCGTTGTGCTCTGCGTTGTAGCAGAAGGTTTGCTTTTGAGACCCCGGATGAGACCGCAGCGCGACTGGCAGCGAAAGGACTTAAGAAGAGTGCATTGAGACAGATTCCAGTGGCTGTCTATGGAACTGCAGGCGTCAAGATTAAGGCTACAGATTGTGCAATTTGCCTTGGAGACTTCATGGATGGTGAAAAAGTCAGGGTGTTGCCGAAATGTAACCATGGGTTTCATGTACGGTGCATAGACAAGTGGTTGATGTCACACTCGTCGTGTCCAACTTGTCGGCGGTCATTGCTGGATCAACCAGCAAGTTCTGATGCTGCGGAGGTGGATTCTGGGATCCGGCACCCGGGAAATCCACCAGGAGGAGAGCAAGCTGATGTTCCTATAGCTATGGATGAGGTTGTTTAATGACCCTGCCCGGCCACAAAATGTTCCCCTAAATGAATAAAGAGAGAGTTTGTTTGTGGTGTTTCTGGTGATTTTTTATTTGTTCATGCAAGTGAGGCATAGAGTGACACATTTGTTGTAATTTCACTAAAAGAATCATGTGAAATGATCCCGAGGCCATATACTATGTATGTACATACTTTAGATTAAAGACAGGACATGTTTTTAGTTTCAATTCTGTTTTGACACATCACATACCCATAGTATATTCACTTGATGAAATGAATGATTGGTGTTGCTGTCTTACAATTTTATATTTCAGACTTAAAAAGAAAAAAAGAAGAAGCAATTGATGGTTTATGCCTTTTTTTTTATTCCATTTCTTGAGAATTAAATTTATACTGCATAGTGAAGAATATAGAGGAAATTTGTAGAATTGTATTGCCAAAATGTCCATTTCTTGAAGTACAAGAATGAGCTTTAAGGCTTCTACCTTCCAAACCTTTTTTTTCTTTTTTCTTTTTTGCCCCATAAAGGATTGTTATTAGGCTAAAAAAAAAAAAAGAAAGGGATTTCGAGTAATTAAATGGATCTTTTCAAGTATACTACTACGTATTTAGAGCAGAAAGAATTAAATTTTAATATCAAACTTGCCATTTTAACTCCCAATCTCTGCTCCATTCAATGTTTGAATGAAAAGCTTTAGTTGTTAATTAAAAAGTGACGGTTGTTTGATAAGCACTACTAAGTGAAAGTTTTTAGCATAATTTTTTAGAGCTTATATTTATCTTTTAGAAACAAAAGAGGCCTTTCAATTTCATCACTCGTAGCTAGATGTCAATCAAGTCAACTCTGGGTATTGTAATTTGTAAACCAGCCTGTAATCTCTAACAACCTCAATCAAATAGATGATAATAAGTCATGGTCATGGATCCAACAAAGCAAATTCTGAACAAGAAATTATTCTAGACTCCACTTGGAGCCGCAAGTATTTCCATTGTTTCATTTGGAACATGGGAACTTCATTAATTATGGTACTAAAGCAAACTGTGAAATGAAAAGGGCAAAGAGTATTTTTTTTCTTCTTTTCTTTAATATTATGCTGATAGATTGGAATCTCAAACTCTCTATTTCTTCTTTCTTTTAAATCTTTGGTGGGCCTACTTGGTCCCCAGTTTAATGAAGAAAATCTCATGCAGGCACCACAAATCAAAATCAAAATTGTCCAAGTAATTAGAACCCTGCAGAATGCGGACACCTTACCAAATAATGGACCAGCACTTAATCCCTTGATGAGGGCTTATATGAGACTGAAAACCCTAATTTTCACTTACACCAGATTTTTGTTGCTAATATTATAAGTTTTACAACAATATAAATGGTATGGGAGATAAGTTGAGCAATATGAAATAAAATTTATAGGATTAACCGTATATTATAGTCATTCTTTCAGTTAAATCACAACAGGTGTTAAGATTTTATAAACAATGATATTATGCGTCAATTTCACAAAAGACTTCCTCTTAACCTTTTGGATGAATATATATCACAAGGATTTCTCCACAGTTCAAAAGATTGCATGAAAGATTAGATTTTATTTTCTTTTTTGGTAGTGAAATTGAAATAGTCGAGTTACAAGCTTTTACAATCTTTTCAACAAGATTCCCATTTCCCACTAGCCGAGAACCAATACATGGTTAGCGTATTACTGCTTAGCCACTAAAACTACATCGTACAAGGGACACACGTACAGTTTTTTTGCACATAATAATAATAATAATAGGTAATACCTATCTTACAGTTTTTTTTTTGTAAGATATATCTTCATATATAAATAATACATAAGTCTCATATATGTACTAATTATATGTGAGAATGTATCTTACATTATATATAAGACACGAGGATCCATAATAATAATAAAATCTGTTTGCATTACACGATCATGGAAGGAGCGCAGCCCAGATGTAGTTATAGACAAAGGTCACTACTATCTTGAGTCTTATGATGGGGCCTTCATCTTGGACAGAGAGAGGAGGGGGGAGGGGGCGGGGGGTCCGCAGTGGAATCATTTTAATTGCCTTTAAATGCCACAATTTTGCGATAGCATCCATTGCACTTGCATGTCATCATTTGTGGTTTATATTATTTTTAAAGCCTACTACTGACAGGTTTCCCTTTTTCTGATAAGAAGAGACTTTGAAGCTACACATCTAATCTTTGACTGAAAGATAAAACTCTCTCACAATATACTTTGACAACTATATCTATAAAAAATATATATAAAATAAGTGTATTTATGTAATAATGCCATATTTGTCATTAGTAATGAATATCAAATGATAATTAGGTTGCCAATGGATTATGAAACCATTGGCAACTTATGCACCCAATAACTTTAGATTAATGAATTCGAGTCCCAACAATAACTTAGACTTGACTCCCTCTTCTAATAAGTGTTTATTTGACTTTTCACTTTAGGAGTAAAATAAATTGTTCTTCAGTATTAAGTGAGGATTATTGTTCGAACTGTACCTTACTAAAATTATAAAAAGAAGAGTCTCAATTATTATTTAATTATAAATACAAGTGTAGTTCTGATTATAATATATCAATATTTAGAAAAAAAATAATTAGGTCATAAAATATGTTATTGTGGTTGTGAGTTTCATGGGCTTTGAAGGCAGCTGGGCCTTTATATAAAAACGAGATGCCAAGCTGACCTTATATCAAATTGACATGTATGCATGGATAAATTTCACTACACACCAATTTAAATCGACAAATTTTGAGCTCGGAACGTATATTTGTCATTAGTAATGAATATCAAATGATAATTAGGTTGCCAATAGACTACGAAACCATTGGCAACTTATGCATCCGATAACTCTGGACGCATGAATTTGAGTTCTAACAACAATTGAGATTTCTCCATCTTTTGATAAGAGTTTATTCAGCTCCCTACTTTAAGAGTAAAATAAAATAGATTTTCCTTCGGTATTAAATGAGGATTATTATTCGAACTGTACCTTACTAAAATTTTTAAAAAAAGAGATCCAATTACTATTTAATTATAAATATCAATACATTTCTTATTATAATATATTAATATTTAAAAAAAAAAGATAATTAAATCATAAATTATGTTCTCGTGGTTGTGTTTCATGGGCTTTGAAGGCGGCTGGGCCTTCATCTAAAAGTGAGATGCCAAGCTGGGCCTTATACCAAATTGACATGTATGCAACTATGCATGGATAAATTTCACTACGCACCAATTTCAATCGACAAATTCTGAGATCAGAACGTATGATTTGTGAACAAACTCGAGAAATTTTCTTTAAGGACCTTAGCAAAGCGAATTTTCATTAAAATAGAAGCATGGTTGTGGGGTAAACACATCATTCACATTCCACGAATTTCCAGCAACTGCAAAACCCAAGTGAAGAAGCACTTTTATTAGAAAGCGCAGAGCTGCTTCATTTTGATAACTCAGCTGAGAGAGTATTGGCCAGAGATGATGTTGTTGTAGGAGACACTCCCCTTGCTCCGCCCAAGTACCATTTCTTGATCATCTCAGCCACGTTTGCGTTCTCCACTTTGATTTTTGAGTCCTCCTTTCCTTCAGTTGTAAACACTATCTGCACCCACGTTCAGAAATTTAGTCTACAAGCAAATTAAATTAAAAACACAGTATAATTTTTAAAAATTATAATAATAATACATATAACATCATAACTAAACCAAGGTGATGAGACAAAAATTAGAAGAATTCTTTCCTCGTAATCTGAACTTACTACTCAAATTTCAAAAGCAGCTTAGATCACGAGGGAATCAATAAAAAGTAGAATTTTAGTACCTCAGCAGTAGGGGATGTTGCCGGAAAATGATAAGCAATCACAGAGTCCTTCTTCAAATACTTGGATTGGAAAAATTCAACAATTTTCTCGAGGGCAGATTCTTCCTCTTCTTCATATTTGTCAACTTCGGCCAATCTGTCCCTCACCGCACTTTCTAACTGAACCCCATATTGTGACCCCTTGATCTCCTTGATCACGACAATTCTCAAAAATTTCTCTACTGGAGCTGCATAGCATATACAAATAAAAAACTTTAAAGAAAAATAAAGTTAAAAAATAAAAAATAAAAATAAAACTGTATAATAGTTAATTACCAGAGACAAGAGCATCAAAGAAACCATCATCTTCTGCAAGTGAACTTCCGGGTTTGCCCTTCCACTGTTGCAAGAGACTCAAAATTTCGGGATCCAAGTAGACTCCAATTGCCGTGAACTTGATTTGGAGAAAGTGTATCTCAATGTCTGTTAAACCTGTTGCAAGCAGCAGCCCCCCGACTCAGCAAGTTTCATAATTACTATTAAACACCTTTGAAATGACAAAATTGTTCATAATGAAATGAAATGTATCGATTATTACCATGACCCAGAAGATTCAATGGCTTGGTGGTGGTGGTGATCTGAGGAGGAAATGGGATTTCGTCCACCATTACAACTTCAGTGGCCACTAAATGTCCCACAAAACCAAAATTATATTAGGTCACAGTCTATACATATATGTATATAGCTTCATTAGCTTGATTAAAGAAAAGTTGTTAATATAAATTTAAAAGAGAGACTCACTGGTAATCTTTAGTGGGAAATTATTGGAGATGATGAAGTATGGAGAAAAAGAAACTGATAATTTGATAAAATAAAAATGAAGGGTGAAGCTGATATTTAAGCAAGTGACTGTGTTCTTTAGTTACTATTTCTCAAGCTACCAATCTTTTTCAGTTATGGCACTGGTGTTTGGTGGGAGGCTGGTAGGTAGCAAAAGTTGAGTATTCGGTGCTGTGATATTATTATTTAATTAAACTTTTTCTTCTTTTTTTTTTTTAATTTATGAAAAGTCAGCAGAGATATTCAATTTATACGCTTATATAGTGGGGATGTTGATTTTTTTTCTTTTTATAAATATTAGTTGATTATATAATACAACATTAGAAGAAAATATGTTGAGATTTTTGTGATCTCCAAAATTTGAGTTTAAAATAGACTAAAGTAAGCGGCGAAAGGTAGAGAGGACTATAACGATTTTTTTATTTATTTATAATCCATAATAGAATAAACAATATTCGTATTAGTGCTTAAACAAAATTCATATAATTAAAAGAATATGTAATATATATTTTTTTAAATATATACATGACTACATGAGAGGAAAGAAAACTAGAGCGTTGCCATCCAAAGGATGTTTTGTTTTTAAGGTGTTAGCAGATTTGCAGAATTTTAAAAAGTAAAGTCAGTTCCTTGTCATTTTTTGTTTTATTAATAATTTAATTTTTGAGGAGATTCAGCTATCCACGTGTTCAGCTGCCTAAGCAAAACAAGTAACAACCACCCATTCTACCTACCCTCTCGCCATTTTATATATATATATATATAAATTAAAATTTGGAATTAAAATTCAAGATTAAAATTATGTTTTACTGTTTTATAATGTTAATTTTAACTCTGGATATGTTAATTCTAATACCTAATTTTAATTTTAGATTAAAAATTTTCACATATATATAAAATCATTATTTAATAACAAAGTGGAAATGTTATTAACGGACAAAAAAAAATCAGATTCCAATAAGTTTTTTTTTTTTTTTTTTAAATTAGTCTTTGTAGAATGATGCGTGTTGCTACTCCGACTTGACATTCGGTCTAACAAACATAAATGACCTGACGTTTATATACGCTGTGGCAATATTTCCATTGCAGTTCCTTTCAAGCTCTCCAAATTAAACATCTTATCTGATAGCAGCGGCGGTACTCGCAAAGGAACCACACAGAAATGGACTTGTTTCTTCTCATAGACCGCTATAAACAGACAAGCTTTCTTAAATCATCACATAATTACAATGCTTTAATTCATGTCGTTGAGTAAAAGTTAGAATTCTCGGCATAAGCTTGTTAAAGGTGCAATCATGAACTTTTCAAACCTGAAAGCATTCATATAGATTTATTGGTGAAACGGGTTCTTCAGTCCAACAACAACTATTTCAGTTAATATTAATCCAACCTGATATTATTCTTCAACAATAATACCCCCCCGTTGAAAGCCTCTGGTTGTAATTACACTCTCAAATCTATATGAATTTTAGAACCGTCGGTTGGATTACATATACTTTAGACTCTTGTATCGTATAAAACAATTATTATAAAAATATTCATAATTTAAATTACCATTAAGGACAATTAAAGACTTCATGGCTAATTTGGCTCACTTATTTTCTTATGGGTTACATTTATTTTCTAGTCCACCTGAGGGTGCGTATTCTATTGTTTCGCAAGATATGTTTAGGGTTTATCATCCCCGCATTGTTTCTGTCTCCGCATTGTTTCTGTCTATCTCATTTTATTGAGCCCCTTTTAATAAAAAAAAAAGATAAGTAAACAGATTAGTATACACATGAGTAAAGATTGAATTGTTTAGTATTTATTTACCAAAGCAATTCTAAAATTTTCCATTTGATACCTTTCCATATTTATTTTACCATACACGGGGGGTTTTTTTTTTTTTTTTCATTTTTTTGTGAGTCTGATCGAAAAGCATGTGAACATAGAGTAAAAGGAGGAAAAGAATCAATCGCATGAGAAAAAAAAAATGCAGAAGGTACAAATAAAAGAAATCCTAAGTCGAAGACTTTTATTACATTTTTTTTTCCTCTTGCAGATTTATTCTATCTACACCATGGTTGATGTTCAGTGGCGGATCTAAAATAAAATTTACCGAGGACTAGATTACATAATAGTAAAATTTTAAAACTAAAACTTTAAATGTATAAAATATTTATTAATACATTTATAATTGTTTTCGAAGTATTTTTAAGAATAGAAAAATATTTGTGGTGATGACCTATTATTATTTTTAATTATAGTGTAGGCTTTTATAATTCTAAAAATTAAAATTAAAATTTTATGAGTTTATAAATTTATAGGATCAATTTTAATAGATTTAATGGGGATTAATTAAAAATCTTAAATATTTTTTCTTTTATTCTCAGAATTTTTTTTTAGCCAGCGGGGGCTAAAGCCCTCACTGGTCACGTACTGAATCCGCCCCTGTTGGTGTTTGTTCTTTCCTCTAAGACAGATGTATGGCCGCAATGGTTTATACGCCCTTTCCCCCTACCAAATAATACTCTTTTCCTCAATGGTCGAGTGTCCTTGCGCATTTTATTAATAAAACTACGTATAACCTATAAATTTCGGCATTCTTTCTGTTAAGGAATATATTATTCAGATGCTTTAGTCCATTAATTAACTAAGGGTGATGATTTGGCAGCTTAGTCAGCAAGTTAGTTACGAGTCTATCATTCAGCTATCAGTTTGTTAGCAAGTTTATTTGTAATTAGCTTCAGCTTAAGCTCATGCTTATGGTGTGTGTAGAATATTCCAGATGTTGATATAAAAAGCCTTGTAATCAGATTCATGATTAATATGAATCACTACTTTTATTTGATTAGAATTTTCTCTCTCAATGCTCAACTTTCTCTTTGCTTTTCCCTTGCGCTTTTCAGCAACCAAACAGGACAAATTAGCTAAATAAACTTCCATTGTTTCTGTCTTATTATATATTTAAAGTATAAAAATGATTCAGATTCTATTAGTTAAGTCTCAATTTTAATCTTGACTATTATGTATTTTTGGTGCTCCTTAATCATTCACTACTTACCATATATGTATACAAATTAAAACATACAAATGATAATTAATGATGAAAAAGAGCAATACTCTATGATCACCCAAGAATTTTCCCTAATAATAAATATGTGATAATTTCTCTCTATTTAAGTGTTCCAATGGCAATACAACATGCTCATTATCAACTCTTGCATCTTTTATCTGTTACTTATTTCCCCTTCCAAATCTATCGAGATCAACTCCCATGGGGTCGTTGTACAAGGAAATCACAAGCACGTTGGATTTGGATGTACCACTAGTTGTTACAATCAAGGGAGTCCCCATAGTGACAACAGAAGATGGGTTCGTTGAATTCACGAAGTCAACAGTTTTGAAGCGACAAGAACTCTATGAACCCATTTACATACTGGATTTAGGTCGTCATTTCTCTCTATTATCAGTTGATCTCCAACCTTCCGATGGTTCACCCTACTACGCCGTCAAGTGCTATCCTTGAAACACTTGAAGCCGTCAAGTGCTCTCGGCGCAAACTTTGACTGCCCTAGCCCTTCGGAGATTGAATCTGTTTTGGCACTAGGTGTTTCACCCCATTGATCGCATTATTTATGCCAACGTGTGTTAGCCAATCTCTCATATTAAGTATACTAAGAGTGTTGGAGTCAACTTAACAACTTTTGATTCGAAGGGGAAGCTTGACAAGATTCGGATGTGGCATTCGAAATGTGAGTTATCGATCCGGTTCAAATCCCCGGTAGATGGTGGAGCAAGGTATACGTTGGATTCCAAATTCGGTGCTAATCCTGGGGAAGCTGTGTAACTTCTTGCACTCCATATAGGATGCGAAGCCACAAACCTACCTGCATTTCGGGCAGCTATAGCTGCGGCTAAAACAATTTTCGCGGCGGCAGGTGGGCTGAAAGACTAAAATGCGTATCTTGGATATTGGCGGTGGCTTTTCTTGCGACCCACAGTTCCATGAAGCGGCTTCAATCATAAAAGATCCTCTTCAAACTTATTTCCAAAAATGAAGCAGAAGCTAGATACTTGAGTGACATTTCAGAGCCAGGCCGGTTCTTCGCAGACTTGGCTTTCACGCTGGCTACTAAAATTATAGGGAAGCTCGTTCGAGATGAACTGAGAGAGTACTGGATTAGTGATGGGAAATACGGATCTTTTGGGTGGCAATCAAATGAGGAAGTGATTACTAAGTGCAGAACTCATATTTGTACTTCCGCCGCCAACAATAATCAGACTACCTACAAGTCGACGGGGTTTCGACCAACGTGTACTGCAGTCGGTAAGGTTTTTGCGGGCCACCCGTCACCGGAACTTGAGGTGAACGATTGGCTTGTGTTTCCCGATATTGGTGCCTATACACTTCTTGGAACCAATTTCAATGGATTTAGCAATGTTGCCGTTTGAACTTACATTGTCCGTTCGAATCCAAGCTCGTACAGCTTGTGAATATGAGAACGAGGTTACACTATTGCATGGGTTTGCAAGTGAAGTGACTTGAGAAATAAAAAATAGATAACTAAATGAATAATGTGCTTCTGCACTATAACAAGTGAGTAAAAAAGGCATAGAAGTCTTGTCGGCTTTTTTTTTAATTTCTTTATCTTAAATAAGGTATTAATATTATCTCTTCTCTCTTCTTGATTTGATTTGAGTATTTATGTGACTAAATATAATTATATCTTAATTTGTGTGTTTACTTGATTAAATACGATCATATCATTGATGGTTAATAAATAAAAATAAAATAAAGAAATAAATATCGATATACATAGTTAAAATATGGCATTGAATATTATAATCTATATTTTGAGCATTTTAGAAAATGAAAAATGTAAAATTATTAAAAAATTTCAAAATTTTAACAAAAAGGAAAATGTTATTGTCATAATTTTGTCATTTCTTTATCATTTTCCTTTAATATTTCACTTACTAAAAAAGCCAATCAATATCTTAGAAATGACATGTTGTCTCCAACATTATATCCAAACCATCCACCCAAATTCGACCAAGCAAAAATGCTCATTCTCGTGCCCTTTGTGAGTCAGGGTGGACAAATAACCCGATGTGATCCAAAAAATTTGAGTTTGGATAAGATACGAAATAAGAATCCTACCCGATTGGGTTAGATTTTGACCAATCAATCGGAACGGGTCAGAGCTTATCGGATCCAAGTCACAATGCATACACAAATACAAATTTTTGATCTGATCCCATTTGAACATAACTCAGATCAGATCAGATTGCATTGTAAGTTTTGGTCAAGTTCAGATTACTATTTTTCGACCCTGAAACCCCATCAATCTGATCTCAACCCTAATTTACCCACCCTTATTTGCGACTTTTTCCTCTGGATTGCTCGAGAATGCTCCAATGAAAACTATTCGAATGTTATAATTCTTATGTTTGTTTCAATGAATGTTTCCTTTGTCCCAAACTAAAATATAATAAAATAAAATAAAAGAGAAAGAGAGGATTTCATTGAGAAAAAGAAGAGAAAACAGAAGAAAATGGCATATGGACGAGAGAGAGACTTGTATCGAGAGAGGAACGTGTTACTAATTAGAGGCAAATAGTACTGATATATTGAAGAAATTAAAATAATTAAATAACAAATAAATTTACAAATTCTCGGGTCCGGATTTTGACAACAGACCGATGTTGGGCCCGAACGTAGCAAAATGTTAAGATAAGTCTCGTACGCAATTTATTTTCGTTAACTGATAATACTGTACGTAATTCTCAATTAATTAGGCGGGTACAACTCAGCCGGCAAGCGGGGCTTTGCACATGCATGCAATGGCTTGGCCATAAGGAGGTCGTATTTTGATTCGGAGAGGTCAATCTTCTCCTCACCTGATGGCGCGCTCCATTCAAACCCTTGAAGAAGCCTTGCCAAAAGCATTACAGACATCTCGGACCCAAGTGCCACGCCCATGCAACTGCGCCTTCCTCTGCTGAATGAAAGGAATCTTAATTCTGTTTCCGCCAACTCTACTTGATGATGATGATCATCCACTGAACCAATATGACGTTCCGGTATGAATTTCAATGGATCTTTCCAGACGTTAGGGTTCCGGCCAAGCCCTATTCGGCTCAGCAGAACGTGACTGCCTTTGGGAATGAAGTAACCGGCGATAGTGGCATCGCGAGTTGAAACATGAGGCAGGTTAAACGGTGCCACGGGATGAAGGCGAAGCGCTTCCCTTAAACAAGCCTTGATATAATTGAGCTGCGGTATGTCAGATTCCTGAACAAGTCTTTCTTTTCCAACAACTCTCTCGATCTCCTCTGTTGCTTTTTTGAGAATTTCAGGTTGGTTGATCATCTCAGCTATTGCCCATTCTGCCGCATTCGATGGATTATCCACTGTTGCAAGTGTCAGATCCTGCAAGTACGTACATATGTTAATTTATCGATCAGTTAATTTGTCATTAAAATTCGAGACCGCGACCTGATTATATATAACATGAGCAATTAAAAATATAAAAATTAATGTATTAAATAAACAAGATATCCAACGTACCATGCATTGAGATTTGATCTCATCTATGGATAACAACGGATCCCCATTTTCATCCTTTGCTGAGATAAGAACATCTAGCAAGTCCTGGTCGTTGTGAGCTTCCTTCTTGTTGTCATGATGATGTCTCCGTTGTTGGACTCTCTCATCTATAATGGAATCGTGATACTTGTTGGCCGTTTTCATGGCCGCACTTATAAGCTTTTCATGGCCTTCTAGATCGAAGACTCTCATCCAGGGAACGTAATCTGAAAGAGTGAAGGAATAAAGGTGTTGGAGTGCAACGAAGAGTGATTCAACGTGTTCTTCTTCTTCAAATCCGGGCCCTCCATCTTCTTTTCCTTCTCCAAAGTATCTCCTGTTGAACATCATCTTCCTAATAACGTTCCCGGAATAATGGCGGGTTGCAAGTCTTACATCTACAACTGTTGCGGCAGAAGCACTTTTGCGGCAGTGGTTATAAATGAATCGAACAAGATTGTCAGCTTCTTCTCTTCTCTTAGAGATTAAGGAGTTAAGTCGGGCCGAGCTCAACACGTGAGAAGCAACGATCTTTCTCATTTTCTTCCACTGTTGACCCCACGGCACTACTGCCACAGACAGGAATCCTCGGCTAGAGTACTCTGTCCCCATTGTGAGCGGCCTCGTTGCAAAAATTGAGTCGTTATCCTTTAGAACTTCCAAGGCAATTTCTGGGGAAGTCACTGGAATCACATGAACATTTCCAAGCCGGATGCAAGAAATGTTGGTTTTAAGTTCTTTCATCACACTGTGTATCCATTTGAAGGTCGGCTTATTCCTCCACATCTCTGGAAGGTTCCTGACTATTGGCCATGCAGCCGGGCCTGGGGGCAGAGGTGGTTGCCCCATTCTTTTCGGGTCCGTACTCTGTTGGACAAATTCATTCATTTTCAATAAAATTAGTTTCTATGTCAGAAAAAAAAAAATACAACTATTGTTCCGAATAAATAAATAAGGGAAACCAAAAAATAAATATAATATACCTTGAACAGTTGATTCTTAACGAATGAATACATGTCCATCAGATACTTCCGAATAGTTTCGGATTTCAGCTGAAAGCTTGTTAGTGTAACAAGGGCAACAAGTAGTGTCACCCAAACAATATATGTGGATTCAAAAATGGGATTCTCTTCAAGATAAGAAAGGAAATCTATAAAAAAAGTATTTTTTCGAAAGAGACCTACGAATTAAAGAATAATGGGGCCTTTGTGGCTCAGTTCTTGTCACTCCCAGCTGAGTGAGTGGGTTAGTTTTTTTCTTTGTATGTATTTCGGAGATTTTAAAGCGTGAGTTTTTAGTTGATAATCTTTTATAAAAGCTCAACGGATATTGCGGAGAGTCAAGAATCATAAAGTGTGGTTGGTGAGGTTATTTATTTCTTGTTGAACAACCTTGGAGGCAGAAGAACTTATTAAGAAGTGTAGGGCCATTTCCTTAGAAGGGGAAGAAGAGGATAAGGTCTCTTTCGTTGGTAAAATGAAATTAAAGGGTGCTGAAATTGCTACGGCATGTCTTGTTGGAAAGATTCTTACCACAAGGGAGTGAATATCGGAGGACTTAGAGTGGCGATGCACCAAGTCTGGAGAACAATACGTGGGGTGAGAATTAAAAGTCTGGGGGAAAACATTTTCTTGTTCAAATTTGCATCGGAAGCTGATAAAAGAAGAGTGGTTATTGAGGGGCCTTGGCATTTTAATAAAGCTTTGATAGTCTTGATAGAACCAGTGGGAAAAGGAAATATTACAAAGCAAGCTTTTACCCACGTTTCCTTTTGGGTCCAAATCATTAATGTGCTCATCATGGCCATGAATACAGAAGCTATTTGAAGGTTGGGAATGGTACAGTCGAGGAGGTGGAGACCAACGAAAATGGGGAATGCATTGGGGAGTTTGCCCGAGTCAGAATCAAAGTGGATATTTCAAAGCCGTTGAAGAAAATCATTTTCCTGGAGCCAAAGGGTGAGGAGAAAATACCAATGCCGATTAGGTATGAGAGACTACCAGATTTGTATTTTTGCTGTGGATTCCTTGGCCATGAATTCAGAGAATGTATCAAATATAAAGATCAGAAACAAGAAGATCTTGCTTTTGGTCCATGGTTGAAAGCTGTCATAATGGCTGAGCATTTTAATCATAATAAACCGAAGGAAAGATGGAATAAAGGCAACAATACAAGGGAGGAGGAATCTGGAAACCAAGAATGCTATGAAAACCAGCAACAGAATCAGAAACAACCCACCTTAGATTCAGGAAACGGGTTAGAAATGATTCAGATTGAAGCGGGTGGATCTAAGACAACAATGAGTAAAAGCCACGTGACTGTTGTGGGTGCAGAACCATTAATGTTAGAAGGGGCAAAATCGATGAAACAGTAAGTTGGGTGTAATAGTCAGATTACAATAGCTGTCAAGAGCCGGATGTTGGGTATCACACTACTACAAAATGAGGTTTTTGTGACAGAATTTTGTTATTAGAAGTTTGGAATTGACAAAATCTTGTGACAAATATATGTGGATTAGATTTTTTGACAGGTAGAAACGGGCAAAAGCTTGAGGTTTGAAAATTTTGATTCCTTTAACAAAAATTAGTGACAGAACCCTATCACGGAATGATAATTGAAGTGCTTCGTGACATAATTTTTGTCATGGAATTAAATCTTCATAGCACCTCGACATGAATAAACGATGTATTTATTTATTCTTTTATGTTGTATTCCACGTCATTACTAAATAAGAAAATCAATTTTTGAACTTTTAGTAAGACTTTACAAAATTCTGTCAAATAAATTTATTATATAGAACTTATTTTGTCATGAATGCAGATAAAAAATTATTATTCTATTATAATTTTTTTTGTGATATATAATGGGGCCTTTAATTTAGGCGCGTATTTCTTTAGTTTTTTTGTCACAAATTATTATTAAAAGATTCTCCTGAATTAAAACGGTGTAGTTTTATACAGAGTAAACTACTTCGTTTTACTAAATAACAAGGGAAAGGCTGTAACTATTTTGACTTAGTAAATTTTTTCTCCTCTCATTCTCTATACTCGACAACCTTCATTCTCAGTAAAAAAAGAAAAAAAAGAAAAAAAAAGAAAGAAGAATATACTTCATGCTCCAATTCAAAATTCTAGTATTTGTAGAAACAAAATCCATTCTCTGCACTTAAAAACGGAATTTGGGACCAGTTTCGAAAGCTTCTATTTTGGTTAGAGAAAATTAATGGTTCGAAGGATGATTGGCGTGACCCACTGAAGCTTTTAAAGTTTATCCTACAATTTTAGGTAAAACCAGAATCAATTTTTAGTTCTCTCTCTCTCTCTCTTTTTTCTTTTTTTAACGTTTGTGCTGATTATGCCTAAATTTAATGGTGCCGATGATTTTGGGACCTAGGGTTTGCAAAGCTTTTGTCTCTTTATGCAAAATTGTTTGGCTACGTTGCTAAGGGAAACATTTGTGGGGATCACATTGAATTAAAAATGAGAGTGTGGTCCCTTTTTGATTCTTGGGTATTTGAAAATTTGCACATTTTGAGGTTTTTAATAGACAAAAGACTACGTATTTGTGTTTTTATATTTATAAACTGTGGTAAAATTTCAATAATTTTGTACAATGATAGTGGTCGCTTGAAGCTCCACTTATATTGAATTGGGTTTTTTTATTTCGGAATACAAGTGTTGGTTTTTCTTTTTTGGCTTATTTCACAATCGATGTGGTTAATTACAATCTTTGTGTTTGACCTTTTGTTGGCTAATGAAATTGTAGTCCTTTTTTCTTTTATAACCAGAAGAAAGTACACTTAGAAAAAAATATTATTTGATATTCTAATTCATATTTATTGCAATTAGAAGAAAAAAGAGAATTCGATAGATGCATAAATTAAAAGGAATGATGATTCATTATAGTTGACGGTAGTAGTAGTAGAATAAATAAAATGAGAGGAATTATTTGAAATACAAGTGTGCAACCCAAGAGGGGGGGTGAATTGGTATTTTAAAAATTATCCTAGCAAAACACACAACAATCCAATCTAATGCCTTAATAAATTCGAAAACAATAAATTCAATAAATGCACAATAATAAATGAGTAAGGGAGGAGAAAGCAAACTCAAAGATTTTTACGTGGTTGGCTTATCCCCGCCACGTCCACGCCTCCAAGCAACCCAAGCTTGAGGATTTCACTATCCAAGCCTTCCAAGGCTTCAAATGTTTTGATTGACCAAGGTGTCAATGAACCTTTACAACAAGAGATTATCCGTCAATCTCTTCACTCAAGTGTTTCCCACACTTATACACTCACAAATTTATAAGGAAATGAAGATTACAATCAAATACTCTCTTAAAGAGTAGATTTACAAAATGAAGAACAAAGATGATTCAATAAATGATGATTTCTGAAATGAAGCTCAATGTATGTTGTATGCCTTTTGTTTTTGCGTCTAAGATTGTCAAAAATGATTTGGATTTAAGTTTATATAGTTGGAACTCAAAAACTAGCCGTTATGCACTTTTTGCTCATAACCGGATTACCGTTTATGGTATCCGGAATTCCGCTTGCATGTTACCGTTAAGGCAAAAATTTGAATTTTTGAATATCCTAATGCCGCTTGTGATATCCATCGGGATAGTTTATGCTCGAAACTTTCGCCAGAATAGGATTTCCGTTTAGCACAACCGGATTACCGTTTATGCTCCAGAAGCTTTCTGCCCCATAACCGGATTACCGCTACTTAAACCGGATTGCGCTTTTCATCCAGGAGAGTTTCGCCCATAACTTAGGATTGCCTGAAGCATAACTTAGGATTGCCGCTTTCCATTCGGATGAATTCTGCCCAGAACCGAATTCCGTTTATCATATCCGAATGCCGCTTGCTACAAGATAACGGTACAGTGCACTGTTTGCTAAAATTACAGTTTGACCCCAAAACTTTACTTAAACCGTAGTATGGCCCAAAACGTTATAAAAATTTACAATTAAGTCCAATTTCAGAATTTGTAAAAATTACTTTATGAATCCCAAAACATTATGAAATTATGATATGGCCCAAAATACTATAAAACATTTCAAATAAATCCTTTCCAAAATTTCAAGTAATACTTATTGATTTCAAAGTTTTCAAAACTCTTTCAATTAAACCATGAACTTGAAAAACAACCAATTTCATAAAATCATTTTTCCATTAAATATAAAACCTTTATAAAGTGAAAATAATGATTTATTTAAAATGTATGAAAAAATTATTTGAGCTTTTAAAAACTTAATCATTCTTAATTTTGTTTGTTATCATCAAAATCAACATTATGTTAACATAAATGTTAACAATCTCCCCCTTTTTGATGATGACAAACCTTACATGTATTTAAAGAATGATTGAATAAATTGCTCCCCCTAAATGCAAGCTCCCCTTACAATTTGAGCTTAAAAGATTAATCATTCTTAATCTTGTTTGTTATCATCAAAATCATTATGAAAACATATATGTTAACAATCTCCCCCTTTTTGATGATGACAAACCTTTCATGTATTTAAAGAATGATTCCATAAATTGCTCCATTTAAATGTAAACTTCTCTCACAATTTGCCAATGAATTAAATTAACAAATTTAAATACATGCATTCTTCTCCCCCTCATCATCAAAAAGAAAAACTTTATTGGCAAAGAAAAAGAGTAGAAAATTTTTATAAATTTAAAAAAAAACATGTATTCTTCTTCCCCTTCATCATTAAAAAGAAAACTTAAAGGAAAAGAATAAGAGTAGCAAATTTGTTACCCATGTTGTCCGAGTAGAAATTTTGATAGAATCTCCCCCTAACAACAAGCATCACCTCAAATACAAGTTTAGCAATATTACTCTCAAATTATCATAAATCATTATATCTTAAAATCATCAAAATCATAAATCAATCATCAAAACAATACTCAAAATGCATATTATTCTCCTACTTTTGACAACATCAAAATAATATATAATTTTGTCTCCTCCTTTGGACAACAAAAAAATTCAAATTGCATATTAACCAAAAATCATATTGTATGCTCTCCCTAGATATATGGTTAATTTAAAAACTTTAACCAAAATAATTTTATCAAAAAATATATCATATTTATCTCCCCTTTCGATACCATTTAAAACAAGCAATGCATATTCAACAATACAACGATAAAGTACAAAAAATGCATCCATTCACCAATCATAGATTGCATAAGATCAAACTTCATCAAATGCAATATAATCATTAAAGCACATTCTTTATCATCAAAACTTAAGCAAAGCATAAGTATATAATGGTAATATATAGATCATCAAAATCACCAAAGCTATTAAGATAAGTCATCATTATGAGCTAAAAGAATAAATGATCAAATCCATTATTACAAATGCTCACAAAGGCCAATTTAATTAATGATGATATTATACAATAAATGACATATGAATTCCCACATACATAAGTGATAAAAAAATAATGAAGATGAATACATGACATGAAACATGATGATAGACAATTAAAGAGATGAAATCTAGAAAAAAATTTGTTTGAAAACCATGGTTGAATTTCGGATCTAGGGAGTTTGGTGTTGAAAAAGGATTTGAAAGATTATTTTGGATATAAGAATGGATGGGGAATAAGTTTTATGAATCAATTTGAATCAAAGACAAATGAAAATGATGAATTTCGGAGTGAAAAGAGAGAGGAAGAAACGGTTTGAGAGAGAGATCTTGGCATAAAAATGGTTGAGAAAAGAGTAGAAATTGAATAGAAATATAGGAGTTGTTCACGGTTTTGGTGAGGGAAAGAACAAATGTAGAAGAAAAAGATGAATAACTTATATTCCAATAATTCGAATTCGAATGTGGATAACCGGATATCCGGTTGTGGTCTAGAAAGTGGGCAGCAAGATCACACGCGAATCCGGTTTTCGGATGTTTGTAACCGGATGTCGGTTGCATTCAAACTCATCCTCGCGAATCTGGATTTCCGGATAACATAACCGGTTATCCGGTTTGTGGGACAGAATCATCAAACCAAAACGGCTACGGGTTCGCTGGCAGTTAGCCGATTAGTGGACAGAATGCTTCAGATGAAAACGGTTACGGTTTCCTTATCCGATTGTCCGAAAGATGCCCGAAAGTGTCCAGCCCTCACTTTCGGTTTACGGTTTTGCATCGGTTATCCGAAATTTAACCCGAGAGCAACCAAAGCCAATCCGGCTTCCCGTTTGCTTAATCCGGTTATCCGGATTTAATCTAGAGAATAATCAATAAGAGAAACGTTTTTCCGGATGATAGGAAGTGGTGTACCGATTAAGCTTTGGAAAACATTTTTGAAATTTGGTAAGCTCTTAAGCTTGTATTATACACACTAATTTATTTTTGGCTTAGAAATTGATTGATTTTAAACCATTTTGAGATTCAAAACTTTTCAATAAGCCTCTTAATGCATGAAATATAAATGCAAACATATAACTCATCTATCATGCATATCCATCATACAATTAGCGGCACAAGAATTCACACGTATAATTCAATCATCATGTATATATTTTACACAATCATGAAATAACTGAGCATTTAAAGATTGAGAATTCAAACATATCACTCATTTATCAAGCTTAGGCATTACATAATCATCAAAATCAAACAAATCTATCATGATGAGTTGACAAGCTATCATCATAAATATATAACCATGCATTATGATAAAGCACTCAATGTTAAACACAATGATAATTCAATCATGTAAACAAACAAGCATACTTTTACAAATTCAAGCTATTATCCATTTATCATGATCCACTCAACAAAATCAATATGGCAAGAATTGTTACCAAAATAGTTAAATCATCTTGCCTCATCTTTTTCTCCTAGATCATAATCAAGTGATTATCCACACAAGCTTTCATCAAGGAACTCTCCACCATTCCTTGATTGTGGTACCTACAAAGAAAACATTCAAGTTGTACATTTTGGTACCCAAATACTCTTGGGTCCTTGAGTGTTAGCAATGGTTCCTTTTGGAACCCAAATACATTTTGCTCCATAATATGCATTTCTTTTAACTAGACATCTATTCTTCATGTGACCATTTTGATTGCAATAATGGCATACAATTTGATCATTAATGGAGGTAGTTTTAACAAAATAACTCTTATAATATTTTTGCTTCAAATTTGGCTTATAACCAATACCTCCTTTGTCAAACACACATTTTTGTGAATTAAGCAAGTTATCCAACATCTTTTGCCCATTTGTAAATTTTAGCACAATCTCCTTTAGATCATTGCTCTTATTTCTAAGCATTTCATTTTCATTTTTCAACTCATTCACATGTGATTCTAAATGCTCATGTGAAGTGCTAGAATTCTCATTTGATAATGCAACTCTATTATGCAAAGTTTTATTCTCTAATTCTAGTACTTTAATCTTTTCATTTAATGAATCATTGCATTTTTGTAAACCATCTTTTTCATTTTTCAAGTCATCTACATGTGATTCTAGATGCTTGTGCGAAGTGCTACATTTCTCATTTGATAATGCAACTTTACCATGCAATGTTTTATTCTCTAATTCTAGGCATATAATCTTTGCACTTAGAGATTCATTTTCATTTGTGAGCTCTAGCATTTTCTTTTAAGACATGCATTCTTTTTACCGAGTTTCATCCACTCATCATGCAATTCTTTAAAAGCATCATGTAATTCATCATAGCTATGATCACTTACCTCATCAAGCTCGTCATCCGATTCATCTCCAATTGCCATAAGTGCCAAATTTGACACTTCATGAGATTCCTCCTTGTTTGTAGTCTCCTCATACACAACTTCAAGTTTTCTCCATATTTCATAAGCATTAGAACAATTTGAAACTCTATGAAATTCCTTTTTATCTAAGGCACAAAATAAAGCATTCATAGCCTTGGAATTTAAAGACATATTCTTCCTATCCAACTCACTTAAAGCATTCTTCCTAGGAATGAATGAACCATCACAAACTATTTCCCATATTTCATAATCTAAGGCTTGTAAAAAGATTCTCATCCTAGTTTTCCAATAAGGATAATCATTTGCATCGAAAAATGGAGGTCTAGTGGTAGATTGGCCTTCCATGATGGTTGAGCTAATTTAGGTTGCTATGGATCTTTAACTCTAGACGATTAAGTCTACACAAGAGCACCTTACTCGATACCAAATGAAATACAAGTGTGCAACCCAAGAGGGGGGGTGAATTGGTATTTTAAAAATTATCCTAGCAAAACACACAACAATCCAATCTAATGCCTTAATAAATTTGAAAACAATAAATTCAATGAAAGCACAATAATAAATGAGTAGGGGAAGAGAAAGCAAACTTAAAGATTTTTACGTGTTTCGGCTATCCCCGCTTATGTCCACGCTACCAAGCAACCCAAGCTTGAGGATTTCACTATCCAAGCCTTTCCAAGGCTTCAAATGTTTACAATTGACTTCCAAGGTGTCAATGAACCTTTACAACAAGAGATTATCCCCCAATCTCTTCACTCAAGTGTTTCCCACACTTATACACTCACAAATTTATAAGGAAATGAAGATTACAATCAAATACTCTCTTAAAGAGTAGATTTACAAAATGAAGAACAAAGATGATTCAATAAATGATGATTTACGAAATTGAAGCTCAATGTATGTTGTATGCCTTTTGTTTGTGCGTGCTAAGATTGTCAAAAATGATTTGGATTTAAGTTTATATAGTTGGAACTCAAAAACTAGCCGTTATGCACTTTTTGCTCATAACCGGATTACCGTTTATGGTATCCGGAATTCCGCTTGCATGTTACCGTTAAGGCAAAAATTTGAATTATTTGAATATCCGGAATGCCGCTTGTGATATCCGGATTGCCGTTTATGCTCCAGAAACTTTTCGCCTCAGAATAGGACTTCCGTTTAGCACAACCGGATTGCCGTTTATGCTCCAGAAGCTTTCTGCCCCATAACCGGATTACGCTACTTAAACCGGATTGCCGCTTTTCATCCGGAGAGTTTACGCCCCATAACTTAGGATTCCGTTTAGCATAACCGGATTGCCGCTTTCCATTCGGATGAATTCTGCCCCGTAACCGGAATTCCGTTTATCATATCCGGAATGCCGCTTGCTACAGTAACGGTACAGTGCACTGTTTGCTAAAATTACAGTTTGACCCCAAAACTTTACGAAACTGTAGTATGGCCCAAAACGTTATAAAAATTTACAATTAAGTCCAATTTCAGAATTTGTAAAAATTACTTTATGAATCCCAAAACATTATGAAATTATGATATGGCCCAAAATACTATAAAACGTTTCAAATAAATCCTTTCCAAAATTTCAAGTAATACTTATTGATTTCAAAGTTTTCAAAACTCTTTCAATTAAACCATGAACTTGAAAAACAACCAATTTCATAAAATCATTTTTCCATTAAATATAAAACCTTTATAAAGTGAAAATAATGATTTATTTAAAATGTATGAAAAAATTATTTGAGCTTTTAAAAACTTAATCATTCTTAATTTTGTTTGTTATCATCAAAATCAACATTATGTTAACATAAATGTTAACATTATTTTCTAAAGTTTGTTTGCTACATTTTAAGGAATTTTACTCTTTTTTTTTTTTTTTATCTTGGCACATATAGCTTTTTGTATTTTCTAAAATTCCCTTGCAATGACAATTAAATTTGAGCTCTCTGGAGTTAAATATTTGTTTTGTTTCATAATATGAGATTTTGTTCTTGGCTTCAGGCTTGTCTTGGTTATTGCTGCTTTGTAGAGTTGTGGAGTTTTTTTTTTATAGTGCTTCTAGTTTTCAAAAAGGTAATTTCTTCATTATAAGTTATTTTGTGTGAATTGAGTTGATTTGATTTAGAAATTTTTCCCTTGCATTGAGTTATTTCCTTTTATTTGGATTATTTAATGTTGATTTTTAATAATATTGTTTGTTTATGTGTTAATTATAGTTTTCCCTTTGTGTTTGGAATATAGCATGTGCTACATGACCCCTTTACGAATACAATAATGATGAATAATTTATTTATGTGCTTTTAGTACAAAGTATGTTAATTATAGTTTTGCCTTTGTGTTTGAGATATAACATATGCTAAATGACCCCTTTACTAATACAACAATGATGAATAATTTATTTTTGTGCTTTTAGTACAAAGTAGACCTTTTGTAGATAGTTTCAAGTAATAATTCTTACTTTGTAGTTGACCATTCATATGTTTTGAATTTATTAGAAAATCAAGTAGCTGTTAAAGATGTACAACTAATTAACATCTTTATTCTTAACACTTTGCATGACAAATTATAACCACCTTCTTCATTCCTTAAAAAAAGTTGGAAAAATAAAATGTACACAAGTACAGAGCAAAAGTTTTCTGGACTGAAATTAATAGTAAAAGTAGTAACAAATAAGGAAAACAATGTCATAAAAATTGTTCATATAAAAAATATGTTCAAAATCAAAAGAGAATATAGTAAAAATTGGTCCAAAGTATCAAAATTTTAAAGTGACAGAGCTAATTCATAAAAGAATATGTTTTATTGGTAAAAGCTACAAGCACCTATTATATAAACTATGTTCTTAAACAATAATTTCTTATATTCAAATATCCAAAATTTTTGTTTTCATGATTTATTTGGAAAAATAATGATTAATGACTAATATAGAAACAGTAAGGACGTACTACCTAATAATACTATTATTTTTTATTTTATTTAACGTAATGGCAACCCAATTATTCTCTTCCCACCTATGTGAGTCAAGCCTTAGATCTCTTGTTTTTAATATAAGAAAGTTTACATTCCAAATAAATGGCACCGCTATTGTTATTATTACTTAAATTTTTTTTTAGCTTTCTACTCCTATTATATAATTAGTATTCATTAAATTAATTAAAATAATTAAATGTATCCTGTCTTTTCAGGGAGATATTTTCTACTTCATACAATGGATAAATCATGGATGTCGTCCAATAGACAGTCTATTACTTATGAAAAAGAGGTTGCCAACTTCATTAAGTATGCCATTAAAAATTCTGATAACCCTAACTTTATAAGATGTCCATGTGAAAAATGTGTGAACATGATATATCGAACACCTCGAGAGGTAGTAGATCATCTATTTGGGAATGGTATTGATGGAAGTTACACAGATTGGTCTTGGCATGGAGAGAAGACAACATTCTCATGCGAAGACCACTATAATGACCAAAATACCAATAATGACTTTCTCGCCCCTTTGTTGAAATGGTGCATGATGCATTTAGATATTCTGATAATGATGTTGAGTCATTGAGGGATTTATTAGAAGATGTTGAGAAGCCTTTATATCCTGGTTGCACTAAATATACAAAGTTATCTGGTTTGTTGAAATTGTACAATGTAAAAGGGAAATACGGGTGGTCAGATAAAAGTTTTTCAGAATTGCTCATTTTCTTTCAAGATATTTTTCCAGAAAGAATCTATTACCTTTATCAATTTATGAGGATAAAAAAACAATGTGTGTATTGGGTGTGCAGTATGAGAAAATACATGTATGTCCCAATAATTGTATTCTCTATCGAAAGAACAACGAGAGTCTTGTTGAATGCCCTTCTTGTGGGCAATCAAGGTGGAAGAATCAAAGCAAGTGCATAGATAAAAAACAACCGAAGGTTCTGTAAAAGTCCTATGGTATTTTTCTATCGTTCCTAGGTTGAGACGCTTGTTTCAATCTCCTGAAACTGCAAAGGACTTAACTTGGCATGCACATGGTAGAGAAAATGATGGTATTCTTCGTCATGCTGCTGACTCTCCTTCACGGAAATTAGTTGACAAATTATGGCCTGATTTTGGCATTGAGATTAGAAATGTTAGGTTTGCTCTTTGTTCGATGGGATCAATCCTTTTGGTACCCTCGAGCTTGATCTGATTCTTTGGCGATTATACTTATTAATTATAACCTTCCACTTTGGTTGTGTATGAAAAGAAAGTTCTTGATGTTGTCTTTGTTGATCTCTGGGCCGCGGCAGCCCAAAAATGATATTGATGTTTACTTACCACCATTGATTGATGATTTAAAAATTTAATGGGACGTGGGTATTGAAGCCTATGATGCGAGTAAACAAGAATCTTTCATTTTACGTGCCATGTTAATGTGGACTATAAGCGACTTCCCTGCATATGGTAATTTTGAAATACTATCTAGGCAACCAAGAGGGGGGGTGAATTGGGTTTTTTTTTTAAAAATTAAACTAAGCAAACCACACAACAATTTAAACTAATGCCTTAACAAATATGAAAACAATAAGTTCAATAAAGCACAATAATAAATGAGTAAGGGAAGAGAAAGCAAACTCAATGATTTTTACGTGGTTCGGCTATCCCCACCTACATCCACGCCTCCAAGCAACCCAAGCTTGAGGATTTCACTATCCAAGCCTTCCAAGACTTCAAATGTTTACAATTGACTTCCAAGGTGTCAATGGACCTTTACAATCAAGAGATTATCTCCCAATCTCTTCACCCCAAGTGTTTCTCACACTTGTACACTCACAATTTGATGAGAAATGAAAAATACAACAAACAACTCTCTTTTAGAGTGGATATACAAATGATAGCTCAATGAAGATTTAATCTATAATGATTTTGAATTTGAAGCTCAATATATGTTGTGTGCACTTGTTTATGCTTGCCAAGATATTTAAAAATGATTTGGATTTGAGTTTATATAGATGGAGCTAAAAAACTAGCCGTTATGCACTTTTTGCTCATGGGATTACCGTTTATGGTTTAGAATTCCGCTTGCATGTTACCGTTAAGGCAAAAATTTGAATTTTTGAGTATCAGAATAAAGCTTGTGATATCCGGATTGCCGTTTATGCTCCAGAACCTTTCTGCCTCGTAACCGGATTACCGTTTAGCACAACCGGATTGCCGTTTATGCTCGAAGCTTTGCCAATAACCGGATTACCGCTTACGAAACCGGATTGCCGCTTTTTCATCAGGAGAGTTTACGCCCATAACTTAGGATCTTAGTTTAGCATAACCGGGATTGCCGCTTTCCATTCGGATGAATTCTGCCCGTAACCGAATTCCGTTTATCATATCCGAATGCCGCTTGCTACTGATAACTTGATACAGTGTACTGTTTGCCAAAATTACATTTTGACCCCAAAAGTTTATGAAACTATAGTATGGCCCAAAATGTTATACAAATTTGCAGATTAAGTCCAATTTCAGAATTTCTTAATAATAATTTGTGAATCCCAAAACTTTCTGAAATTATGATATCGCCCAAATGTTATGAAATGTTTCAAATAAATCCTTCTCTAAAATTTCAAGCAATACTTGTTGATTTCAAAGTTTTCAAAATTCTTTCAATTAAACCATAAACTTGAAAAACAACCAATTTCATAAAATCATTTTTCCATTAGATATAAAACCTTTATAATGTGAAAATAATGATTTATTAAAATGTATAAAAATAATTTAAGCTTTCAAAAACTTAATCATTCTTAATTTTGTTTGTTATCATCAAAATCAACATTATGTTAACATAAATGTTAACAATCTCCCCCTTTTTGATGATGACAAACTTTTCATGTATTTAAAGAATGATTCCATAAATTGCTCCCCTTAAATGTAAGCTCCCCTTACAATTTGAGCTTAAAAGATTAATCATTCTTAATCTTGTTTGTTATCATCAAAATCATTATGAAAACATATATGTTAACAATCTCCCCCTTTTTGATGATGACAAACCTTTCATGTATTTAAAGAATGATTTCATAAATTGCTCCCCCTAAATGTAAGATTCTCTTACAATTTGCCAATTAACAAATTTAAATACATGTATTCTTCTCCCCCTCATCATCAAAAAGAAAAACTTTATTGGCAAAGAAAAAGAGTAGAAAATTTTTATAAATTTAAAAAAAAAATGTATTCTTCTTCCCCCTTCATCATTAAAACGAAAACTTCAAGAAAAAGAATAAGAGTAGTAAATTTGTTACCCATGTTGTAAGTAGAAATTTTGATAGAATCTCCCCCTAACAACAAACATCGCCTCAAATACAAGTTTAGCATTATTACTCCCAAATTATCATAAATCATGATACAAGCCAATTCTATACACAAATCATCACACCAAAATATCATGAACCATCATTCTATCAATTACCAAATCAACAACTCACAACATAAAATTATCATATAAAAAAAATATAATCAAATAATAATCATATCTCCAAATTCATCAAAATCAACATCATAATCACATATCAATCATCAAAACAATTCTCCTCCTTTTGACACCATCAAAATGATATATTATTTTGTCTCCCCCTTTGGACAATAAAAAAGTTCAAAATGCATATTATCAAAAATCATATTGTATGCTCCCCCTAAATATATGGCCAATTTAAAATTTTAACCAAAATGATTTTATCCAAAAAAATCATATTTATCTCCTCATTTATCATAAAAAAATAGATAGATGCAATTAAAACACGATCATAAAAAAAATAATTCAATGAAGATATTACCCATTTTGAGCGAGCAAAAGTTTCGACAAAATCTCTCCTTAAAAATGAACAAATCCTCAAAAACACAATATGATTAAAAGCACTTCCATATAAGCTTAAACAATTATAACAAACCAACACCTCCATCAATTCATCAAGCAACACACATATAATCATCAATTATCAAAATTACTATAAATCATGCTTATACCAAAAAAGAACATCTCAAGGATTAATCAAGAAAAAAATTTAGCATGCAATTAACTAAAGCTATAACATAAAAATTATCATCCTCAATCCATAATTAAAAACAACAATGCATATGAAAATGTAGGTGCATAATTTAATAAAGAACCAAGGTAAAATCTATAAGGAGAGCACACTATGAAAGTGGTAATTTTTTTTAAAGCATATGAAAGAAAACATGACCAAGCATATGAAAGTGGTAATTTGAAATACCCAAAATGCACAAATTCGGATTTCCAAGATATCGAGTAAAAGAAAGGGTAAGTATGAATCAATTAAAAAAAAAAAAAATTTTAGAGATGAATGAAGCTAATAAATGTTGTTAATTGAATCAAAATAGAGTTGAAGATAGCTTAAAAATGTAGAGAGAGAAACGGAGAATCTTGTTCATGCGTGAGAGATGATGATGAACAAGTGAAGAAATGATGATTGGGAAGTGTTTAATGAAGGTTAAATGCATAGGTAATGGTTTGAGAGATTGATCTTGGCATAAAGATGGTTGAGAAAAGAGTAGAAATTGAATACAAATGGAGGAGCTGTTCACGGTTTTGGTGAGGGAAAGAAAACATGTGCAGAAAAAAAAAAAAACTGAAAACGAAGAAGAAGCATAAAACCAGTGACCAAGCAGCAGGGCAACAACGCGAATCCGGATTTCCGGATGTGGATAACCGGATATCCGGTTGTGGTCGAAGAGTTGGCAAAGAAGAATTCGGATTTCCGGATTGAATAACCGGTCATCCGATTGTGTCCAGCAAAGATCAAACTTGCATCCGGTTTTCCGGATTTCTTATCCGGCTGCCCGGTTCCTTCCAGCAAGCAACCAACTTGAATTCGGTTTACCGGTTGACAATATCCGGTTGGCGAATGTGTTCCAAAGAACTATCAAACTGAATCTGGGTTTCCGGATTTCATAACCGGTTGTCCGGTTAGTTCCAACAAGCATCAAATTTAATCCGGGTTTCCAGATTTCTTAATCGGTTAAGCTATGAAAAATATTTTTGAGATGAAGTAAGCTCTTAAACTTGTATTATACACACCATTTTATTTTTGGCTTAAAAGTTGATTGATTTTAAATCATTTTGTGATTTAAAACAATTCAATAAGCCTTTTAATGCATGAAATATAAATGCAAACATATAACTCATCTATCATGCATACACATCATACAATCATCAAAATCAAACAAAGGCATCATGATAAATCACTCAATGTTATACACATTGATAATTCCATCAAGTAAACAAAAAAGCATACTTTCGCAAATTCAATCTATTATCCATTTATCATGATCCATTCAACAAAATCAATATGGCAAGAATTGTTACCAAAACAATTAAATCATCTTGCCTCATCTTTTTCTCCTAGTTCATGATCAAGTGATTACTCTTACAAGCTCTTATCAAGGAACTCTCCACCATTCCTTGTTTGTGGTACCTACAAAAAAATATTCAAGTTGTGCCTTTTGGTACCCAAATACTCTTGGGTCCTTGAGTGTTAGCAATGGTTCCTTTTGGAACCCAAATACATTTTGCTCCATAATATGCATTTCTTTTAACTAGACATCTATTCTTCATGTGACCATTTTGATTGCAATAATGGCATACAATTTGATCATTAATGGAGGTAGTTTTAACAAAATAACTCTTATAATATTTTTGCTTCAAATTTGGCTTATAACCAATACCTCCTTTGTCAAACACACATTTTTGTGAATTAAGCAAGTTATCCAACATCTTTTGCCCATTTGTAAATTTTAGCACAATCTCCTTTAGATCATTGCTCTTATTTCTAAGCATTTCATTTTCATTTTTCAACTCATTCATATGTGATTCTAAATGCTCATGTGAAGTGCTAGAATTCTCATTTGATAATGCAACTCTATTATGCAAAGTTTTATTCTCTAATTCTAGTACTTTAATCTTTTCATTTAATGAATCATTGCATTTTTGTAAACCATCTTTTTCATTTTTCAAGTCATCTACATGTGATTCTAGATGCTTGTGCGAAGTGCTACATTTCTCATTTGATAATGCAACTTTACCATGCAATGTTTTATTCTCTAATTCTAGGCATATAATCTTTGCACTTAGAGATTCATTTTCATTTGTGAGCTCTAGCATTTTCTTTTAAGACATGCATTCTTTTTACCGAGTTTCATCCACTCATCATGCAATTCTTTAAAAGCATCATGTAATTCATCATAGCTATGATCACTTACCTCATCAAGCTCGCCATCCGATTCATCTCCAATTGCCATAAGTGCCAAATTTGACACTTCATGAGATTCCTCCTTGTTTGTAGTCTCCTCATACACAACTTCAAGTTTTCTCCATATTTCATAAGCATTAGAACAATTTGAAACTCTATGAAATTCCTTTTTATCTAAGGCACAAAATAAAGCATTCATAGCCTTGGAATTTAAAGACATATTCTTCCTATCCAACTCACTTAAAGCATTCTTCCTAGGAATGAATGAACCATCACAAACTATTTTCCATATTTCATAATCTAAGGCTTGTAAAAAGATTCTCATCCTAGTTTTCCAATAAGGATAATCATTTCCATCGAAAAATGGAGGTCTAGTGGTAGATTGGCCTTCCATGATGGTTGAGCTAATTTAGGTTGCTATGGATCTTTAACTCTAGACGATTAAGTCTACACAAGAGCACCTTGCTCTGATACCAAATGAAATACTATCTAGGCAACCAAGAGGGGGGGTGAATTGGGTTTTTTTTTTAAAAATTAAACTAAGCAAACCACACAACAATTTAAACTAATGCCTTAACAAATATGAAAACAATAAGTTCAATAAAGCACAATAATAAATGAGTAAGGGAAGAGAAAGCAAACTCAATGATTTTTACGTGGTTCGGCTATCCCCACCTACATCCACGCCTCCAAGCAACCCAAGCTTGAGGATTTCACTATCCAAGCCTTCCAAGACTTCAAATGTTTACAATTGACTTCCAAGGTGTCAATGGACCTTTACAATCAAGAGATTATCTCCCCAATCTCTTCACCCCAAGTGTTTCTCACACTTGTACACTCACAATTTGATGAGAAATGAAAAATACAACAAACAACTCTCTTTTAGAGTGGATATACAAATGATAGCTCAATGAAGATTTAATCTATAATGATTTTCGAATTTGAAGCTCAATATATGTTGTGTGCACTTGTTTATGCTTGCCAAGATATTTAAAAATGATTTGGATTTGAGTTTATATAGATGGAGCTAAAAAACTAGCCGTTATGCACTTTTTGCTCATAACCGGATTACCGTTTATGGTTTCCGGAATTCCGCTTGCATGTTACCGTTAAGGCAAAAATTTGAATTTTTGAGTATCCGGAATGCCGCTTGTGATATCCGGATTGCCGTTTATGCTCCGTAACCTTTTCGCTCGTGAATCGGATTACCGCTTAGCACAACCGATTGCCGTTTATGCTCCGAAGCTTTGCCCAATAACCGGATTACCGCTACGAAACCGGATTGCCGCTTTTCATCCGGAGAGTTTCTGCCCCGTAACCGGATTTCCGTTTAGCACAACCGGATTGCCGCTTTCCATTCGGATGAATTTTTCCCCGTAACCGGAATTCCGTTTACCATATCCGGAATGCCGCTTGCTACAAAGAATTGAGTACAGTGTACTGTTTGTTAAAATTACATTTTGACCCCAAAAGTTTATGAAACTATAGTATGGCCCAAAATGTTATACAAATTTGCAGTTAAGTCCAATTTCAGAATTTCTTAATAATAATTTGTGAATCCCAAAACTTTCTGAAATTATGATATCGCCCAAATGTTATGAAATGTTTCAAATAAATCCTTCTCTAAAATTTCAAGCAATACTTGTTGATTTCAAAGTTTTCAAAATTCTTTCAATTAAACCATAAACTTGAAAAACAACCAATTTCATAAAATCATTTTTCCATTAGATATAAAACCTTTATAATGTGAAAATAATGATTTATTAAAATGTATAAAAATAATTTAAGCTTTCAAAAACTTAATCATTCTTAATTTTGTTTGTTATCATCAAAATCAACATTATGTTAACATAAATGTTAACAAATTTATCTGGTTGTGTTACAAATGGATACTATGCTTGTCCAATTTGTAAAGAAGAAACTGATGCACATTGGCTGTCTCATAGTAATAAAATAGTATATATGGGCCACCGAAGATTTCTTCCACGTGGTAATTCTTTTAGAGACAAAACAAGAGTATTTAGCAATAAGGTAGAGATTGAGTTCCCTCCTAAACCATTGACTGGTGAGCAAATTTTAAAGATGGTTGATGGCATTGACTGCACATATAAGAAGAACAAGAAAAAAAAAACATAAAAAAAGGGGTAAGTAGTGTAAATGGTGATGTAAAGGTGTGTTATAAAAAGAAATCAATTTTTTTTGAGCTTGTGTATTGGAAACATCTACTTGTTCGACATCAATTAGATGTAATGCAAATTAAAAAAAATGTATGTGAGAGCATTTATGACTCTCTATTACATATTCCAAGTAAGACTAAAGATGATCTTAAAGCGAGATTAGATCTTGAAGAGTTAAAGATTAGGCCTGAGTTAACTCCAAATATGAGAGAAGTAGTACAGTTTTACCACCAGCTTGTTTCATATTAAATAGAGAGGAGAAAATGAAGTTTTGCCAAACCTCAGTAGATATCAAAGTCCCTGAAGGATACTGTTCAAACTTTAAAAATCTTGTATCTATGTCAGATTTAAAGCTTCATGGTTTAAAATCTCATGACTGTCATGTTCTAATGCAACAAATCTTACTCTTAGCAATAAGGTCAATTTTACCAGAATATGTTAGATGTGTCATCATAAGACTTTGCTTTTTCTTCAATGCTTTGTGCACTAATGTCGTTGACCCAAATAAGCCAATTACAACTTGACATCGTTGAAACTGTGTGCATGTTGGAAAAAACCTTTATGCCTTGCTTTTTTGACATCATGATTCATTCGACTGTTCACTAGTAGAGGAAGTTAGGCTTTGTGGTCCGGTATATCTTAGGTGGATGTAACCATTTGAAAGGGAAATAAAACCTTTGAAAGGTTATGTCCGTAATCACAACCATCCTGAAGGATGCATAGCTGAGTGTTACATGGTTGAAGAAGCAATGGAATTTTGTGTTGATTTCCTATCAGTTTTAAATACAATTGGAAATCCCCTTGGACAAAAAAACATGATGTTAATTGAAAAGCCTTTAACAAGTGTAGTAATAGTAGAAGTTCTTCATGAACTGTTGGAGCAAGCACATCGTTATATGTTACAAAACACAGCAGAGGTTCAACCTTATATTGAGTAAGAATCTTTAAACTTTTTGATATGCTTTGTTATTTAAAACTTATAATTTATAAAGATTCATGTCCATGTTTCATTTTTTTAGTGAACACATGAGGTGGTTAAAGAACAATATCCTCGTAAATAAAAAAAAGGTTACAAGACCAGCACTATCGTACCATTACTTACTGGTTGGATGAGAAGGCTTGTTGCTGTCCAAGTTCTTTTAAATAAGGAAAATCTTTACCCTTTTAGTAATACAATACTAATAACGCGAATACATGTAGGTGTCAAATGTACAATTAAATGGTGAATTGGTTTCAAATTCACTGTGGTGGTTATCACGAGGACCTCGCCCAAATGTGATTAAATATCCAGGGTATCTCATAAATGGGTTTTATTTTCTAGCATGAGATCGAGATACGAATCAAGTGACTCAAAATAGTGGTGTAACTATTGTGGCAAACATAAAGAAAATTACAAGTGCTAAAGACAAAAATCATGTAGTTAGTGACATGACATATTATGGGGTTATTAATGAGATATGGGATATTGATTATACTATGTTCAAGGTGTTGGTATTTATGGTTGATTGGGTTGACAGTGGCAACGGTGTTCATGTTGATCTTGGTTTCACCTCTGTTGAACTCGGGCGGATAGGTAACAAAAATGATTTGTTTATCTTAGCTTCTCAAGCAAAGCAAGTATTTTATGTTCCTGATCAACGTGATGAACGTCTTTCAGTTGTGTGTGCTATGGCCCAAAAAGTCAATGAATCTATGGCAAATAAAGTTGAGGGAGACAACATCATCGAACATCCTCCCCTTTTAAATGAAGCACCAATAGTTAATTCGTTTAATAAGGAAGATGGTGATGCTAAAATCTATCATCTTCCAGGCTGGCCAAGTATTAGGGTTGATAGTTAACAATCAGCAGAATATGACTTATTAAATTCACATTATAGTAAGTGTTTTTTTTTATTTTAGTTTCAGTAGTAACTGTTATTATTAGTTTTATTTATATTAAATTTTTTCTGTGGTTGTTAATGCATTCATTATCTATGATTAATGCTTATTTTTTATTTTATAGTTAATTTGCTATTAAGTTTGACCAATACTAATGATTTTTATGTTTCTTTTCTAATAGAATGTGTGAATCTGAAAACAATGCTTATGGTGGTGAAAATAATGATAGTGATCCATTCGATTTTAATGGTGTACCTTCAAGAGAAATCACTAAAAAAGCTTGTGTATTTAAAAGACAATCAAATAGTGGTCAGATCATGGTTGAATATAATGAGAGAGGAATTCCTTGTGAAGTTGAGGCCACTGACATGGACCAAGCTATTGGTATGTTGGCACGTTAAGTGATACCTATCGTATACAATGATTGGCGTAAAGTTCCTCAAATTTATAAAGAAGAGTTATGAAAATACATCCAGGTAATGTTTCAAGTATTTAAAAAACTTAAAGGAGAATTAGTTTTGTAGTTAATTCTTTAGATCAATAAAAGGATAATAGTTTACTGGATGTTGTAAACCTTTGTATAGTTCTATATGAGGCATGGTTTTTCAGATTGTGATATTTATTTTGGTTGATACATTGCTTTTTAAAAATGATAACAACTTATGGTTTGATTATTTACGATTTTATTACTATCATTTAAAAATATAAAGAGTTTTACACGTTGTTTTCAGTTATTCATTTTTTCAACATGTTTAATTGTAGAAAGTATTTAAAGTAGATGTATGCTCCAAAAAACAAGTTATCATGCAAATGGGAATAGCACATAGATAGTTTCGTCACAACTTGTATGTCACTTATATTGTCCCGAACAAGCATAATCGTAGAGAATTACAGAAACCGTCATTGAACTATCAGTATATCAAAGATCATCATTGGAAAGAGTTTGTGGATAAAAAACTATCATATAATTTTGAGTGTATTGATAAAGTTTATGACATTCTTATCATTGTATCTTTGTTGTAATCTCTATGTAATATCTATGTTTTATAATCAGTTCATTGTACAGGAGCAACGGAGAAAAGCACAAGATGCTCGAAAGCAAAACCAGTATAATCATAGCTAGTTAAGAAAATTGTAAGTGTTAGCTTATTTCAAAATTAATTGTCTCAATTGTGAAGTTTCAATTAATAATTAAATTAATTATTAACCTTCTTTTTATTTCATGTAATTAATTCTTGATACTTTTGTAAATAGATGAAAGCGATAGGCTTATCTGAATTATAAATTGATAGAAGCATTTTATGGAAGAAGGGACGTAAAAGCAAGTCTGGATAATTTAAACCTGAAGCATTACCCATTGTTAATAAGATTGTAAGAATTATTGATGTTGTTCATGAATTTATATTATTTTTTAGGGAAAATTTGGAAATTATGTTGGATTCATTAATATTTGGTTTCGTTTTTAGGATAATTTGGCTAGGGAAGTAAAGAAAGGAGTAATGAAAGTTGAGGGAAGGGATGATATTCTTGCTAAAACATTAAGCAAACCTCTTATTACCGGCCATATGCAAGGCTTAGGGATGTTTATTACCGCTTCAATGTACTTTGATACTGTGAAAACTAATAGTTCAATGGATGCAAAAGGAAACATTTTTAAGAGACATTATGTGAAATTAACAGTCAACTAAAACATATTTCTGCACATTTGAATGTAAGTGGCAAGGATTCTGAAGGTATGAGTTTTAATATGAAGATTAGCAGTAAGAAGGTTGTTAATCAATTAGATATAGATGTTGTCTCCTCAGATAATGATGACGTAAGTATATGATGTGCTATTCCTTCACTTATTCTGTTTTATGCTTGATGTTCTGAGTGTTTTTAGATGCAAGTTGAACCAATTTTGAATTTCTTCATTGCTTATTATATAGATAATTTGTTTTATGCCGATCATTTTTTAATTTTATGAGATAGGAAGATGATTTGAATGAAAAACAGCTTAAAAAAAAAAGCTTACAATGTCATTGAAAATGAGGAAAACAAAAAAAGAGCTATCCATGAGGAAGAAGTCATAAAGTCATGCCGCCTGTTGGCATTGAAGAAACCTCCCAGATCATAAAATCTTATGCTATGTAATTAGAATACGTTAGATAATTTAAATGAGCTAGCCATTTTTCTTTTAATTTATGATTGAAAATTAACATAAATTTACATTTCTTGACTTAGGGTGATGAAACAATTATAAGGATGAAGATTAGTGAAGATATTGAACACATTCTTTCTCAGGCAGAAGAGTATTCTAGAATTCTGAAAATGAAAAGACGTGAAGAAATTGAATGGTTTCTTACCGTGGCACAAGTGCTTCTTAGGTTTCAAGGAAAGAAAGTATATTTTGAGGATTTGATTTATGGACAACGTGATATCAACACATACATAACGATAGAGGATTATAGTGTGTTGGCATACTTCGAGGAGTTGACAGTGAATTGTCTCATGATATGGACAATGTAAAGAGGATTGAGATTTCTTGCAAGCATATGTTTTAATTATTAATTATTGTATAACTTATTAAATTTTCATTTGCACAGGAAGTTATATAAGGAACTAAAGCAGATTGGGATGACGATGAAGTATCAATTCATAAATTTAGCTGCTGTCTCGCTTGCTGGTTGAGCAAATACCAATAAATCTCAAATTGATAGAACGAACATCATTGTATTCCAATTGGAAGGAGTTCAATCTGGACAGTGATGCTTCATGCCTTATAATCCTAAGTAAGTAGTTGAGCCTTATTAATTTATTTAATCACATTACTTTTTTAAGAAAATCCTTTACTAAAATTAAAGTTTGATTTGTTGTAGATTTCATTGGGTCCTTATTATTATTGATATGGATTCTAATACAATATACTATTTGGATCCAATGCGACAACCAATGCATATGGATTTAAGGCTTCTTTTGAATAAGGAATCGACATTTTATATGGTTCTACACTATGGCATTAAAGTATGTTTTGACATTTTCTACCATGGATAATCATAAATTCTATAGTGCCGTGGCAAGACTTAATGTTAAAGAATCAGCTTCAAGCAATAAAGTTAAAGTTAATTGGGCTACAGTAAAGGTAAAAGTAATTAATTATTAATTATCATGCACATTTGAGTTCAAATGATAAATCTTCTTAACATACAGTTAATTGAATAATTTTTTAGGCACCGAAACAGCCCAGCAATGTCGAATGTGGGTTTTATGTCATGTCCTATATGCAAGATATCATTGCTGATAACAATGTGCTACAAGAACATGTAAGTGTGCATTTTTTTATGATGTAGTACTATATTTATATAATAGCTAATTTATTTGAAGTTGTTTATAGTTCCTTAGAAAGAAAACTTATAATAAAGAAAAGATTGATGAAATCCGTAAAGAGTGGGCATTTTTTGTCTTGGAAAAGTTGTGATTATTTCAAGTATGTGATATAATTATCGATTGAAAGTTGGCTTTTTCATACTACGAATATACAAAAGAGAGTATTAGGTATCAAACATTCACTTTAGTTTTTATAAGTAATTATTCCCTCATTTCCATTTTTCTTTAAGTATATTTGTATTAATTAGAAAATTACAGTTTATAGGCAATAGAATAGTTTGACTTTGTTGTTAACTAATGTTTTTAAATATTTGTAAGCATTCTAAGTGTTTAGGCCTTTTAGGTTTCTGTTTACATATTTTTGTTGGCTAATGCTTGTGTACATTTTATTGTTGCTTGATGTTATAATAAAGAAAATTTGTTGGCTAATGCTTGTGACAATTTGTAAGCATATTGTGAATAAAATTTGGTTCATTTAAAGATTAATGTACATTTATGTATTTGTAACCAAGAAGCATTTCAAAATTTCATTACGTTGATGCATTTTCTTTTATTTCTATGTATGCAGGAACTTGTTGCTGTTGTTCATTGGTTATATATGCTACTGGTGATCAGGCGATGAACATACATTGATGTTTCCTTTTGGAGTCAATTTCAATATTTTAAGCTATATATTTTTTGTGGTTATCTCTTAGTTAACTAATCAATGTATGTGTTTCTTACCTGGATTGAATTTATGTTCTACTTTATATTTTGGAATACTAGATATAAATATATGTATGTTGGATGATAATTTATAAAAATTTATTATGTGATTTAATGAACCAATTTGTATTTTTTTAAATTGTAATGGATTTATTTTAGAAATTTATTATTTAGGAATTGTAAAAAAAAGGATAATTAAAATTGAAAAATATCTATCATACACGTGACAGAATCTGTTTCCCACTGTGACAAAAATCTATCATCCACTTGTGACATAAATGAATGCCACGTTACCATAATGTTACTAGACGCATCATATGCCACGTTTGCAAATTATTCCACATGTACAAATATGTCAGATTCCACATCAGTTACATTAAAAAATTATAATTAACATGTCAGCCAATTGTGGGACCAGATATGCCAACTCAATTGCCAAATAGGATGCCACATCAACAAAATACTATATACATAAGTTGCCATGTGTGAAAGAATATGCTTGATACTGTTTATTGACAGTTATTTTCTCTCACAAATCAATAAATATTTTGTCACAACATTCTTACTGTGGCTTTTGCGACAAAAAAAAATTCTGTCAGTAACATTATTTGTGACAGAATAATTATATCAGAAATGATCGGTTTTGTAGTAGTCGGAATGTGGAGAACAAAGCGGGAGAAAAATGGCGGGAAATGGGGAACGAAAAGGAAATCCAAAGTTTAGGATCAATGGGCTTAGAAACCAAAGCCCAAGCAATTTCAAATGAGGAAGTAGTAGAGAATGGATCAGCAACAACAAAGAAAAGGCCCAAAATAAATAAATGGAAGCGTTGAGTGTTAGAAAGTATATATTTATAAAGGAGAAAATCGTCATTTTGCACTTCAAGTTTTACTAACATTTCTAATTTTATTTATTTAAATCATTTGTTATTTAATTATGAGTGTTTTGTTTTAATTAAGTATTTTATGTATTTTAGGGGCATCATGGTCACTTCACAATGAACGAGATATTGGATAGCAAAACGAACGTCACTTTTGAACTCAGGACAGTCGAAAACCTTAAGAGGAGTATAAAAGGAAAAATAGCACTGTTTACACGTACAACACTATTCATATATACGGTACTGTTCATGACACTGTTCATACCGCGTTACTGTTCAAACCGTATGCAAACCGTGTTACTGTTCAAACCGCGTGATCAAACCGCGTACTGTTGACTGATGATGTGGCGCAATCCTGTGCGTCCAAATTGTTTTTAATCCGATGGCCATGATTTACTCAATGTATCTATAAAAAGAGGGTTTTCCCCCCTAATTTGATACCCCTGAATCCATTTTTGAACTTAGTTTTCTGTAATTCTTTCTCCATCTTATATTTTCTATGTATTTTAATAAATTTTCATTTTACCCTTAGTTCAATTATGAGTAGTTAATTTTCTTTCAAGCTTGGGTTGAAGGTGAAGTTTCAACATGTGTCATGGGCTTTATTTGGTAAATTTATTTTCTCTTCCCTTCTAATTTCTGTGGAGGTTTTGACTTTTCGTCGACAAATAATAATAATCTTGTCTAGTTACCGCCCTGGTTTCACTAGCACCCTAGTATAAGGTTATTATTATTTGGCACGATAAGCCCTTAGCACCATATTGATTAGAGTGTGGTTCATGAGGTGTGGATTCCCCACTCATGATTTAATTGGTATTAAAAAAGAATATTTAGCCCATGGTGCATCTTGATACGGATTCAGATACCCAAGCACTTTATTATAATAGTTTCTAGTTCAATTTAATTCCGCCATTCCCATTTAAATTCTAGGATAATTTAAATCACTTCCACCACAAATCCAATCACCCACTTACAAAATTAATTCTACACTTAATTAAAATCCACCTTCTCGTGGGATCGACACTCAATACCACTAATTTATTCTACAATAGATTCGTGCGTTTGCGAGTTCAACAAAATTTACACAACAGGAAGCATTTGGCCAGGGACATATATGCCAAGAATGAAAGCAAAGTGAGCCTACTTGTCAAGAAGAGGCCCATAGGAGAAGCAGAAAGACGGAGCCCATAAACAAAGAAATTAAAGATGAGTAGGCTGATGGAGATGGTAGCAGCACAGAATGAAATTTTTCCTCAGCAACTTTCAGTGCAAACTAATAAGTACTGGACATGGAGGAAAGAGAGGTGATAGAGTCAACTACTGAAGAATTAGCGGCGGAGGATAGTGACCTGCCTTACTGGCAACCATGAAAATTCTCAGCTGGAACATCTGGGATTTGGGGAATACTCGGATGTCACTCAAGAATATTCTTCAAACACATAAGTCACAAATTGTATTCTTATGTGAAACCAAAATGCTGTCTATGTAGATGAATAATGTTCGTGTTGAGTTAAATTTTGAGAATTATTTTATCGTAAGTAGGAATGGATTAGGAGGCAATTTGGCGTTGTTATGGAGCTCTGATTTAGATGTAAATATAGACTCTTACAGTTAACACCACATAGATGCTGAGATTTATAATGAAGGAGGACCGAATTGGAGATGCACGAGGATTTACGAACATCTAGAAACAGTACAAAAGAGGCACACATAGACATTAATAAAAAGGTTAGCAAGCTTATCTTCTCTACCGTGGTTATATTTTGGTGATTTTAATGAATTTTGCACTTAAGTGAGAAGAAAAGAGGTAATGCTAGAGATATTAATATGATTTCTAATTTTAGAGATGCAATTCAAGAATTTAGCCTAACTAATTTGGGATGCACAGGAAGACCCTTCACATGGTTAAACCAAATATATGGGCTAGATTTCATGGAAGAGAGATTAGACAGATTTTTGTGCAATAATGAGTAGGGTAACCATTTTCATGAATTAGAGTCTTGGACTTCAGATCATAGCCCTATACTAATGGAAGTTGTGGAGAAGGATATTGAGTTGAATGGTAAGAAAAAGAGATGGCGTAGAATTTATTATAAGGATATGTGGAGCTCTTATGATACTTGTAAAAAAATCCTAAGTAGAAGACTTTTATTACATGTTTTTCCTCTTGTGGATTTATTCTATCCACACCATGGTTGGTGTTTGTTCTTTCCTCCAAGACAGATGTACATCTGCAATGGTTTATATGCCCTTTTCCCCTACCAAATAATACTCTTTTTCTCAATGGTTGACCGTCCTTGCCTGTTGTGTAAATTTTGTTGAACTCGCAAGCGCACGGATCTATTGTAGAATAGATCAATGGTGTTGAGTGTCGATCCCACGAGGAGGTGGATTTTAATTGTGTGTAGAATTAATTTTGTAAATGGGTGATTGGATTTGTGGGGAAATTGATTTAAAGGATGCTAGAATTTAAATTGGAATAGCGGAATTAAATTGAATTGGGAACTATTGAAATAGAGTGCTTGGGTATCTGGATCCGTATCAACATGCACCATGGGCTAAATATTCCTTATTAATACCAATTAAATCATGAGGGGGGAATCCACACCTCATGAACCACGCTCTAATCAATATGGTGCTAAGGGCTTATCGTGCCAAATAATAATAACCTTATACTAGGTCTTAGGAAACCAGGGGTGGTAACTAGACAAGATTATTATTATTTGTCGACGAAAAGTCAAAACCTCCACAGAAATTAGAGGGGAAGAGAAAATAAATTTACCAAATAAAGCCAATGACACATGTTGAGACTTCACCTTCAACCCAAGTTTGAAAGAAAATTAGCCACTCATAATTGAACTAAGGGCAAAATGGGAATTTATTAAAATACGTAGAAAATACAAGATGGAGAAAGAATTACAGAAAACTAAGCTCAAAAATGGATTCCGAGGTATCAAATTAGGGGGGGGAGACCCCATTTTTATAGATACATTGAGTGAATCATGGCCATCAGATTAAAAATAGTTTGGATGCACAGGATTGCGCCACGTCATCAGTGAACAGTAACACGGTTTGACCACCGGTTTGACCACGCGGTTTGAACAGTAACACGGTTTGCACACGGTTTGAACAATAATGAGGTTTGCACACGGTTTGAAATGGACGCTGTCGAGCAAATGTCGTGAACGATATCCATGAACACGATCGCATACATGTGAATAGTGTAAATGCGTGTGAACAGTGCCATTTTTCCTTTTATGCTCCTCTTAAGGTTTTCGACTGTCCTGAGTTCAAAAGTGACGTCCGTTTTGCTATCCAAAATCTCGTTCATTGTGAAATGACCATGATACCCCTAAAATACACAAAATACTTAATTAAAACAAAACATATATAATTAAATAACAAGGGACTTAAATAAATAAAATTAGAGATGTTAGTGAGATTTGAAGTGTAAAATGATGAATTTCTCCTTTATAAATATACATTTTCTAACACTCAACACACCCCCCAACCAGCTTATTGCTAGTCCCTAGCAAATAAAGCGAAAATAAAATTCAAACCCAAATTTTTTTTTTTAACAAACTTGTTTATTCAATCAGACTAATGATAGCAATCAAATAAAAGTATAAGCATTATCTCCAGTCTAAAGAAACATCACACCCACATCAACCATCCACATGAATCAACCAAGTAAATACAGCTACTTTCAAAAATGACATGTCAAATCCCAAAATCTCACCGGTAATAGTGACACTCTCACAAGGAAATAAAACCCAATAAAAATTGTCACTTCAATGAATGATAAATGGAGTGAAGATAGTAAAGAAATAATATCACACACTCTCACCAAGATGAAGGAAATATGCCCATAGCTTAGAAATAACACGATCTCAAGTCAAACAGAATATTAGTCAACCCAATGTATTTTTTTCTTTTTTTTTTTAATTTTTTTTATGCATTACTACATCTTTATAGCCCATATAACTAGCTTCTACTTCAGACTATAGTTCCCTAAAATCAAGAAGGACTTTTATTAGGATATAACGTAGGCTAGGGACATGGCTAACAAAGAAAGGAAAATAGAGAAAACAAAATATATGTTTGAGAAAAATAATATCTTTTGGAAACTAAAAAAAATGCATTTCACTTATTTATTATTGTATTATATCTCTCTCTTTTTTTTCTTTTTTTTTAGAGAATTTTTTTTCTTTTTTTCTTTTTTTTTTCTTTGCTTTCACTTTTTTTTTTCTTTTTTTTTCGGTATTGCACAACTTTACTAAACAAAACAATTATTTATATTTTTCTCAAACATGAATAGGTGATGGAACTTGTAAGATATCGGGTAATACTCTAAATTGGAGTGGGTGAAGACGATAAGTTGACAAAGAAAAGTTTTTTTTTTAATAAAAGACTCAAAAGGGCTAACTATGAATATTTGACATAAGGGATGGCTAGAAAGGCTCAAACAGGTCAAAGACGGCCTTTCCATCATCTTTTAGGGCTCTAGATACTCCTCCATATTTACTAGTTAAATGGACCTTTAGATGTAGCAACACATTTTTTTTTTAACTTTTTTTTTTAAAGGGTTGACTCCAAGGAAATCGAAAGATCATGTATAAAATAATAATACTGCTAAACTGTATGAAGAATGGGCAAAAAGGGTTACTCTCCAAGAAAAATAATAGGCTCAAAAGCTCACTTGATATTCATTATGACATGTCAATTTTTTCAAGCAACTCATATTTATCTCCGACATCAACATGTAGAGTAGCAAACATAGTGTAACATCACTCAAGACCAAAGATAATACAAATACTAAAATTCGAAAATCATCGTGTCATCCAAAAATAAAAACAAAATCACACTATTTTTTTTTTAAACAACATTCTACCCTCCAACCTATTCTAAACATGAAAGGAAAATATGCATGCAGAAATGTGAAAATGATGCAGAAAAACTAATTGAAAATGTTACACTTAAAATGATAGAAAAATGATTTGTTTTTTTTTTAACTAAGAAGATGCGTTTCTAGAGGCACTACACTCTATATTCAGCCATCTTCGACTCAAAATTTGAAAATGCATATTTATAAAGGAGAAGTCAAAAAGTTAGAAAGATCACACGAAAAATAAGAATTTTTTTTTCATTATTTTTTTTTAACTAAGAAGATGCGTTTCTAGAGTAACTACACTCCATATTCAGCCATCTTCAACACAAACAGTTAGCAACAATTAGTTTCTACAACAAAAAAAAAATAGTAAAAACTTAACCAACATTCCACAATTGTCAACTATCCCCTCCCCCCAACCAGAACTAAACATTGTCCTCAATGTTTTAAAGGAAAGAAGTAGAGTTTAGAAGATATCACCTGGGTGGTGCAACACAAAATAAAATATTGACAGGCAGAGATTTAAATCTAATTTGTACTTCTTACTGCTGCTATTGTTACCATCGTTATTTGTACACTCCAACACCAAGGTCTTCGGATCTGGCTCTGGTCGATAAGCTTGTAACAGATCAAGTAGCTCATTAGCAGTGTGAGCACAAATAAAAAGCTTTTTCACCGTAGAGGGAATGAAGTAGTTTTTTATTGCATGGTTAAGAAATGCGATAAAGCCATCATAAAAATTATTGACATTTAACAAACCGATGGGTTTCTGATGAATGTGCAGATGGGCCCAAGATGCTAAAGTGATAAGTGCCTCTAGAGTTGCAAGATCTCCTGGTAAGAAAATAAAAGCATCAGCATGATTAAGCATTTCGGTTATTCTTTCTTGCATACCTGAGACAACTAACTCTTCTCCAGTCGGTGAGTTAGACAAGCAGCCTAAAGGTTTTAGGGTTTGTGGTATGATGCCTAATACTTGACTTCCTCTGAAAAAAGCAGCTTCTGAGACCAATTTTGATAACCCTTGGTCACCTCCGCCGTACACCAAGTGTAATTTTCTCTCTGCTATGTTTCGACCAAGATCAATGCTGCCTCAAAGAACTCTTTATATTTTCCATAGTTAAATCCAGAAAGCACACAAATGTTCTTGAATTGTTTATTGGGAGTAGCTGCCATTAGGATAATTCTCAAAAATAATTTGTGAGTGCAAACGAAAAGAATCATATTTAAGGATCTTGGCGGTAGTGGGTCACAGCTGTGAATGAGGTGTCATGTCTATGTCAATTAATCATGTAATGCACATGGCTTGAGAGTCAAAAAGGAAACAGTAAAAAGGAAAAGCAAGTAATGACAAATATAAAATTATTAAAGACAATAATGCAAATGGTAAAACAACAGTGAAATAAAACAACAGTAAAGTAAAAGGATATTTACAAGTAGTTGTGACTGTGGCTCACATCTTCCTCTGGTTTTACGTCCAGAAACGGCTTCAACGCTCTCTATGGGTCGAGGATAGGCTTCCCATCCAGTTTTCTTATAAAGCGGCAAACAGGTCGTTTATAATCGATTCCGAGATCAGATCGTGCATGCTCTTTTCGGAATGATGGCTTAGCGGAGAATCGCTCCTTGCACATATCCATTGTGATGCGTTTCAAGAGACAAAAGGATATCATCCAATGACTCCTTATTCAAGCCATCCCTAATGAATTGAATCTTATCTTCTCTGTTATTAGACACCATTCCTAAAGAACATCGTTTTTTATTGCATATCATTCTGGCACACTTGTGACAAGCAACCGAAATCTTTCGAGCTCTTCGCTTTCTTGCATAATTTCCTTTACCACAACCAGGCATGTATGCAATAAATTTAGGAGGCAACTCACCTGCCAAGCGTACTTTAGCCTCGATTAACCAGCGAATATCAGCAGGTATGTTATTCCTCATGAGCAATCGCATGCGTTCGGATCGAACTTTATAGATTGTGAGGAGGGCATTTTGAGGAAGTGAAGGGAATCGACTATGAAGCTTTGCTAAGATCTCGTTTCTATCCATACCTTCGCCTCAGAAGATCAGTAATTATGGGAAATCAAGTAACCGACTTGATTGTCACGGAGTACCGTTATCCGCCACTTAACCGGGGTGACAAACTAAAACACACAAACGGAATAACAAACAAATAAAAACACACAAAGAAAATCACAATCGTCCTCTTATAGAATTTACCTCAAGCTCCAACTGGATGTTGTAGACACTTCTCTCAATGTCTCTGAGTTGGCTTTCTAAATCCTCAACGTGGGATATTAACTCTGGTGGTTGTAGCTTCCAAATACGATGTGTTTTACAAAATCGTATCTGGCCTCTGAGATGAGATTGGACACGTTGAAGTCGTCTAAGGATGTTCAAGAGGAAATGTCTCATGATTAAAAGTGATAAAAGAAAGCTCAATGGTTAAACAAACACACTTATGCACAAATAATTTCAATTAGCAAAAGAATAGTAAAAAGAAAGAAAGAAAAAAAAAATAAAATCACGAAAAAAACAGAAAAATCTTAATTCAAATGTGGTGGGTCACTCAAATTTATTTCGGTGTCCTCTCCATGTGGTTGGTACTCTAGATATGGCTTTAATCTTTGACCATTAACTTTAAACGTGACACCGTTTTTTGGGTCCTTAATTTCAATTGCCCCATGTGGAAAAATAGTATGAACAATGAAGGGGCCAGACCATCGAGAGCGTAGCTTACCTGGGAATAGGTGCAAACGAGAATTGAATAAAAGTATTTTCTGACCTGGAGTGAAAGATTTTCTCATAATCTGCTTATCATGAAAGACTTTCATTCGCTGCTTGTAAATCTTAGCATTTTTGTATGCATCATTACGAATTTCTTCAAGTTCTGCCAGCTGTAATCGTCTTTCTGAGCCAGCTTGCTGCATGTCAAAATTGAATTTCTTGATGGCCCAGTACGCACGATGCTCGAGTTCTACAGGTAGGTGGCAAGCTTTTCCATACATTAGCCTGTAGGGTGACATCCCAATTGGGGTCTTGAAAGCCGTTCTATATGCTCATAATGCATCATCGAGTCTTAATGACCAATCTTTTCTGTCTGACCTCACGGTCTTTTCTAAGATGTGCTTTATTTCTCGATTGGAGATCTCAACTTGGCCACTGGTTTGCGGATGATACGAGGTCGCCACTTTATGAGTGATGGAGTACTTTGTCAAAAGTGCTTTGAATGATTTGTTGCAAAAGTGGGTACCACCATCACTGATTATTGCTCGAGGGAATCCAAAGCGTGAAACAATGTTGCTCTTCAAAAACCCTATCACCACTTTATGATCATTAGTTCTGCATGGAATTGCCTCTACCCATTTCGAAACATAGTCAACAACAACCAATATGTATTGATGGCCAAAAGATGGGGGAAAGGGTCCCATGAAGTCGATACCCCATACATCAAAAATCTCAACCACTAAAATTGGATTTAGTGGCATCATGTTCCTTCGTGTAATGCTCCCCATTCGTTGACACCTATCACATGAAGAACAAAAGGTGTAAGCATCTCGAAATATAGTTGGCCAATAGAAACCACATTGTAGAACTTTTGTCGCTGTTTTCTTATGGCTGACATGGCCTCCGCAAGCTTGTTCATGGCAGAACGAAAGGATGTTATGAACTTCATTCTATGGGACACATCGTCGAATAATTTGATCTGCACAATACTTAAACAGATAGGGGTCATCCCAGAAAAAATTCTTTATTTCCGCAAAGAATTTGGCCTTGTCTTGCTTGGTCCAATGCTCTGAAAGTTTACCTGTAACAAGATAATTAACTATATCAACATACCAAGGTAATACTTCCACACTCATTAATTGTTCATCTAGAAATGACTCATTCAATGTTTAGGGTTCTGTGTTGATATCAAAGTGGAGACGAGAGAGATGGTTAGCCACAACATTTTCTGTCCCTTTCTTATCTTTAAATTCCAAGTCAAATTCCTGCAAAAGCAACACCCAACGAATTAGTCTATCTTTTGCATCTTTCTTTGTGAGAAGATATTTCAGAGCAGTATGATCTGTAAACACAATAATTTTACAACCAATGAGATAAGATCGAAATTTTTCTAATGCAAACACTACTGCTAGCATTTCTTTTTCAGTAGTTGAATAGTTCAACTGTATTTAATGTCATACTAGCATAGTAAATAACATGAGGAATTCGATCTACTCTTTGTCCTAATACTGCTCCTACTGCATAATCAAATGCATCACACATAAGCTCAAATGATAAGCTCCAGTTTTGTTGCTGAATGATGGGTGATGTTGTCAACAAATGCTTTAGTTTTTCAAACGCCACAAGACATGAATCATTAAAGACAAAAGTACATTCTTAGCAAGTAGATTGCATAAGGGTCTAGAAAATTTGCTAAAATCCTTAATGAAACGTCTATAAAAACCAGCATGCCCAAGGAAAGATCTTACTTCTCTGACTGTTTTAGGTGGAGGAAGATTGGAAATGAGATCCACCTTGGCTTTGTCAACCTCAATACCTTTGCATGAAATGATGTGACCAAGAACAATACCTTGATTTACCATAAAATGTCACTTCTCCCAATTTAAGACTAAATTCTTCTCTATACATATCTGCAAAACTTGTGTTAGATGATGTAAACATTGATCAAATGAGTCACCAAAGACAGAAAAATCATCCATAAAGACCTCAAGAAACCGTTCAACCATATCAGAAAAAATGCTTAACATACAACGTTGAAATGTAGCAGGTGCATTACATAATCCAAACGGCATTCTCTTATATGCGAAAGTGCCAAAAAGGCAAGTGAAAGTGGTTTTCTCTTGATCTTTTGGTGCTATGGGAATCTGATTGTACCCTGAGTAGCCATCTAGAAAGCAATAAAATTCATGGCCTGCTAATCTATCAAGCATTTGATCAATAAATGGTAAAGGAAAATGGTCTTTACGTGTGACAGAATTTAATTTTCTATAATCAATGCATACGCGCCATCCTGTAGTCACTCTAGTGGGTATCAATTCATTATCAGCATTGGTAACTACTGTGACTCCTGACTTTTTAGGGACAACTTGCACAGGACTGACCCATGAACTATCAGAAATTGGGTAAATGATACCTGCATCTAATAGCTTGAGGACTTCCGTTCTAACAACTTCTTTCATATTAGGATTTAACCGACGTTGCATTTCCCTAGTAGATTTAGCATTTTCATCAAGGTGAATGTAATGCATGCAGTCTACTGGGTTTATACATTTTATGTCTGCTATGGTCCATCCTAATGCTCCTTTGTGCTCTTTTAAAACATCCAACAACTTACCTTTTTGCTTGTCATTTAGGGATGATGAGATGATTACCGGTAGAGTGCTTTCTTCTCCCAAGAACGCATATTCCAAAGTGTTGGGCAATGGTTTGAGCTCGAGTTTCGGTGGTGACTCTGATGATGGGATGATTTTCTTCTCTGATGGTGCTAGTTGTTCAACTCTTGACTTCCATTTATTAGTGTCCATGGATGGCGCTGAGTCAAGTAAGGCGTTGACCTCATCGACTGATCTGTCAATATCAAAATCCAAACCAAAGTGAGTTAAACATGTTTGTAAAGGGTCATCACTAAGGTTTAAAAGAAAAGTATCATCAACTAATGCTTTAATTAAATCCACGTCAACAATTCCATCATCTGCATTGTGAGGTTGTTTGGCAATGTTGAAGATGTTGAGCTCCATGGTCATATTGCCAAAGGACAACTGCATATTTCCAGTTCTGCATTGAATGTGAGCATCCGCAGTTGCCAAGAAAGGTCGGCCTAGGATAATGGGGATGTGCTTCCTTGAATCCTGTATTGGTTGAGTGTCAATTACAATGAAATCAACAGGAAAATAAAACTTGTCTACCTGTATAAGCACGTCCTCCACAATACCACGAGTTATTTTCGTGGACCGATCTGCAAGCTGTAACACCACTGGAGTTGGGTGTAATTCTCCCAATCCAAGTTTCACAAATACTGAGTAAGGCAAGAGATTAACACTAGCTCCTAAATCCAACAAAGCATTCTCAATTGTGTGGTTCCCTATACTACATGAAATAGTGGGGGAGCCTGGGTCTTTACATTTTAGAGGAATTTTGTGTTGGAGTATAAAACTAACATTTTCAGTTAAAAATGCATTTTTCTGAACATGAATGTTTCTCTTTTTAGTGCAAAGGTCTTTAAGAAACTTGTCATAAGATGGAACTTGCTTTATTGCATCAAGTAAAGGGATGTTAACACTTACCTATTTGAAGACTTCAAGAATCTCACCTGTGGATTTTCCCTTCGTTCCTTTAGCTAACCTCTGAGGAAATGGAGCTTTAGGAATGTATTCTCGTGGATTTGTTTCTTCTTTCTCCTCTGGTGGTGAGTCTTCAACATTCACAGGTACAATCTGAGTTGATTTTGTCACTGGCATCTCCACTTTGTTGTCGACTTCTTTTCCTTTTCGTAAGTTCATAACGGCTTTGACCTCTCCATGCTGTTGCGGTGAACTGGTACTTGCTTCATGCACTCCTTTAGGATTAGGCACTGGTTGACTTGGAAATTTACCTTTTTCAACAGTCATTGCCAAAGTTTGCACTGAAGAGGCAAGCTGTCCCACCATCTTCTCAAGGCTTGAAACTGATTAGGCTTGTGAGTTGAAGCCTGCTCTCATCTCATTTCGTAGTCCATCAATGGTGTGGTTCTGTTGCTCGATCATGGAGTTAGTAACATTCTTGACATTCTGGAAGGCATCCTCCCATTGTCTGGGTTGAGAGTAGTTTTGGTTCTGATTGTATAGTCTAAATGGTGGCTGAGAGGCTTGAGGAACTTGAGGAATTGGTTGCATTGGTGGAGCTGGAGCTGCTGGTCCATTCTGTTGGAATCCTTGAGACCATGAAAAATTGTGGTGGTCTCTCCATCCAGGATTATATGTGTTGGAGTATAGGTTGTAATTTGATGGCTTCCTCATGACACTGATGGCATTGGCTTAATCTGAATATGAGTCATGGTCATGTGGCTCTGTTGATTTAGCAGTCGTCAAAGATGCTATTTGTCGAGAAAGGCCTTCAACCATCTCTTTGACTTCTTTGATTCCCAAACCAGACTCGCCAATGTGAACCTCATTCACTCCTTTAATTCTTCTAGTATTCCTGAGAGATCGACTCCGCTGTTGGGAATTATCCGCTTCTCGCTGGAAGAAATCCCAAATCTCTGTTGCACTTTTTGACATTAGCTCTCCTCCACTTGTTGCCATCAGCCATTCTTGCACATTTGGCAATAATCCCTCCAAAAAGTATTGGCATTGGTGCCATTGCTCGTACCCATGATGTGGAAACTTCAAAAGTAGCCCATTGAATCGCTCCCATGCTTCGAAAAACTGCTCGTCTTCTCTCTGTGTGAACTCTGAAATTTCCCTGCGAATAGCATTGGTTTTATGTACTGGAAAATATTTATTTAAAAATTTTGTTACCATTTGTTCCCATGTTGTAATGTTATTAGCAGGCAATATATTGAACCATGAACGAGCTCTATCCTTTAAAGAAAATGGGAATAGTCTAAGTTTAACATCATCTTCTGAAAAATTCTCATATTTAAAGGTTTGACAAATTGTATGAAAATCATTCAGATGATTATATGGGTCCTCATTTTCTAATCCATAAAACGTTGGGAGACAATTTAGTACACTAGGTTTTAACTCAAAACTCCTAGCAGCTACATTTGGGTATCTTATGCAAGATGTGCTCAAATTAGCTAAGGGACTGAAGTAGTCCTTAAATGGCCTCTCCTGTGGTTCTGGTTGTTGCAAATCCATTTCAATTTTTTCTTTAAGTGCGATGTGTTTGTGTGTGCGAAGTGTTATTTCTAATTCAAGGTCTATAGGTTCAAGATTAGGTAATAATGACCTACGACCATGCATGCAAAGAAAATAAAAATGAGAACACAATAAATAAAAATAAAGAAAAAGGAGAAATTACAATACTAACCTTATTGCGCTGTTACAACCTTTCTATGAAAGCACATAAAAAAATACGTGAAATAAAATAAATAAAATAAAAATAAATTAACAAGATAAATGAAAAATTACAAAGAAAAATAACTTGAAAATTAAATTGCAGAAATTTAAAGAAGAGAAAAAGAAATTCTTACCTAAAAATGTAAATTCACTTCTTTTTTTTTAATTAATTAAGAAAAAAAAATTACAAGGAAACAACTAAAATAATAATAATAATACTAATACTAATAGTAATAATAATAATAAAAATAAAATTATTTACAAAAAATTAATTCTACAAATTAAAATACTTACCTCCCTGGCAACGGCGCCAAAAACTTGTTGTGCAAATTTTGTTGAACTCGCAAGCGCACGAATCTATTGTAGAATAGATCAATGGTGTTAAGTGTCGATCCCACGAGGAGGTGGATTTTAATTGTGTGTAGAATTAATTTTGTAAATGGGTGATTGGATTTATGGGGAAATTGATTTAAAGGATGCTAGAATTTAAATTGGAATAGCGGAATTAAATTGAATTGGGAACTATTGAAATAGAGTGCTTGGGTATCTGGATCCGTATCAACATGCACTATGGGCTAAATATTCCTTATTAATACCAATTAAATCATGATGGGGGAATCTACACCTCATGAACCACGCTCTAATCAATATGGTGCTAAGGGCTTATCGTGCCAAATAATAATAACCTTATACTAGGGTGCCGGTAAACTGCAGTAACTAGACAAGATTATTATTATTTGTCGACGAAAAGTCAAAACCTCCACAGAAATTAGAGGGGAAGAGAAAATAAATTTACCAAATAAAGCCAATGACACATGTTGAGACTTCACCTTCAACCCAAGCTTGAAAGAAAATTAGCCACTCATAATTGAACTAAGGGTAAAATGAAAATTTATTAAAATACGTAGAAAATACAAGATGGAAAAAGAATTACAGAAAACTAAGCTCAAAAATGGATTCCGGGGTATCAAATTAGGGGGGAGACCCCTTTTTTTATAGATACATTGAGTAAATCATGGCCATCGGATTAAAAATAGTTTGGATGCACAGAATTGCGCCACGTCATCAGTGAACAGTAACACGGTTTGACCACGGGTTTGACCACGCGGTTTGAACAGTAACGCGGTTTGCACATGGTTTGAACAGTAATGCGGTTTGCACACGGTTTGAACAGTGCCGTACGTGTGAACAGTGCCGTACGTGTGAACAGTGCCATTTTTCCTTTTATGCTCCTCTTAAGGTTTTCGACTGTCCTGAGTTCAAAAGTGACGTCCGTTTTGCTATCCAAAATCTCGTTCATTGTGAAATGACCATGATACCCCTAAAATACACAAAATACTTAATTAAAACAAAACATATATAATTAAATAACAAGGGACTTAAATAAATAAAATTAGAGATGTTAGTGAGATTTGAAGAGTAAAATGATGAATTTCTCCTTTATAAATATACATTTTCTAACACTCAACATTGCCCATTTTATTAATAAAACTAAGTATAACCTATAAATTTTGGCATTCTTTCTGTTAAGGAATATATTATTCAGATGCTTTAGTCTGTTAATTAACTAAGGGTGATGATTTGGCAGCCTAGACAACAAGTTAGTTATGAGTCTGTTATTCACCTATCAATTTGTTAGCAAGTTTATTTGTAATTAGCTTCAGCTTAAGCTCATGCATTTAGTGTGTACAGAATATTCCAGATGTTGATATAAAAAGCGTTGTAATCGATTCATGATTAATGAGAATTATTGCTTTGATTTGATCGGAATTTTCTCTCTCGATGCTCAACTTTCTTTCTGCTTTTCCCTTGCTTTTCTCAGTAACCAAACAGTACAAATTAGCTAAATAAACTTTGATTTGGTATTAGAGCTAAAATTAAATATTCTTATGGCTTCATCCAGTTTGAACACAAGCATTACATCTCCAATCGTAGCTTCAATTTCATCTTTCACTTTCACAACTCTAATCAAACTTGATCGATCTAATTACACAATCTAGAAATCTCATATACTTTCTTTAGTTCGAGCCAATGAGCTAGAAGGATTGCTTGATAGATCAAAATCTTGTCGAGATCGATTTCTCTCTAATGAATTAGCAAGCTCTAATGTTGTTGCATTGGAAAATTCTGCATATGTTGTGTGGAAGAAGCAAAATCAAATGATGTTGAGTTGGCTAGTCTCTTCCATCAATGTTAAGATCCTCAGTCTTGTGGTAAATTCTTAATCATCTCGTAAACTTTGGATAAATCTGGAACAATAATTTGGTTCTGAAACAGCAGCTAAAAAAGTTCATTTGAAGATGATGCTAATTAATCTTAAAAAAGGTTTTATGACTACCACTAAGTACTTTGGAAATTGAGAACTATAACTAATGAATTAGCTGTTGCTGATAGTCCAGTCAGTTCTTTAGACTTATTACTCATCTAATTTTTGGTCTAGTTAACCTTATTATCTTATTGTAGTCTATATTGAGGCTAATGTCCTAAGATGAGTATCAATGAGGCTTACTCTATGCTGTTGACTTGTGAGGCTAGATTAGAAAGTGCTTAGTCTAATGCTAGTAAGAAATTAAGATGAATTATATAGCTAATATTGTTCAAGTTAGAAATAATCAAAAGAAACAGAGTAAAAATAATGACTGGAATAATAATAACTAGGGAAATTGGAATGGGAATTTTGCAAACAAAAATGCAAATAATAATTGGAATGGAAACTTTAACAACAGAGGAGCTTATGGATCAAGAAGAGGTGGAGATTTTAAAATTGGTAATCCTTCTTGACATAATTTAGGAATAGGTTGGAATGCTAATCAAGGCAGGGGTGGTTTATATGGAAATGATGGTTTCTCTACTATTTTTAATGGCTTTGGCAGATAAGATGGCAAAGGAAATATTATATGCCAAATTTACTTCAAACATAGTCGTTTAGTAGTTGATTATAAAGATATATTTAATAGAAACTTTCTTTCAAATTTCCTAACTCATGGTTATTTTTCAATGAATCAAACCCCTAAGGCTGCTTAAATAGTAAGTTCATAAGATGTTGCAGATCAAGGCTAGTACTTGGATTGTAGAGCCACACATCATCTCATAAATAATGTCCACAACTTAACTAAAGGTAAACCATATCTTGGCTCTTAGTTGTTGCTAGTGGGTAATGGTCATGGTCTTGAAATCATATACACTGGCTGCACTTGCTTATTAACCTCTTTAGGACCCAATTTAAATCTCAACAATGTTTTATGTGTGCCTAAAATTATTAAAACCTTATCAGTATATCAGAACTTCTTTTAAATAAGAATATCATCATTGAATTCTCTTCTAATTTGTGTTTTATTAAGGACAAGATTGAGGCAACTCTGTTGGCACAGGAGATTGCTGAAGATGGTCTCTATAGATTACCGTCACAAGCTGAATCTTCTCCTCAATCTGCAGAGTAATGTCTCAATCTTAGTTCTATGTTGTCTGTCTTTTCTACCAATAAAGTTGTGAACTCTTTATAAGAGTCAAAGAACCAGTTGTTAGTTCATTCAAATCTTCTTAATTCTAGTTATTATCTTGCAAGTTTTTTTCTTCAGAAAATGAGTCAATCAAATTGTTGCACAACAGATTTGATCATCCTAATAAGCATACTCTGCAAGCTGTAATAAAATGTCTTCTTTTGCATTCTGTCAATAATTACTCTATTGATTTTTGTGATACCTGTCAATATGGCAAGTTACATCAGCTGTATTTTCCTGTTATTGAAATTAAAACTAAAACTCTGCTTAAGCTTTGCATATTGATCTATGGGGTCCAGCCTCAGAACTGATCTATGGGGTCCAACCTCTGAATTGTCTATTGGTGGTTACAAATATTATATCTCTTTTGATGATGACTTTACAAGATATTGTTGGATATTTCCTCTAAACACTCAAATTTGAGGCCCTTGACACATTCAAATACTTTAAAATTCTTGTAGAAAAATAGTTTTTTTTATCTGTTAAAGTATTACAATTTGACAAGGAGGGTGAATTCACAGCCTTTAAATCATTTCTTCAATAAGAGGGTATTTATTTTAGACATAGCTATCTTTATACTCATGAACATAATAGTGTAATTGAAAGAAAACATAAACACATTGTTGAAACATGTCTCACTCTTTTAGCTCAATCTCACTTGCCCCTTTCATTTTGGTGGGAAGCTTTTCATATAGCCAATTATTTTATCAATAGAATACCTACACCAACACTTGGAAATGTCTCACCATTTCAAAAGCTACATAATCAACTACCAGATTATCAGTTTCCTAGAGTTTTTGGTTGCTTTTGCTTTCCTTTACTCAAGTCTTAAAATTAACATAAACTTGATTTTTATATCAAAAAATGTGCTTTCATTAGTTAAAGTTCTTTGCATAAAGGCTATAACTATTTAGACAAATATGGTAAAGTCTTTATTGCTAACATGTCACCTTCAATAAGTTTGAGTTTCCTTACACAAAATTGTTTTCAGATCAATCTACTTATGTTATGTTTAATCTTGTTGATCAAACACCTTATCAAGTTACTTTCCTTCAAAGTTCTATTCTTATTGGCAGTAATCATAAAGGACCATCAACTGTTATCAGTACTATCATTTTCTTCATCTCAACATTTTCCTGCTTAACCTATTATTCATGCATATCTAATGATTACCAGAGTCAAAGCTGGATTCTCAAACATAAAACCTATTAGCAGTATCTCAAGACCTTGAACTAACTAATGTCAAAGTTGCACTTCAAGATTCGAGATGGTCTTCTATCATGAAAGAAGAAATAGAGGCCTTGCAAAGAAATAATACTTGGACATTAGTTCCTGCTATTACAGCCACTAAAATTGTTAGTAACAAATGAGTTTACAAAATTAAGTATAATCCTGATGGCACTGTATCCAAATATAAGGCTTGTATGGTGGCAAAAGGTTATCATCAAACTCATGGAATTGATTTCTTTAAGACCTTCAGCCCAGTAGTAAAACCTTGTACTATCAGAATAGTTTTAAGTTTGGTTGTTATGCATCACTGTCAAATCAAATAGCTTGGCATCAATAATGCATTCTTTAATAGTGTTCTTACAGAGGAGGTATTCATGCACCAACCAGAGGGCTTTATAGACTCTACTCATCCTTCTTATGTATGTAGGCTCAACAAAGTCCTATATGGCTTTAAATAGGCTCCAAGAGCTTGGTATGACAGGTTAAAAGGTTTTTTTTTTATTATTGAACTAAGGTTTTCATGTATCCAAATCTGATACTTCTCTATTTTTTCAGCATTTTGGGAATGATATTTTACTTGTTCTCATTTATGTGGATGATATTCTCAGCACTGGATCAAATTCCAAAGTTGTTGAGCATGTTATTCACATTCTTAATTCAGAGTTTGAACTCAATGATTTAGGGGAGTTCAATTATTTTCTTGGCCTTGAGGTCATTCCTTCTATGCAAGGTCTGCATTAATCTCACTTATGAATACCACTAATAAACGTCATAAAGGGAAATATTCAGCTTTTGATAATCCTTCCTTTTATCGAGATATTGTTGGTTCTCTGCAATATATTCTTTTCACTAGACCTGATATAGCTTATGCTATGAATAAGCTTAGTCAATTTTTAGCTGCACTTACTACTCTTCAATGGCAAGTTTGTAAATGAGTTCTGAGGTATCTTCAATGCACAATACATTTTTGCCTTTAATTCTTCAACTCAGGCTCCTTGATTTTGACTGCTTATTTTAATGCTAATTGAGGCATTTGATCCTGATGATCTATGATCCCTTGGTGGTTAATATGTGTTTTTGGGCAATAATCTTATTTCTTGGTCTTCCAAGAAGCAACAAATTGTCTCTCGTTCTTCAGCTGAATTTGAATATAAAACTCTAGCTTTGGTAACTTTAGAGATCTTTTGGCTTACTTATCTGTTTCAAGAGCTGAAGGTTTCCTTAGTTCATATTCCCACTTTATATTGTGGTAACAAGAGTGCTGAAGCCTTGGCTAGTAATCCAGCGTGTCATTCTCAAACAAAACATATTGAGCTAGATATTCATTTTGTTCGAGAACATATTGCATAGAACAATTTCAAATCACTCATGTTTCTAGCTCTGATTAGTATGTTGACATTCTTACTGAACCCTTTCCCTTTGATACCTTTGCTTATGTTCGAAGCAAGCTTAATGTACTTCCCAGACCTTAAGCTTGAGGTGGAATGTTAAGGAATGTACTCTTCAAGTGCTTTAGTCTGTTAATTAACTAAGGGTGATGATTTGGCAGCCTAGTCAGCAAGTTATTTATGAGTTTGTTATTCAGCTATCAATTTGTTGACAAGTTTATTTGTAATTACCTTTAGCTTGAGCTCATGCATTGGGTGTGTGTAGAATGTTCCATATGTTGATATAAAAAGCCTTGTAATCAGATTCATGATTAATAAGAATCATTACTTTCATTTTATCAAAATTTTCTCTCTCGATGCTCAACTTTCCCTTTGCTTTTCCTTTACTCTTCTCAGCAACCAAATAGTAAAAATTAACTAGATAAACTTATAGTTCTTTTTTCCTTATTATATATTTAAAGTATAATAATGATTCAGATTGTAACAGTTAAATCTTAATTTCAGTCTCAACTATCATGCATCTTTGGTGATCCTTAATTATTCACTACTTACCATATATGTATATAAATTAAAACATACAAATGATAATTAATGACGAAAAAGAGCAATACTCTAATATGATCACCAAAGAATTTTTCCTAATAATAAATATGTGATAATTTCTCTCTATTTAAGCGTTCCAATGGCAATACAACATGCTCATTATCAACTCTTGCATCTTTTATCTGTTACTTATTTCCCTTTCCAAATCTATCGAGATCAACTCCCATGGGGTCGTTGCATAAGGAAATCACAAGCACGTTGGATTTGGATGTACCACTAGTTGTAACAAGCGAGAGAGCCCCCATAGTGACAACAGAAGCTGGGTTCGTTGAATTGATGAAGTCAACAGTTTTGAAGCGACAAGAACTCGATGAAGCCATTTACGTACTGGATCTAGGTCGTCATTTCTCTCTATTATCAGTTGATCTCCAACCATCCGATGGTTCACCCCTACTACGCTGTCAAGTGCTATCCTCGAAACGCTTGATGCACTCGGCGCAAACGTTGACTGCGCAAGCCCTTCGGAGATTGAATCTGTTTTGGCACTAGGTGTTTCACCCCATTGATCGCATTATTTATGCCAACGCGTGTTAGCCAATCTCTCATATTAAGTATACTAAGAGTGTTGGAGTCAACTTAACAACTTTTGATTCGAAGGGGAAGCTTGACAAGATTCGGATGTGGCATTCGAAATGTGAGTTATCGATCCGGATCAAGTCCCCGGTAGATGGTGGAGCAAGGTATACGTTGGATTCCAAATTCGGTGCTAATCCAGGGGAAGCTGTGTAACTTCTTGAAGCCGCTGAAGCTTCAAGGCTTCCTCTAATGGGTGTTGCACTCCATATAGGATGCGAAGCGGCAAACCTAGCTGCATTTCGGCTAAAACAATTTTCGCGGCGACAGCTGGGCTGAACGACTAAAATGCGTATCTTGGATATTGGCGGTGGCTTTGCTTGCGACCCACAGTTCCATGAAGCGGCTTCAATCATAAAAGACTCTCTTCAAACTTATTTCCAAAAATGAAGCAGAAGCTGGATACTTGAGTGTCATTTCAGGGCCAGGCCGGTTCTTCGCAGACTTGGCTTTCACGTTGGCTACTAAAATTATAGGGAAGCTCGTTCGAGAAGAACTGAGAGAGTACTGGATTAGTGATGGGAAAAATACGGATCTTTTGGGTGGCTATCAAATGAGGAAGTGATTAGTAAGTGAAGAACTCATATTTGTACTTCCGCCTCCAACAATAATCAGACTACCTACAAGTCGACGGGGCTTCGACCAACGTGTACTGCAGTCGGTAAGGTTTTTGCGGGCCACCCGTTACCGGAACTTGAGGTGAACGATTGGCTTGTGTTTCCCGATATTGGTACCTATACACTTCTTGGAACCAATTTCAATGGATTTAGCAATCCAAGCTCGTACAGCTTGTGAATATGAGAACGAGGTTATACTATTGCATGGGCTTGCAAGCGAAGTGACTCAAGAAATATAAAATAGATAACTAAATAAATAATGTGCTACTACACAATTACAAGTGAGTAAAAAAGGCATGGAAGTAACCAACAAAGTGTTGGTTCCACTGGCAATGGAGTCTCCTTAAGTGGCTTGATTGGATTTGCTCCCCAGTTCGAGTCACAGGAAAGTCGCATTTGTTGGGAGAACCTGTGCCTTCCGGTTCGAGCAAGGACTTCTAGTCTGGGTTGTGGTACGGTTCGAGCAGTGACTTCTAGTCTGGGTTGTGGTACGGGCTTAAAGGTACCTCCCATAGTTGGAGCCCTACCCAGGATACCTTGTGGATAAGACCAAAATAAAAAAAAAAAGTCTGGGTTGTGGTACGGGCTTAAAGGTACCTCCCATAGTTGGAGCCCTACCCAGGATACCTTGTGGATAAGACCAAAATAAAAAAAAAGGTACGTGCTTAAAGGTGACTCCCATAGTTGGGGCCCTACCCAGGATACCTTATGGATAAGACCAAAATAATAAAAAAAAAAGTCTGGATGATTACAGGGCAAGGTGACTCACAATGATTGGCCCTACCTGTGATACCTTATGGATAAGACCAAAAAAAAAAAAAAAGGCATGGAAGTCATTCATGATTGTTGTCGGCTTTTTAATTTTCATTATTTTAAATAAGGTATTAATATTATCTCTTCTCTTGATTTGAGCATTTATCTGACTAAATATAATTATATCTTAATTTGTGTGTTTATCTGATTAAATATGATCATATCATTGGTGGTTAATAAATAAAAATAAAATAAAAAAATAAATATCGATGTACATAATTAAAATATGGCATTAAATATTATAATCTATATTTTGGACATTTTAGAAAAAGAAAAATATAAAATTATTAAAAAACTTCAAAATTTTAACAAAAAGGCAAAAATTATCAAACAATTTTAACAAAAATGCAAATGTTATTGTCATAATTTTGTCGTTTCTTTATCATTTTCCTTTAATATTCCACTTACTAAAAAAAACCAATTACTATCTTAGAAATGACGTGTTGTCTCCAACACTCTATCCAAACCATCCACCCAAATTCGACCAAGCAAAAATGCTCATTCTCGTGTCCTTTGTGAGCCAGGGTGGACAAATAACCCGACGTGATCCAAAAAATTTGAGTTTGGATAGGATACGAAATAAGAATCCTGCCGGATCGGGTTGGATTTTGACCAATCAATCGGATGGGTCAGAGCTAATCTGATCCAAGTCACAATGCATGCACAAATACAAATTTTTGATCCGATCCAATTTGAACATAACTCAGATCAGATCAGATTGCATTATAAGTCTTGGTCAAGTTCAGATTACTATTTTTCGATCCTGAAACCCCATCAATCTGATCTCAACCCTAATTTACCCACCTTTATTTGCGACTTTTCCCTCTGGATTGCTCGAGAATGCTCCAATGAAAACTATTCGAATGTTATAATTCTTATGTTTGTTTCAATGAATGTTTCCTTTGTCCCAAACTAAAATATAATAAAATAAAATAAAAGAGCAAGAGAAGATTTCATTGAGAAAAAGAAGAGAAAACAGAAGAAGATGGCATAAGGACGAGAGAGAGACTGGTATCGAGAGAGGAACGTGTTACTAGTTAGAGGCAAATAGTACTGATATATTGAAGAAATTAAAATAATTAAATAAAAAATAAATTTACAAATTCTCAGGTCCGGATTTTGACAACATACAGATGTTGGGCCCGAACGTAGCAAAATGTTAAGATAAGTCTCGTACGCAATTTATTTTCGTTAACTGATAATACTGTACGTAATTCTCAATTAATTAGGCTGGTACAACTCAGCCGGCAAGCGGGGCTTTGCAAATGCATGCAATGGCTTGGCCATAAGGAGGTCGTATTTTGATTCGGAGAGGTCAATCTTCTCCCCACCTGATGGCGCGCTCCATTCAAACCCTTGAAGAAGCCTTGCCAAAAGCATTACAGACATCTCAGACCCAAGTGCCGCGCCCATGCAACTGCGCCTTCCTCTGCTGAATGAAAGGAATCTTAATTCTGTTTCCGCCAACTCTACTTGATGATGATGATCATCCACTGAACCAATATGACGTTCCGGTATGAATTTCAATGGATCTTTCCAGACGTTAGGGTTCCGGCCAAGCCCTATTCGGCTCAGCAGAACGTGACTGCCTTTGGGAATGAAGTAACCGGCGATAGTGGCATCGCGAGTTGAAACATGAGGCAGGTTAAACGGTGCCACGGGATGAAGGCGAAGCACTTCCCTTAAACAAGCCTTGATATAATTGAGCTGCGGGACGTCAGATTCCTGAACAAGTCTTTCTTTTCCAACAACTCTATCGATCTCCTCTGTTGCTTTTTGGAGAATTTCAGGCTGGTTGATCATCTCCGATATTGCCCATTCCGCTGCATTCGATGGATTATCCACTGTTGCAAGTGTCAGATCCTGCAAGTACGTACATATGTTAATTTATCGATCAGTTAATTTGTCATTAAAATTCGAGACCGCGATATGATTATATATAACATGAGCAATTAAAAATATAAAAATTAATGTATTAAATAAACAAGATATCCAACGTACCATGCATTGAGATTTGATCTCATCTATGGATAACAACGGATCCCCATTTTCATCCTTTGCTGAAATAAGAACATCTAGCAAGTCCTGGTCGTTGTGAGCCTCCTTCTTGTTGTCCTGATGATGTCTCCGTTGTTGGACTCTCTCATCTATAATGGAATCGTGATACTTGTTGGCCGTTTTCATGGCCGCACTTATAAGCTTTTCCTGGCCTTCTAGATCGAAGACTCTCATCCAGGGAACGTAATCTGAAAGAGTGAAGGAATAAAGGTGTTGGAGTACAACGAAGAGTGATTCAACGTGTTCTTCTTCTTCAAATCCGGGCCCTCCATCTTCTTTTCCTTCTCCAAAATATCTCCTGTTGAACATCATCTTTCTAATAACGTTCCCGCAATACTGGCGGGTTGCAAGTCTTACATCTACAACTGCTGCAGCAGAAGCACTTTTGCGGCATTGATTATAAATGAATCGAACAAGATTGTCAGCTTCTTCTCTTCTTTTAGAGATTAGGGAGTTAAGTCGGGCTGAGCTCAACACGTGAGAAGCAACCATCTTCCTCATTTTCTTCCATTGTTGACCCCATGGCACGACTGCCACTGACAGGAATCCTCGGCTAGAGTACTCTGTCCCCATTGTGAGCGGCCTCGTTGCAAAAATTGAGTCGTTATCTTTTAGAACTTCCAAGGCAATTTCTGGGGAAGTCACTGGAATCACATGAACATTTCCAAAGCGAATGCAAGAAATATTGGTGTTAAGTTCTTTCATCACACTGTGTATCCATTTGAAGGTCGGCTTATTCCTCCACATCTCTGGAAGGTTCCCGACTATTGGCCATGCAGCCGGGCCAGGGGGCAGAGGTGGTTGCTTCATTCTTTTCGGGTCCGTACTCTGCTGGACAAATTCATTCATTTTCAATAAAATTAGTTTCTATGTCAAAAATAAAAAAAAATACAATTATTGTTCCGCATAAATAAATAAGGGAAACCAAAAAATAAATATAATATACCTTGAACAGTTGATTCTGAACGAATGAATACATGTCCATCACATACTTCCGAATAGTTATGGATTTCAGCTGAAAGCTTGTTAGTGTAACAAGGGCAGCAAGTAGTGTCACCCAAACAATATATCTGGATTCAAAAATGGGATTATCTTCAAGATAAGAAAGGAAATCCATAGTATTAATGAAGGCAATTTTTGGATTCAAGAGGAAAGCAGAAAAGCAAGTAATATTCTTGATCGATATCGATTGAATGAAGAGGAGGCTCTCTCTATATAGAACATTATGCAGAGATCGTGATGACTGTAATGAAATTTCACAGGTTGCTTCCCTTAATTTTAAATAATGTTTACTCAGTTCTCTGCTCAGACTTTTTTTATTTTATCTTTCTAATGTTAAAAACGTGGCAGCCAGTGTGGACTTTGTCATTTACTGATGCTTTCACACAAGCTGAAATATTATAACGACTACGAAATTAATAAGTTATTTAAAATTAGGCCTTCGTCTGTACAGTAATATTTAAGGTACAACTGTTATAACAAAAATTATAATACAAAATAAAAATTAATAATATATAATAAATATAAATTTTAAATAATAATTTTGAGTAAATTATAAAAAATATTATATAATTTTATTATATAAATATGAAATTAAATTAATTTAATTTTCAAACTATTAGTTATAACAAACATTTTAATAATGTACTTAAAAATTATAATTATCCAATCCCAGTACTAAACGGGATCTTAAGTCTATAGAAATTTGTATTGGTCAACATTCAATTTAGTCAATTTGCCAAAAAAATATTTTAATGCTTTTATATTGAAATTCTAAATGAGGGGAATATATTCCATGATAATAATATTAATTAAACGGAGATTTGATATTCCCAATTTGCCCCCTTTGTTTCTCCTCCATTTGCGAGTTTCCTCCCAATTTTTTTAATTATATCAAAAATAGCAGCTACATCTCTAAAACCATGGTTATATCAAAATTAGCTGAAAGCAATTCTTGCTGTGATTGAATGAAGTGGAGGCTCTCCATGTTTACCGAATTTCAATTCACTGGAAAAGACCTATCAATGAAAACTAATCCCTTATTTACTTTTGAAAAAACTAATGTCGGCATAGAGAAAATCGCATTTACCCATATTTTGCTATAATTTTAATTAGTTGCATTTTATTATATTAAAAAGATTTATAATGCAATGAGTTTGAAAAATAAGTCCATGAGGCAATAGGTTGGGTTGAGATGCATTAATTCATACAATGTTTCATAATTTAATCATATTACTTCACAAAACTTGGGGGCGTAAAGATAGATTATCAATTAACATTAAAATTGATTGAATAAATTTTAAATATTTTTATCATACTAATTTTTTAGTATATGATATCATGGCGAATTTTTGAGAATTCTTAAATCAAAGGTTTTTGGTACTTGTGGAGTATTGCCCCTTAACCAATCACTGCTTACCTCATGTGTCCATATTATTATGATTGTTAAAGCATACAAGAGATGAGGAATGAATGGAAAATGAGCAATCCTTCACGAACACTCAAGACTTTTCTCTCAAATCAATAGAAATTAATCATTATGTTGATGTCCGGTTTTTTATTTTTTATTTTTTATTTTTTATTTTTTATTTTTTTAATCGTGATATTAAACCCCATCAATCAGCAAGCACCAATAATCACTTTTACATTAATTATCATTATGTCCTTAAATAAAATTACTCAAAAGGGTAAATAGGTATTATCATCCTTGTATCCGTATTGAAATACTTCTTTGCTGCTTTTGGAACATTGCTTCTCAAGTGTTCACTCTTGCTACATGTGTATGCATATTATCATTGCTGTTAACGTATACAAGAGGTAAGGAATGAATGGAAAAGGAACAGTATTATAAGAACACTTAAAACTTTTTTCTCAAATCAATATAAATTAATAATTTTATCGATGTTGGGTTTTCTATTTTTTATTTTCTTCAATCATAATATTAAACCCTGTTAATTAATCTCATCAAGCACCGATAATCACTTTTACATTAGTTATCATTTTGTCCTTAACTAAAACTACTCAAAAGGATAAATAGGTTATAAAATTAATCAAGGGTTCCTGGTACCTTTTGGGCTTGTATCCTAGTAGTACTCATACCTATATTGAGGATACGAGTCAAAATTCCATAAGGCTTATCCCTTAAATTAAGGGTGCATTTCACCCCATACATACATTAATGAGAGTAGAATTTCGAATCTCAACTTCTTCGAGGAGACAAGTGCTCATGCTAATTTGCATTTTCAGTAACTAACTTAACAAAATCCTTAGACAAGGATAGCTACCGAAGAGGAACTAGTCGTGGTATAAACTGGAGCTAATAATAAACGACGATATTTTATACGGTTGACCCAATAATTCTCCAAGGTCAATGATATGACAAAACGGAAAGATCTAGAGCTGTCTGCTAGGTCCAACTTGACTGCCATAGCCATTTTCTTAAGCTCTAAGCATTCCTGAGAGGGTCTGTTGCAGCTTGCTGGTTTAATCGCTACAACATAAAATAGAATTATTATATATGCACTCCATTTACAGGGTGGTTTATTCTTATAAATGAAATTGTTGGGTGAAATATTTCTTTCGAAAAGTAGATTAAATGCATATATGTCTGCTATTGTTCTTAATTTCAAAACCAAGATTGAGCCTTGCCCTCGTTGATGCTTTTCTCAGTTAGCGACTACTTAAATATCAAAGTACTGCTAGTAAAAAGCGTAAGTGATATGAATACCTGAGCAATTTGCTAGAAACGCGAAAAATGGGGGGATATGCAAAATGTGAATATTGAATCTCCCTTTAATTAATATTATCGTCATGGAATATGTTACCATCATTTAAAACTTCTACATGATGGAATTAATATAATTATCTGAATACCTGAGCAATTTGCTAGAAACGTGAAAAATGGGGCGATATGCAAATTGTGAATATTGAATCCCCCTTTAATTAATATTATCGTCATGGAATATGTTACCATCATTTAAAACTTCTATATGATGGAATTAATATAATTATCTGAATTCAACTTTGGCTGAATGGTGACCAAGACAAATTGCCAGTTGATTAACTTTGAATAATGACTTGATCTCCACTAGATACAGTGTATCAGCTTAAATGTTCAGTTTTTTTTTCACTTAAGTTTCCGTTTGCCGATGCAATTACGATAAATTAATATTTTTAAGTGATAGACCTGTTCATAATCAAAGTCCACCCCTGGGTGCTTTCCCATAATTAAGAAATTGACCACGTTTACTGCCTTTAATTAATTCGATATGCATAAAGATATGACGAAGACTATATCTATTTGCAAATTGTCTTTATATTAAACAAATAGACATATTCCATATAGATATTTTAGTGCATAAAATAAAATTATATATACTTTTTACAATATGATGTCATCCATACATGTGCCACTCAGAGAAGCTGACTTTACATGCCAGCAAAACGAGGCAAAACTAGGGGCGTTCAATTTACCATAAAATTTTAAAGTCCGTTTTTCTGGGTTACTAGAATTTAATATTAACAAAATCCATCAGATAGATTTAAAATAGTTATTCAAAATAATTTGCTTTGACGCCTGATTCCCAGCGTTCTTTCTCCGCTTGACTTGCTGTCAAGTCTAATATTTCATCATTTCATGTTATTTAATATTATATTTACGTGTAAAAAAATTTTATAATGTAGTGATTAAAATTACAGTGTAACAATAAACATAAATTTAATAAATTACATATAAGATTAGTAAATAGAAAATAAAATTAATTAATTAATATAGGAGCGGAAATTGGTGTTTTAAACTTGTAAAGAAAACAAACACTTTGTAAAAATAACATAAAAATTATAAATAAACATTAAACTTTAATTAAACAAAAAATAGTTTATTCATTTAATTTAATTAAATAAAGAAAAATAATAACTCATCAATTGAAAATAAAAAAATTATACTGAAAACAATTGGCATAAGCCTCATTGAATTGATTTAACCATAAATTCTATATTTATTCTAGGCTATTTATATATATTTTTTAATTTCTATTGTGCTAATTGTTAACTAATACAAGTTAAGCAAAATTCTTTTTCTTGAAGTGGATCTAGCCAAAACAAAATAAAAAGATATTCCTATATTACTATTGAAAACAATAAACTTATTTTACATAAATAATTCATTTAAGTGGAATGAAGTACTGAGGTGTATATAGCCCTTCATCATTATGCCCCGTCATCATAGTCCTACCATGTTATGTTCATGCATGAAGTATCCAATTAAGTGGAGATTAGCTTTACACTTTGGATGCCATTAAAGGATTCCTTTAGAGCATGTTAGGTAAAGTGGTGCCATGATGAAAGCTTGGTGGAACATGTTAGGTGGAACATGTTAGGTGGTATTGTTATGATTATGTTTGCGTTTCATTTACTATAAATACCTATGCCATTTGTGTTGTATGCATTAAGCATAAGAAGCAAAATAGCTTCTAAGAGTAATTTGTGTTCAGCGTGCAAATTGTTCTTGTAATATTTTTTAGTTTTCTTTAATAAAATTTGTGTTTTATTTTTCAAATTCTCCAACAAAGTGGTATCAGAACTAGTGTTCGATGCTATATATAGTCACATAGACTATCAAATCGAAGATCTCAACGAGAGTAACACGACGCTGTAAAAATTAGCCCAATTAGAGTCTAGATACGCCAACACTCGCTGCCGGAAGTTTTCTGTCCTGAAGTTGAGTCAACTCACTGAGTTGAACCAAATCTAACCGAACCGAACCAAGCCAAACCGACCTGGACCCGAGTCGACTAGAGTTTATTGTTAACTATCGTTGATTGTTGACTGATGTTGACTGTTGGCCGAAGTTGACCGTTGACCGAATTTTAATTCAAGTTCCTCCCAAAGTTTTTCGACGTTCCAGATCCATCCGTGCATTTAGAATCTCCAAATTCTCACTCAATTTGTGAGTTATGGCAAATGGTGGTATGATATCATTTCAAGTTCGATAATTAAAAGGAAGTAAGTTTGACAATTGGAGTATCAAAATGAAGGCTCTATTGGGTGCACATGAAGTCATGGAGAAAGGCTTTTACTGTGCCAGAAAATGAGCTACTTTAACTGCGGTGTAAAAGGAGAATTTGAAAGATTTAAAGAAGAAAGAGAATAAACAAAGTATCTCATCTTTCAATCATTAGATGAAGATACTTTTGAAAAGATTACTAGTGCAACTTCTTTAAAAGAAGAATGGGAGAAGTTAGAGACCTCTTACAAAGGAGCAGAACAAGTTAAGAAGGTTGTCTCCAAACATTACGAGGAGAATCTGAGTCTTTACACATAAAGGCATCCGAGTTGATTTCTGACTATTTTACTCAGGTTGTGACCATTTCCAATGAACTAAAAAGAAATGGTGAGGAGTTAAAAGATGTAAGGATCATTGAAAATATACTTCAATCAGTAGATTTGCAGTTTGACCATATTGTTATGACAATTGAGGAAACAAAACATTTGGAGGTAATGACGATCGAGTAACTTTAAGAAAGGTTGCAAACCTATGAAGAAAAACTGAAAAAAAGCAAGGAGTTGAAGAACAACTTCTTAAGATGGAAGTCAATTCAAAGGAAAAAAAGAAAAAGAAAACTCTGACAACGAGAAACGGCAATATGTTTTAGGAAGAGGTCGAGGACGAGAAAGAGGTCGTGGTCATGGACGAGGTTGGAATTTAAACAACAACAACTCCAATTATGCAAAAGGAGAAAGCTCAACCAGAGGATGAAGCAGAGGCAATCTAGGATCAAGGTATTATAAATCCCAAGTACAATGCTAATTGTCAAAAGTTTGGGTATTATGCTTCAAATGCAGAGCTCCAAGTACCAGAATTAATGAGAGAGTAAATTATGTTAAAGAGAAAATGATGAAGATTGTACATTTTTACTAGCATGCAATGACACTAGTGGAGTCAAGAAAATACATGATATCTTGACACAGGTGCTAGTAATCACATGAGCAAAAATAGAAGCATGTTCACAGAACTAAATAAATATGTGAATGATAATGTTGCTTTTGGAGATGATTTAAAAGTATCGGTGAAGGGCAAAGGTAACATTCTTTTTCGTGCAAAAGATGATAACCACTAATTAATTTCAAATGTTTATTATGTGCCTAGTATGAAAAACAACATCCTCAGCTTAGGTCAACTCTTAGAAAAATGCTATGATATTCATTTAAAAGATTATATTCTTTTTCTAAGAGATGACAAAGGAAACCTAATAACAAATGTGAAAATGTCGAAGAATAGAATTTTCTTTTTAAATATTCAAAATGATATTGCAAAGTATCTCAAAGCTTGTCACAAAGATCCAACGTAGATTTGGCATCTTCGATTTGGATATCTTAACTTTGGTAGACTAGAGTTACTATCAAAGAAGAACATGGTGAAAGGCTTACATTTAATCAATTATCCCAATCAACTTAGTGAAGGATGTTTACTTGGCAAGCAGTTTAGAAAAAGCTTTCCAAAGGAGTCAAACTCAAGAGCTCGAAAGCCATTCGAGCTTATTTATATTGATATGTGCGATCCATTCAAGTCAAGCTCTCTTGGTAAAAGTAACTACTTCCTTCTTTTCATTGATGATTTTTCAAGAAAAACTTAGGTGTATTCTTTGAAGCAGGAGTTAAAAGTCTTTAAAGTTTTTAAAAAGTTTAAAGCTACAGTGGAAAAAGAAAGTGAATAATAGATTAAAGCCATAAGATCTGATCAAGGTAGAGAGTTCACCTTCAAAGAATTTGTAGAATTTTGTGAAGCAAATAGAATTCGACGCCTTTTGACAATTCCAAGATCCCCCTACCAAAATGGTATTACAGAAATGAAGAATAGAATCATCCTCGACATGACAAGAAGTATGCTCAAGAGTAAGAGGCTACCTAAAGAATTTTAGGTTGAATCTTTTGCATGTGCAGTCTACTTATCCAATCGATCTCCAATAAAAAGTGTGTAGGGCAAGACACCACAAAAAACATGAAGTGGAAGAAAGCATCGCCCATGTGAGAGTTTTTAAAAACATTGCCCATGTACATGTACAGTCGAGAAAAGAGTCAAGTTGGATGATAAAAGTAAAAAGCTCATCTTCATTGGCTATAACAACAATTCCAAAGGATACAAGCTGTATAATTTAAACAACGGGAAGATTGTGATCAGCCGAGATGTAATTTTTGATGAAGAAGAATAATGAGATTTTAGCTCTGGTATGGATGACTTCAACTTCTTTCCTATTGAAGAATATGATCATACACATATAAAATAAGTAGAAAAACAATAAGAGCTAGTTACTCCACTTATCTCACCAGTGTCAACCGCATGTGGAGATTCACCACAATCTTTCTTTAATGAAAGAACCGAGGAACGTACAAGGAGTCTTCAAGATCTCTATAAGGTAACTGAGAGACTTGACAATCTTACTCTTTTTTGCCTCTTTGCTAATTGTGAGCCAGTCAACTTCTAAGAAACTGCATAAGATGAGAAGTGGAGAATCGCAATGGATGAAGAAATTAAAGCTATCGTGAAGAGTGACACTTGAGAACTTACTACTCTTTCTAAAAGTCATAAGGCAATCAGTGTCAAATAGGTGTACAAGACGAAGAGAAATGCCAAAGGAGAAATTGAAAGGCACAAAGCAAGAGTGGTTGCAAAAGGCTATAGTTAAAAGGCTGGCATAGACTACGATGAGGTATTTGCTCCTGTTGCCCGAATTGAAACTATTGTACTTATTATTTCTTTGGTTGCTAAGAGAAAATGGAAGGTTTTTCAAATGGATGTGAAGTCTACTTTCTTGAATAGATTCCTCGAAGAAGAAGTTTATATCGAAAAACCATTAGGCTATATGGTGAAAAGACATGAAGATAAAGTTTTGAGATTGAAAAAAAGCTATTTATGGGTTAAAGCAAGCACCAAGGGCATGGAATAGCAGAATTGACAAGTATTTTTAAGAAAACAGCTTCACTAAATGCCCATATGAATATGCTCTTTACGTTAAAGAAAATGATGGAGATAATTTGAATGTGTTCTATATGTGGATGATCTCATCTTCACTGGAAATAATTCAAGCTTATTTAAAGAGTTCGAGATGATTGACATCGGATTGATGACATATTATCTTGGTATTGAAGTCAAGCAACAAGAGGATAGCATTTTCATTTCTCAAGAAAGTTATGCAAATGAGATACTCATGAAGTTCAAGATGAATGATTGCAATCCAATAAGCACAACAATGAAGTGTAGAGTCAGACTATCCAAGTATGACGAAAGAGAAGAAGTAGATTCAACTTTTTTTAAAAGCCTTGTTGGAAGTTTGCGTTATTTGACATGTGCGAGACCTGACATCTTTTATGCTATTGAACTTGTGAGTCGATACATGGAGAATCCAAAGATTACTAATTTTAAGGTTGCAAAAAAAAAATCAATTGCTATATCAAAGGTACAATTGATTTCAGCTTATTATACTTATTTTCTAATGACTATAAGCTTGTTGGATATAGCGACAACGATTGGGGGGGAGATGTAGATGATCAAAAGAGCACCACCAGATTTGTGTTCTTTATGGGAGATATTGCTTTCACGTGGATGTCAAAGAAGTAACCAATTGTCACGCTTTCCACTTGTGAAATTGAGTACGTACTTGCTGCATCAAGTGTTTGCCATGCAAATTGGCTCAAAAATTTGCTGAAGGAGTTGGGTTTGCTATAAGTAGAGCCAACTAAGATTTGTGTGGACAACAAGTCAACAATTGCTCTATCCAAGAATTCAGTTTTCCATGATTAAAGCAAACATATCAACACTCACTATTATTATATAAGAGAGTGCATCACAAGAAAAAATGTACAAGTTGATTACGTGATGACAAAAGATCAAGCAGCTGATATTTCACCAAACCACTCAAGGTTAAAGATTTTATCAAATTGAGAAACATACTTGATGTCGTAAAACAAGTTTAACGGGGAATGTTGAAAACAATAAACTTGTTTTACACAAATAATTCATTTAAGTGGAATGAGGTGTTGAGGTGTACATAACCCTTCATCATTATGCTCCATCATCATGTCCTAACATGTTATGTTCATAAAATATCTAATTAAGTGGAGATTAGCTTTACACTTAAGATGCCATTAAAGAATTTCTTTAGAGCATGTTAGGTGAAGTGGTGACATGATGTTAGGTGAAGTGGTGACATGATGAAAGCTTTGTGGAACATGTTAACTAATGTGTATTGTTATAATTATGTTTGTGTTTCATTCACTATAAATACCTATGCCATTTGTGTTGTATGCATCAAGTGTAAGAACAAGAAAGCATAAGAAGCAAAATAGCTTATAAGAGTGATTTGTGAAGAGTCTGTGAATTGTTCTTGTATTGTTTTTGAGCTTTCTCTAATAAAATTTGTGTTTTATTATTAAAATTCTCCAACAATTATTAGACATATATGAAATATCAATAAAATTAGATCTAATTTTGAACTTTATATATATTTTGTGTAGTTTTAAACTTTGCTCCTTACTCGTTATTATAGATCATATGGGGTTGTTGTCGAAGAGGTATGAGCCTTATTTGATTTTGAGGTGCTGTAATTTTTATTGTGAACAAGAAAGCATAAAAAGCAAAATAGCTTATAAGAGTGATTTGTGAAGAGTCTGTGAATTGTTCTTGTAATGTTTTTGAGCTTTCTCTAATAAAATTTGTGTTTTATTATTAAAATTCTCCAACAATTATTAGACATGTATGAAATATCAATAAAATTAGATCTAAATTTGAACTTTATATATATTTTGTGTAGTTTTAAATTTTGTTCCTTACTCGTTATTATAGATCATATGGGGTTGTTGTCGAGGAGGTATGAGCCTTATTTGATTTTGAGGTGCTGTAATTTTTATTGTGAAGAAAATGTTATAACTATAAAATCAAAGTTGTCGGTGTGTAAAAATATGACTTTTAAATAATATATTTGACAAAATAATAAAGTTATTATAGGTTTTTCATTATTCAAGTGGTGGATCAATTTAATTTATTTCCCATACCACAATAACTAGTGTTTACCAAATATTGTAGTATTGTATCTTTTAAGGTATAGTTAAAAAAATAATAATTCTTTAACCTCAATACTAAATAGAGCCTTCAAAAAATTCAAAATCACCTTGTCTTCCAATAGTTTTGAAAAACATGAAAATTATAAATTTTCAAAATTAGTAAACATAAACGTAATGAATATTATAATCAATTTTTACTTTATACTTATAAGTTTTTATTTTTTTTCAATATCTCTTATATTATTTTACTTATTTTACTTTCTATATACAAGTTTTAGGTATAATCTACAAATTTATTTTTATTTTATAATTAATGTTGATTTACAAGTTTTATGTTACATTTGTAAGTTTGAGTTTTAGTTACCAATGATATACTACTTTATCACTCCATTGTCACACTAAGTTATAATTCTATTGTTAATTTACTTATTTTGCCCTCTATTTATAAGTCTTATATTCTATTTACATAATTTATATATATTTTTTTTTACACTTAATGTTGATTTATAAGTTTTACATTACATTTGTAATTTTTTTGTTTTGTCACCCAATAATATACCAATTTATCAATTAATTGTAAAATAAAAATAAATTTTGTAGATTACACCCAAAACTTATAAATGGAAAGTAAAATAAGTAAAATAATATAAGAGGTATAGAAAAAAAAAACTTACAGGTATAAAATAAAAAATGATGAAAATAAATGCGCAAAGTAATATCAATTAGTAAATTTTATTTAGGTAAAGATGAGAATAAATTAATTATTTACAGATACCTTAATTCCGAGAATATTTTTTAGTAATACCATCTAGACATTTTAAATTAAATAAAAAGCTAAAAAAATTGGTTTGATGACTTAATGACTAAAAATTTATATTAAGTTGAAAAAGAAACAGATTTAATTGATTGAAATTAAGTCAATCAAATTATTAAGTGAAAAAAACTAACAGCTCTTTAATGTTGATATATAAGATTTACGTTTAAGTTTGCAAGTCTTATATTTTGTTTACATAGATTACGATTAATTATGGTATTATAAAAAGTTCGATTACAATTGAAAGATATGATTGTAGAAAAAGAGATATGTATGAACATTTCTAAAATTAATAAGGTCTATATGATCATTAAGACAAATGTTAGTAGTAAAGATTTTTTTTTTTTTTGTGTGTATTTATTCTAATATTTCATGGTGAATATTTCGTCAAAGTAAACGTTATATGATTTGAGATACTGTCGTAACTATACTGTGAATATGATATTACTGTTTAATTGATGACATTCCGTGCTGATCATGGCGATAAGCAATTAAAATTTGAGAAAAGAAATGATGCGGTGTGTTTCGGCAACTCCTTAAAACTTATATTTCCGTTGACGAAGACTATATATTCTTACCTGTATTTCCAAAAAAAATTGGTCATGCCTAAACTTATTCATCACCAATAAACTCCACCAGTTCTTATGGTGAAATAATAGATATTTTTTTATTTGGCGGTCAAATAGCATATGCTTTGAATACTTGACTAACTGTAATTTTACTCTGAACAGTAAGTAATCAAATTCCCATGCATGCCGTAGGCCCGTAGCTAGTCAATTTTCTGAATGTAGGTCAGGGGTTTCTTTTTCCTAATCAAGTACGTGTTCACTTTCATTTAATTAGTAATTATATTGCCCTTTTACTTATTTTATGAATTATTTTACAATATAAAATTTATGCCGTCGCTAATCCTCCAACAACCGCAGTTGCCACTAAGCTGTCGATTCCATCGTCAAAGGAAGCACACAGACAATTTACCCTTTCCCCCAATGACTGCTGTTGCTGAATGCTGACCGAAGACAAATCAGCACTTTATTATTCTTTGAATATTCAACTTCCTATCAGAAACAGACAACTCAAGCGTCAGCACGCATGTGCTGGTTATTGGCGACCTTCCTAGAACTTGAACCGTACCTCCGTCTCCCTATAAATAACATAACGAGAGCGTCCTCTTCATTCAGTCAGTCATCAACAATATATAAAATTACCTTTTGCTTTGACAGCCACCGCTACTAACACTTTGCTTGCTTGTTTTTGAGCCCGAATTTAAATACAACCATTATGGAGTTCCTTTCCCATCCTCAAAGTAATCCCATTTTTGAATCCACATATACTTTTTTCGTGACCTTAATCGTTGCCCTTGTTGCACTAACGAGCTTTCAGCTGAAATCTGAAAGTATTCATAGATATGCGGAGGACATGTATTCATTTGCGCGTAATCAACTCTTCAAGGTGTGTGTGTGTACATTTCGGTTTCCATGATTTACTTACTTATTAGTAACAGTAGTTGTGCATTTTTATTTAACATAGATCATATTAATTAAATGTTTTGACAATGAATGAATTAATTAAGCAGATTAGAAGAAGTAGCGAGCAGAGAACAATGAAGCAGCGGCTAACACTGCCTCCAGGCCCGGCTGCGTGGCCAATAGTCGGAAACCTTCCAGAGATTTGGAGGAATAAGCCGGCCTTCAAATGGATACACAGTGTGATGAAAGAACTTAAAACCAACATTTCTTGCATCCGGCTTGGAAATGTTCATGTGATTCCAGTGACTTCCCCAGAAATTGCCTTGGAAGTTCTAAAAGATAACGACTCAATTTTTGCAACGAGGCCGCTCACAATGGGGACAGAGTACTCTAGCCGAGGATTCCTGTCTGTGGCAGTCGTGCCATGGGGTCAACAATGGAAGAAAATGAGGAAGATGGTTGCTTCTCACGTGTTGAGCTCGGCCCGACTTAACTCCTTAATCTCTAAGAGAAGAGAAGAAGCTGACAATCTTGTTCGATTCATTTATAACCAATGCCGCAAAAGTGCTTCTGCCGCAACAGTTGTAGATGTAAGACTTGCAACCCGCCATTATTGCGGGAACGTTATTAGGAAGATGATGTTCAACAGGAGATACTTTGGCGAAGGAAAAGAAGATGGAGGCCCCGGATTTGAAGAAGAAGAACACGTTGAATCACTCTTCGTTGCACTCCAACACCTTTATTCCTTCACTCTTTCAGATTACGTTCCCTGGATGAGAGTCTTCGATCTAGAAGGCCATGAAAAGCTTATAAGTGCGGCCATGAAAACGGCCAACAAGTATCACGATTCCATTATAGATGAGAGAGTCCAACAACGGAGACATCATCATGACAACAAGAAGGAAGCTCACAACGACCAGGACTTGCTAGATGTTCTTATCTCAGCAAAGGATGAAAATGGGGATCCGTTGTTATCCATAGATGAGATCAAATCTCAATGCATGGTACGTTGGATATCTTGTTTATTTAATACATTAATTTTTATATTTTTAATTGCTCATGTTATATATAATCAGGTCGCGGTCTCGAATTTTAATGACAAATTAACTGATCGATAAATTAACATATGTACGTACTTGCAGGATCTGACACTTGCAACAGTGGATAATCCATCGAATGCGGCAGAATGGGCAATAGCTGAGATGATCAACCAACCTGAAATTCTCAAAAAAGCAACAGAGGAGATCGAGAGAGTTGTTGGAAAAGAAAGACTTGTTCAGGAATCTGACGTCCCGCAGCTCAATTATATCAAGGCTTGTTTAAGGGAAGTGCTTCGCCTTCATCCCGTGGCACCGTTCAACCTACCTCATGTTTCAACTCGTGATGCCACTATCGCCGGTTACTTCATTCCCAAAGGCAGTCACGTTCTGCTGAGCCGAATAGGGCTTGGCCGGAACCCTAACGTCTGGAAAGATCCATTGAAATTCATACCGGAACGTCATCTTGGTTCACCGGATGATCATCATCATCAAGTAGAGTTGACGGAACCAGAATTAAGATTCCTTTCATTCAGCAGAGGAAGACGCGGTTGCATGGGCATGGCACTTGGGTCCGAGATGTCTGTAATGCTTTTGGCAAGGCTTCTTCAAGGGTTTGAATGGAGCGCGCCATCGGATGAGGAGAAGGTTGACCTCTCCGAGTCAAAATACGACCTTCTAATGGCTAAGCCGTTGCATGCGCGTGCAAAGCCCCGCTTGCCTGCCGATTTATACCCAGCTAATAATTAAATGATCGATGAGAGGTTATTTAGCCTCGTATTAAAATTCTTGAACTGCATATGATGTTAACCGTTCTTTATGTTTTCTTAATTCTTTAATTTAATGTAATTCTTCATCATCTCACGATTTATCTATCTTGAACGCTTTGCCATCTCGAAATACATCTTTCTCTCTCTCCATCCTTATCCAAGTACCACTACAACAAACAATAGCATTACCGACGAGATATTTCCGAGGGTTTTATTGACCTTTGGTACCAAGTACTTTTTACAAAGGTGAAAAAGAATTGTTGGAAAAACATTAAAAAAAACTATTAGCTTTTTCAAGAGCAAATTGCTGCCGGTAATAAATAATACACTGGTCGGAAATACAACTATACAAGGGCATAATCAGCTGTTGAGTCAGTAGCTATATATGCTGGCAAGCTGTTAGCAAGTTGTTATACAAGCGTTGCTCTGTTAGTTATTTCCCGCTAAAAGTTTGTTAAGCTGAGCTGTATTTGAGTTCACGTGTTTGTTCCTTCTCATCTTCAACATTTTCTCTACAGATTATCGTAACTTGAGTGTGTACCTGCGAAGGCATTCCAATGTTCTTGTTAGTGTTGTGTTTAGTTAATTCTAGTAAATCTGGACCTGGTTTTCTCTATTTAGTTAATTCTAGTAAATCAGGATCTGGTTTTCTCTATTATGAGTGAAAAAATAGGTAAAAGTCTCTTCTCAATCCTTTTGACTTGCATTTATAGATCGAAACGAGTGGCCTTAGCGAGAGATTTGATTTTAGATATAAATCTCTGCCTTTCCTTATTTTTTCTATATTTTACACCATTAGATTTTATAATCTTTTTTGGGTGTGTTCAAAGTTTTCGACGTGTGATGTTATTAGTAATCATGTGCGCTAATTATTACATTTTTTTCATTAGATTAGCAACCTTTTTCCGAGTTTCGTATGACTTGTCGTGTAATTCTTTATGTGATCATGTGTTAGTTTCACTCTAGTTTAGATCTGGAGTAATCTCACTTTTTCTTAAATATACTCTGTAAAATATTTTTAGACATATGGCTAAATATTTTGGCACTTACATTTGCTATTTTCATTATTTATTTCTATATTATATTGCTTGCTCTGTTTTTTTATTTTTTTTTTATTTTGCAATATTTTTGCTGCTAATTTTTTGAACTATTAAAGTTACTACCATGATGCCATTTAACTAGACCGTTGGTCTTATTCAGACACATCAATATTTTGGTTAACGTTGCTATAGAACGCACACCAACAGGTTCACCCCAAGGATTCTTGAAATTGGATAATACATTAACTCCTTTTTCTTTATATGATAGATTTATTTTCAATAGAGTTTGTTGTAACCTCCACTTCACTCAAGGATTATGTGTACATATAAACCTCTTCAAAAACTGATTGCTATGAAGAACTGTTGTTCAATGTACCATAGGAATATTTTTATGGCTTATAGCGAACTAAATTAACTAGTACAACAAAAACTGGAGCATGAAATTAAACCAAAACAAAAAAAAAAAGCTATGAGATAATTCAAAGTATGTGCTTCTTGGTAGTGAGAAATAGTCATGGCCACACGTGGATGAGTTTTTCTACGATATCGTAGGCCTAACTCCTATTCAAAATATAGTTCTTTTTTCTCAATTAATATTGGACATTTTCCCTATCATCCCTAATTACATGCAGGCCAGTCGTTTTTATTAGTCCTAATCTAATAAGATAGTGTGAGTCCACTCTTGCAAGATTTTCGTTGTGATACTATATAGAAGTCTAGAGCCTAACTCATACTTGGTAACCACTTCAAGAGTTAAGAATTACCTTGGGATTAATTATATAAATATCTAAAGGTTCATTTTCAACTAATATTAGATTTTTCTCTTATCACCCTCTATCACGTGTAAATTGGTCTTTTTACATAATCTTTTTCATATAAAAAGGTGGTGTGATTTCACTTGTGGATGAGTTTCTCATTGATAACACGTAGAAGCTTGTGTCTAATTCATACTCAAAATTTAATTTATAAATTGAAAATTATCTCAAACTTATAAGTATTAAATAGGCCAAGAGTAAGTTGTCGTATATGAAACATCTGCAAATATTTTTCTATAGTAAATTATCTTATAAATTTAGTAAAATTTTATTTAAGTCATTTGTCCGGACTAGGAACTACTAAACTTAGTTTACTCAAAATTATCAATTTATTGAGGTTTTCCTATTTTGCAACACATATTTTAAAAAAAAATTAATTTGATGCTGCATGTTTCAACGACTCGTCTAGACTGACCTTCCCATATATGATACAATACAATATAGTCTTCCCAAATAATTATTCTAAATTTTTCATAGTAAATTACTTGATAACTTACATAGTTTCCGGTCAAATTAGAACGAAGAAGTCAATATAATTCCTTCAGAAAGTAAAAAAAAAAAAAATTACGTTCTTGGTAATTACACTGCTTTCAATTTTATCAAGCTGACAACTAGGAAATAAGTGTCTAGACTTCAACGAAGGACTCATATTAAGTGAATAATCAACTTCACGTGTTCTTGTGGTCAAATAATATATAGTTTTTTTTTTTTTTTGTGGTCCAAGAATGTATGCTTGAATACAATTGACTTAACGAGATCTATGCCATGACTAAATGTGATCTCTCTGATCTGTACATTAAACAATGAAAAATTATATTCAACCCTTCAATTAGCGAGACTCACCTCAATCCCACCAAAGCGATTTTATTGTGCAAAACTTTGCCATCAATCCAAAAGTTAAGAGTAATTTTATTATTATTTTAACTTCTGTTTACTCTTCATATGGGATTGCGGGGGTTGCAGTGAGCTCCTTCTCACTATCATTACTCTAAATTAACCAATTCAGCTCTCATGCATGCCCACGTCAATTTTCTTAGCGCAAGTGACGGGTTTGATTTTTCTTAATAAAGTTTTCACTTCTATCAATTATACACAATTATTTCAAGTATAATATATTATATATATTTGCTTTACTTCGACAAGTTGATCCTTTTCTTGTGTATAAACCTCATCGTAATCATTAATTATTTCAAGAAAGAGAAACAGCAAGAAGTTTTTCCATAACCAAGAGTTCAGAGATTCGTTGCTTTTAATTATATCAAGATTCAAGCCGACGACTTTGAAAGCGAAATGTTGCAAGAGTCTCAACTTCGCCGAAGGAATCAATAATGAATATTTAATGCCACTAGTTCTTACTTATTCAAATTAGTAGTTCTTGACTAGTTGAAACCTGTACCATGTGTCTAATGTATATTGCTCAGCATATTCAACAAATCTCATGCCCATATCATTATTTTTACCCTTTTACTTAGTACAAAATTAGCCCTATACTAAACAAATGCAGCCACCCACCGTCGCAGTGGCCAGCCGTCGATTCCCTCAACCAAGCACTATAATATAGACTTTAGGCAAAAATATATTATTTTAAACGACGAATACAATTTCGGTGGCTAAAACCTTTTTCATGACGATTTATTTTATGCCATACAATTAAATATACCTTGACTAACTTATAATTTTCATATAATTAAATATACCTTTATGGGTGGCTTTAGTTATAGACGAATAAGACAGTCGCCTAAGGTCTCAAATTTTAGAAATACCTTATTTTTTTAGTATTATTAATAATTCACTAGTTAATAAAGATTTTTTTAAAAAAATGTGGTAGAAAAGCCTATTAGACATCTCTATAATTAATAATTATCCTATAATTAAGAATTAGTTTTATATAAAAACCTATAATTGGTTATCTTATTGTTAAAGAGATATAATTAATAATATTGTCTAACCATTATTTTATTCATTATTAGTTTTTTAGTAAAAATAAGTAAATTTTTTTACCTTTTCAACTTCTTAAAAAAACTTAATTATTCAACATTAGAATCTTTGACTTTGAATATTTCTTTTAATTTCTATTAAAAATCTTATAATCTAGAAAATTATAGATGAAAAATTTCTTGTTCTCTTCTCTACAATGAATATTATTAAATACATTAGTTCATTAAACAAAAAAATAAGTTACTTGGAATACAAAGTCTATATCCATTATCTAACTATCAATTCATGATCTCAACTTTTTATGTACTATCATTCTAAAAATTTTTATTTAAAAATAGTATTGTTCTCATTTATTCGTTTGTTTATTTTTATAAAATTTCTAATGATAAATTTTAGGTTTTGTTTTTTAAAAATTTTTAAAATCTTCTTAATTATTTATTAAAATTCAAGAACTAAAACTAAAATAGATTTTTAGATCTTTTTTATTTTATTAAGTATTGAAATTACTAAAGGCCTCATAAAAAAAAATTTTCCCTAAGACACCTGTACTTTAAAGCCGCCCTGTATACCTTGACTAGCTTGCAAGTTTCGGAGACTAGGTTTGAATTTATAAAAAAAAAAAAAAAAGGCTTCTTGTAGCAAAGCGCATCGTTTTCATGTAGCTTGAAGCGCAATTAATCACGTCAAGCAAGTACAACGGGGACAAGGTCCAAAAAACGATGTCTTGTTCAAATTCACAATTAATTGGCCAGTCCAAATGTCGCATCATTGATTCTTTTCCGACAATTTTCAGTCAACTCCCTTCTACCAACCATCATCTGCCTTGTCGTTGGCTAGAATCGATCAAAAGCCCTCAAGAGTGAAGATGTGGAACTGCCTTAGTGGTTCTAGGATATCGACAAGAAATTAATTAAGATAGCAGTATAACGTTTGGTCAAATATTTAGGTATCCTTTTTATCTTTTAAATCCGGCAAAAAGTATCACAATAAATATTTATCTTGCTTAGCCTTGTTTGGGCTACTTATTGCACCAAAAAAAAAAAAAAAGATATTTATCTATTCTTAAAACTAGAAAATAGAACCGCGTTTCACGCGGCTTTGAAAAAAAAATTTAGTATTATTTTTTTTTTTTTTTACACACTGATAAACTGATAAAAAATATGAATTGATTTTTTAAGATGAGACAACTTATAAAAACAAAAAAAAAAATTATTAGCCAATAATACAAATAAAAAAGAATGCAAAAGATAAAGATATATTATAGAGTGATTTTATTCATTCCAATTGTGCGTGACAAAACAAAAAGATTAACTCTCATTTTATAGTTCATAATCACTCCATAAATTAATGAAAAATTATAAATCATAATTCCTTGTGAGATAGTGGGAGTTATAGGGAAGTTAAAGGTTGCGAATGGGAGATAGTTTTAAACTAAGAGATATATGTTATGAACATCTATATTTATTTTAATAAATGTATAACATTTCCCCTTAGATGTTCATTACAAAGAATATTAAAGAAAATGTTTAATGTTCAAATTCTAATATTACCTTACAACATCCCAATAAATTATTTTTGTTTGAGGATGCCCTGCAACCATAACCCCCATCAAACTTTGATTTTTGAAATTTTAATCTAAATTATAAACCCAACACAGATATTCTTTGCTATGCTTTATTTACATGATGCCATGCAATTATAACCCCATCATTGGGCATTAAGTTTTGAAAATTTTATTATTAATTACAGGTTTTTTTTTTAGCTCTTACTTACTTCAAATCAATTGACTTGTCAAAAAACTCTGCTTGAAGATCACTCAATCAAGCCTCCAATTAATTGCTTATTTAGTTACAAGATCTTAAAAGTGAAGAGATTATATAATGATGTAAGAAATATTTTGCTAAAAGTACGAAAAAATATTAGTAGAAAGTTTGTTAAAAGTGAGGAAATTAAATGTCTACGGGAGAGCAAATCTGGAAAACTCCCAAATTTTTCTATAGATTTTTAACGTGGTTAAAAAATTAATAAATAAGGATTAAATGGTTAATTTATTCCTAAAAGATATTTCAAGTGGCTCTTGCAGTAGATGCAAGAGAGTCACGGTAGTTTAAGCCTAACAACATACATTTAATTTAGGGTGGGAGTGCATACATTTAGTATACATGTATGTATGTATTTGTCTTCTTACGCTCACGCTAACATTTTCACCAACTTTTGGATTGAACGAAACTCTTGGGCTTCAGACTGTCCAAATTAAGCTATCCCAATTATATAATAATAAAATTTGAAGAACCCAAAAGACACTAAATAAAAGGTTGCATAATTAAATATGAGATTGTGGCATTGAAATTAGGCCCTAATGACATTGTTGAGGAAGATGAAAGAACCTCTCTTCCTATGTTAATTAATTGATGTATTTTAAGTCACTAAAGTTTAATTGCTAGCATAATAAAAGAAATGAATGTTTCAAAAGACTTATAATTAATTATTATTAATGGTTATATATTGTTAGATTTAAAGACACTAAACAAAAAGGTGCATAATTAAATATGAGATTATGACATTAAAATTAGACCCTAGTGACATTGTTGAGGGAAGATGAAAGAACCTCTCTTCCTATGTTAATTAATTGATGTATTTTAAGTCACTAAAGTTTAATTGCTAGCATAATAAAAGAAATGAATGTTTCAAAAGACTTATAATTAATTATTATTAATGGTTATATATTATTGGATTTAAATAGGAAGAGGAAGAGAAATGTACAAAGAATTAGACCCTAGTGGCATTCTTGAGGGAAGATGAAAGAATCTCTCTTCCTATGTTAATTAATTGATGTATTTTAAGCCACTAAAGTTTAATTGCTAGCATAATAAAATTTAAAGAACAATCAAATTAATTATAAGAAGATGAAAAACTAAATTCAAAAGAAAAATTCTCTATTTATTAAATAATAGAGAATATATAAAGATGAGAAATGGTGATGCCTCATCACCTCCCCAAGTCCCTCCACCTTATACTTGTGATTTTCATCAAAGAGATTCTTAACTTGAGTGTTTTATACATAATTGTTCACTTATTGATAAATTCGTTATTAGAGAGTATATTATTATTATAATGATAATTAGACGATATTTAATATTATTATAATGATAATTAGACGATATTTAATTAAATAATGACACATAAATTAGATCGATTAAAATAGTAAGTTGATATCTTTGTAATTAATCATTTTAGTAAAGGACATGTTACGTGGGTCGGTCACGGAATTTGTTTAATTTTATAACATTGGAGTTAGATATGAAAGACCCTAAGGTTGATCAGCATATTTATGGTTGATAAGAAATCCGTAATCATTTTTTTTAAATAAAAAATAAAAGAAATTATGTACAATTCAATCAAAATTAAGTTTTATTAAATCCCACTGAAATGTACAATCAACCAATTATATTAAAATTTAATACAATTGAAGATCGGTGGCCCAAACGTACGATTATGGAGCTCTAGTCAAAACTCAAAACACTTGAATTGTTTACTCTTTAAGCTTTATCATTTTTGCTCTGTGGGAAAAAAAAGAAGTTGATATATTCAAACCTGATGTTGGCACAAAATGGCCAACGATAATACCTTTTTGCCTCTGCCTCAAAGTCATATATTCAATTCTTATTATAAAAATAAAAAAAAGAAAAAAAATCTATCTAATTGTGGATAACACTTCGGTTCCTTTATCTTTAGTAAATCCATGAATAAAAAGCACAATTTAAATATTCTTTTACCATGATTCCTCTTATTAAATATTATCTATTGTGACATGCATGCGACTCTTGTATTATATAAATCATTATCTAATACTAATGACATGATAAAATAAACAATGACTTCACATGTGATGATTTTTATTAAAGTCATATTATATTTTTTGGAGACACAATTACCTATATATATTTAATAATGTCATGTTAAATTAAGTCCTTAAATAAACAAATATACAACAATGTCAAATTGATTTTTTTTTAATTTGATTTTTTAAAAGTAAACTAACACCAATGCATCTTGAAGTTAACTTGATAGAGCAAATCATCATTAATATATATAGCATGTATCGTACACAGAAACAACTCGAATTCCAAGCAAGTAATCCATCCCATGCGGAGAAGGTATTCAACGTCCCTAGCCAATTGTTCTCTATTAAGTGGTGGGAGATAAGAGAGTGTCTCGAATTTTTTTCTTGCCAATGAGCGGCCGCACATGCATGCACTGGAGCTCTTTGCCGTTGCTAGGGAGAGAGCTGAAATCGGCCTTGCTCTTGCGGGTGACGGGGAAGGCTGCGGTGGACTTGAGGCCGGTGAACGGTGCCACCACTCTGCTTGCCTGAGCTACTGCGGTGGTGGGCGTGGTGGTGGTAACACTTGCTGTTCAAATCATCTGGGATTTTCTTGCTTCTAGTTCTAGCTAGTACAAAATGTTCTTGTGAATGGGAATGCTCTTGCTCGACTCCAATTGTGTGTGTACAAAACAAAAAGATGAGCTCTCATTTTATAGTTACATAATCACTCTATGAAATTAATGAAAAATTATGGATCATAATTTTTTGTAAGATAGTGGGAGTTATAGGGAAGTTAAAGGTTGCTAATGGGAGATAGTGGGGAGACTAAGAGATATGCCTCAATTAAACTTTTACATAATTGTTATTGTGTAATAACAATCAAATTAATTATGAGAGGATGAAAAACTAAATTCAAAAGAAAAATTCTCTATTTATTAGATAATAGAGAATATACAAAGATGAGAAATAGTGATGCCACATCACCTCCCCAAGTCCCAACTTTATATATATATATAGATTTCCTTAAAAAAAAAGAGAAAAGAAGATTTATGGCTATAATAGCCATTATATATATAGTCACAGCGTAAAATCTATCGAATGCATAAACTATGCTTTTCCATTTTTTCTTTCTTAGAGATCACTCCTCCACTGCCCACCCATCATCGTCGCACAATCCATCGATTATTCTATCAACCAAGATAACAATCAACCCGCCCATCACAGCCAATATTGAAGATGTGAAACCGACTTGAAGGAATGAAGCAAATGACTACATAAAAAAAATGATAAAAGAAGCAAGATATAATAAACTATGAGAATAGAACCAATATAATAATAATCTTAATAAAATAACAGTTCGAATTTTTATTTTCTTGTTGCCAATATTGAATCTCCTCTCTAATAAATTAACTATTTGGAATATATTCCTTTCACTTAGAAGTCATGAGAACTTCATCAAGGAAGTTAAAACAAGTTTTGCAATGGACTGTTGGTGAGTGATGACCGAAGAGAAATCGCCACATGACTAATTTTGAAAAACATAAATTTATTTCTTAGCATAGATACAGACGAATAATGTGTCAAGTTGCATGCCGAAAACGTTGTTCATGAGTTTCGTGGAACTTGACAACCCCGTACCACCCCTCTATATATAATGACGAATGGAGAACCCCCTCTTCATTCAATCAATATCCATCAAGAATAATATTAATTGCTTTTTTGCTTTGATAGCCACAAAACGTTTTGCTTTAATCTTGTTTCCAAAAATTGCCTTCATCAATATTATGGATTTCCTTTCGTATCTTGAAGATAATCCCATTTTTGAATCCACAAATATTGTTTGGGTGTCGCTACTTGTTGCCCTAGTTACACTAACAAGCTTTCAGCTGAAATCCAAAACTATTCGTAACTATGTGATGGACATGTATTCATTCGTTCAGAATCAACCGTTCAAGGTATATTATATTTATTTTTCTGATTCCCTTAGTTATTTATTAGGAACAATATAATTGTATATTTTTATTTGACATATAAACTAATTTTATTGTAAATGAATGAATTTATCCAGCAGATTAGAAGAAGTACGGACCAGAAAAGAATGAAGCAGCCACCTCTGCCCCCAGGCCCGGCTGCGTGGCCAATAGTCGGGAACCTTCCAGAGATGTGGAGGAATAAGCCGACCTTCAAATGGATACATAGTGTGATGAAAGAACTTAACACCAATATATCTTGCATTCGCTTTGGAAATGTTCATGTGATTCCAGTGACTTCCCCGGAAATTGCCTTGGAGGTTCTAAAAGATAACGACTCAGTTTTTGCAACGAGGCCACTCACAATGGGGACAGAGTACTCTAGCCGTGGATTCCTGTCAGTGGCAGTCGTGCCATGGGGTCAACAATGGAAGAAAATGAGAAAGATGGTTGCTTCCACGTGTTGAGCTCAGTCCGACTTAACTCCTTAATCTCTAAGAGAAGAGAAGAAGCTGACAATCTTGTTCGATTCATTTATAACCAATGCCGCAAAAGTGCTTCTGCCGCAACAGTTATAGATGTAAGACTTGCAACCCGCCAGTATTGCGGAAACGTTATTAGGAAGATGATGTTCAACAGGAGATACTTTGGAGAAGGAAAAGAAGATGGAGGGCCCGGATTTGAAGAAGAAGAACACGTTGAATCACTCTTCGTTGTACTCCAACACCTTTATTCCTTCACTCTTTCAGATTACGTTCCCTGGATGAGAGTCTTCGATCTAGAAGGCCATGAAAAGCTTATAAGTGCGGCCATGAAAACCGCCAACAAGTATCACGATTCCATTATAGATGAGAGAGTACAACAACGGAGACGTCATCATGACAACAAGAAGGAAGCTCACGATGACCAGGACTTGCTAGATGTTCTTATTTCAGTAAAGGATGAAAATGGGGATCCATTGTTATCCATAGATGAGATCAAATCTCAATGCATGGTACGTTGGATATCTTGTTTATTTAATACATTAATTTTTATATTATTAATTGCTCATGTTATACATAATCAGGTCATGGCCTTGAATTTTAACGACAAATTAACTGATCGACAACTGAACATACGTACGTACTTGCAGGATCTGACACTTGCAACAGTGGATAATCCATCGAATGCGGCAGAATGGGCAATAGCGGAGATGATCAACCAGCCTGAAATTCTCAAAAAAGCAACAGAGGAGATCGATAGAGTTGTTGGAAAAGAAAGACTTATTCAGGAATCTGACGTCCCGCAGCTCAATTATATCAAGGCTTGTTTAAGGGAAGTGCTTCGCCTTCATCCCGTGGCACCCTTTAACCTGCCACATGTTTCAACTCGCGATGCCACTATCGCCGGTTACTTCATTCCCAAAGGCAGTCACGTTCTGCTGAGCCGAATAGGGCTTGGCCGGAACCCTAACGTCTGGAAAGATCCATTGAAATTCATACCGGAACGTCATATTGGTTCATTGGATGGTCATCATCATCAGTAGAGTTGGCGGAAACAGAATTAAGATTCCTTTCCTTTAGCAGAGGAAGGCGCAGTTGCATGGGCATGGCACTTGGGTCCGAGATGTCTGTCATGCTTTTGGCAAGGCTTCTTCAAGGGTTTGAATGGAGCGCGCCATCGGATGAGGAGAAGGTTGACCTCTCCGAGTCAAAATACGACCTTCTAATGGCTAAGCCGTTGCATGCTCGTGCAAAGCCCCGCTTGCCTGCTGATTTATACCCAGCTAATAATTAAATAATGAGAAGTTATTTAACCTCATATTAAAATTCTTGAATTGCATATGATGTTAACCGTTCTTTATGTTATCTTAATTCTTTAATTTAATGTAATTCTTCATCATCTCACGATTTATCTATCTTGAAAGCTTTGCCATCTCGAAATACATCTTTCTCTCTCTCTCTCTCTCTCTCTCTCTCTCTCTCTCTCTCTCTCTATCCTTTTCCAAGTACAATTTTCTGAAGTTTCTATTCTTCTATGCTGTCTTTTTTTTTTTTTAATAAACAAACATTCATCCATGGATACTCTTAGTAGAAATGAATTTGTAGTACAAATCAGGTTATTACTTGTGACTAGATCAATGTCACTTCTGCCTTCCCAATAGGAAATTGGCACTGTTGACTGAAGGATAAAAAATCCTTCAAATACGAAGTAACGGTTTGAATTAAACCTGATTCTTCTGAATGCGTGAGATTCCTTCTCGTCTTCAACATTTTCTCTGCAGATTATCGTAACTTGAGCGTGTACCCGCGAAGGTATTCCAATGTCCTTGTCAGTTTTGTGTTTGATGAATTCTAGTAAATTCGGATCTAGTTTTCTCTATTATGAGTGAAAAAATAGCTAAAAGTCCCTTCTCAATCCTTTTGACATGTATTTATACTTTTATAGATCGAAAAAGAGTGAACTTAGCGAGAGATTTGATTTTAGATGTAAATCTCTGCCTTTACTTGTTTTTGTTATATTTTACACCATTACATTTTATAACATTTTTTTGGGTGTGTTCAAGTTTTCGATTCGTGATGTTATTAGTAATCATGTGCACTTATTATTTCATTTTTTCATTAGATCAGCACCATTTTCCGAGTTTCGTATGGCTTGTCGTGTAATTCTTTATGTGATCACGTGTTGGTTTTACTCTAATTAATTTAGATCTTGAGTAATCTTACTTGTTCTTAGATAAATTCCGTAAAATATTTTTAGACACATGACTAAATATTTTGGCTCTTACATTCGCTATTTTTGTTATTTATTTCCATATTATATTGCTTGCTCTGTCTTTTTTTTTTTTTTTAAATTTTTTCTTTTGCAATATTTTTGCTGCTAATGTTTTGAACGATTAAAGTTACTACCTTGATGCCATTTAACTAGACTGTTGGTCTTATTCAGGCATATCAATATTTTGGTTAATGTTGCTATAGAACGCACACCAACCGGTCTAGCCCAATGATTCTTGAATTGGATAACACATTAACTCCTTTCTTTTTTGTATGATAGATTTATTTTCAACAGGGTTTGTCGTAATCGCTATTTCACTCAAGGATTGTGTGTACATATAAACCTCTCCAGAAACTGATTTCAATGAAGAACTGTTGTTCAATGTACCGTAGGAATGTAACAAACTAAATTAACTAGTAAAAAAAAAAATGGGAGCTTGAAATTAAACTAAAAACAATGAAATAATTTAAAGTCTGTGCTTCTTTGTAGTCAGAAATAGAGATATCATGGCCCATTCATGGATGAGTTTTTCTATGATATCATAAGCCTAATTCATGCTCAATATATAGTTCTTTTTTTCAATTAACATTTCTTTTTCTCAATTAACACTGGATATTTTCCCTATCATCTCTAATTACATGCAAATCAGTCATTTTTATTAGTCCCTATCATCTAGTAAGATAGTGTGAGCCCACTCTTGCAAAATTTTGGTTATGACACTATATAGAAGTCGGTGGCCTAACTCATGCATAGTAACTAGTTTAAGAGTTAAAAATTACCTTAGGATTATATAAATATCTAAAGGTTCATTACAACTAATATGAGATTTTTCTCTTAACACTTTCTGTCATGTGCAAGTTGGTCTTTCTACATAATCTTTGTCATATGTAAAGGTAGCGTAATTTTACTTGTGGATGAGTTTGGCATTGATAACACATAGAAGCTTGTGTCTAATTCATACTCAAAATTCAACTTATAAATTGAAAATTATCTCAAACTTATAAGTATTAAATAGGCCAAAAGTAGGTTGTCTTATATGAAACTACATATATTTTCTATAGTAAGTTATCTTATAAATTTAGTAAAATTTTATTTAGCCCATCTGTCTGAACACGGAACTAGCAAACTTAGTTTACTCAAAATTATCAATTTATTGAGGTTTTCCTATTGTGCAACACATATTAAAAAAAAATTATATATATATATATATATATTGGTGCTGCGCGCATGTTTCAACTACCCGTCTAAACTGACTTTCCCATATATATGATATAATTAATACACTATAGCCTTCCCAAATAATTATTCTAAATATTTCATAGTCAATTACTTGATAACTTACGCAGTTTCCAGTCAATATAATTCCTTCAAAAAGTTTTAAAAAAAATTACGCTCTTGGTCAAATAATATTCTAAATATTTTTTGGTAAATTACTTGATAACTTACGTAGTTTCCAGTCAAATTAGAACGAAGAAGTCAATATAATTCCTTCAAAAAAGTTTTAAAAAAAAAATTACGCTCTTGGTCAAAAAATTATGCTTTCAATTTTATCAAGCTGACAACTCGGAAATAAATGTCTAGACTTCAACGAAGGACTCAATATTAAGTGAGTAATCAACTCCACGTGTTCCTGTGGTCAAATAATATATAATTTTTTTTAAAATTTTTTGGTCAAAGAATATATGCTTGAATAGAGTACAATTGAGTTAACGAGATCTATGCCATGACTAAATGTGATCTTTCTGATCTGTACATTAAATAATGAAAAATTATATTCAACCCACCAATTAGCGACACTCACCTCAATCCGACCAAAGAGAATTTATTGCGCAAAATTTTGTCTACTCTTTCATATGGAATTGCTGGGGTTGGAGTGAGCTCCTTCTCTCTATCATTATTCTTAATTAACTAATACCCACGTCATTTTTCTTAACGCAAGTCATAAGTGACGGGTTTGATTTTTCTCAATAAAGTATTCACTTCTACCAATTCTACGCAGTTATTTCAAGTATAATATATTATGAGAGCTGCTACCTTATATTTTAGTAAGGTACTGCCTCTCACAAAACTAAATCATAAGTTCTACTACCAATAAAAAAGATTGTACCTTATATAAAATATATGGTAGTTAAATCCATATATTGTATATATTTGCTTTTACTTGGACAAGTTGATCTTTTCGTTTTATATAAATCGTAATCATTAATTATTTCAAGAAAGAGAAACAGCAGGAAGTTTCTCCATGACCAAGAGTTCAGAGATTAATTGCTTTTAATTGTATCAAGATTCCAGCCGGCAACTTTGAAAGCGAAATATTATAAGAGCCTCAACTTCACGGAAGGAATCAATACTTACTATTCAATGCCACTAGTTCTTACTTATTCAAATTATTAGTTCTTGACTACTTGAAATCCATCCCATGTGTCTAATGGATGTTGCTTAGCATATTCAACAAATCTCATGCCCATATCATTTTTCTTTCCCTTCCACTTACAGTGTGTTTGGCACACTGTATTATATTATACTGTATTAAATTATTTTAATATAAGTGTATTGTATTATACTATATTACATTAACATTGTATTATAATAATGTTGTAAAACGTTTGATGTTATACTGTACTGTATTAATTTTTTGTGATTAACTTAATTATATATTTAGAAAATAATATTTATTAGTACATTGAAAAATACTAAATATAGAAGTCTTAAATTTTAGAAATTTAACATTATTTTTTAGTATAAATGTTAAAAAGTATCGTAATTTTTTGTAAAGATCGAAATTTATAACCTTATATTTTCGACAGTATAACATTTATTTTTCAATATTTTCTAAATATATAACATGTAAAATAAAGATCAAAGTGAATAATTTAATCAAATAATTTTATATTTATTTATTATTATTGAAAAAAGCAAAAGCAAAACGTTAATGCGGTAGTTGCCGCATTCGCACACCCCCTCTATCCCAATATAATTTCTTTCCAAACATGGCCTTGATATTAAATTAATGTGAATGATATTATAATACACTATAATCAGATGCTCCAAACACACCCTTAGTACAAAATTAGCCCAATACCAAACAAATGCAGCCAACTACCGTTGCAATGCCCGGCCGTCGATTCCCTCAACCAAGCACTGTAATATAGACTTTAGGCAAAAATATATTATTTTAAACGACGAATACAATTTCGGTGGCTAAAACCTTTGTCGTGATGATTTATTTTATGCCATACAATTAAATATACCTTGACTAACTTACAGTTTGAAGGTTAAAATTAAAATTAAAATTAAAAAAAAAAAAAGGAGGTTTGTTGTTGCAGAACGCATCGTTTTCAGCCTGCCATAAGTAATTAATCACCACAAGCAAGTACAACGGCGACAAGGTGCAAAAAAGGATGACGTGTTCAAATTCACTCGTAATTGGTCGCTCCAACTGTCGCATCATTAATTCTTTTCCGCGTATCGAATCTATCTTTTCAGTCAACTCCCTTCAACCAACCATCGTCTGCCCTTCCGTTGGCTAGAATCCCTCAAGAGTCAAGAGTGGGGTTCGCTTGTAATACGCGGCGGCTGCATCTCATACAGCTGTTTTTTTATTATTTTTTAAGTGATTCTACAACCGGGCCCCGGTTGCCCCTTATTTTAACGAGTTAGAGTGGAAAATATTAAAGATAAATATCATACACGTACCCTCATTTTAATTAAATAACAAAATAATTAATTTAAATTATGAAACTAAACTTTGCATTAAAATATATTTAAAAAATGGGACTTCTATCTTTTTTTTCCCTCAAAATATGTGACTTCTTACTAATGAGAATATTATTTAAATATAAGTAAACAAGTAATATAATTATGAATTATGAAATATTTTTTATTACATTATAAATTTAATAATATTTTGTATTAAAAAATATCAATGTTATTTTTTTCATTTTTTGATAAAGCAATGCAATCTAAATATCTAGACCCATAATTAATCAAATTTTTTTTCAAATATTTAGAAAAAAATCAATCTTGCAATACATGCAAGAAATTAATTCATACACACTTATGTGAAATTAATATGTTGGTTGATGACAACCAAGTATGTAGTGACCCAATGATTACATTTGATTACTTTTTTTATTCCTTGGTATAGTGACAATCAATTTTCCCCTCGTCCATGTGAGTGGGGTTCCAACTCTTGATGAGGTGGCACCCACAAGAAAAATTACAATTTGAGTACAACTAAATAATGCTGTATTTTTATATTTACCGTTATATATTTTAAGTATCACATAGTTACAATTTTCTAAATATTAATCAAGTGTCACTGAAATACAACAATTAAAAAATAAGTAGCATTTAGAACACCAATTATAAAAATAAATATAATTATATTAAGTTAATTTACTAACATAACTAAATTAAAATGAAATGAATAATTTTTCATTTAGGCGGGCAAAACTCCAACTAAATGAAATATTTAACAAAACTTTATTTTTTTAACCCATAAAATCAAAAATTTTAATTTTTTATTAAAAATATATATATACTTCATATTTTAATTCATGAGAAACCCTAGCCGCTCTAACCAAAATTCTTCATTTCCTTCTCTCTCTCTTTCTCTTCTGTCAACTCGCGCTGCCATTTATATATTTTTTTTTAATCTAATTCTTTTTTTTTTTGACGAACTTTACATCATTAACCAAAAAAAAGAGAGAATAATAATTGATATTTTTTTCTTTTTTAGAGACACACTATTGTTTAGCTTCATAAAAATTTTGGTTAACAATATTAGATTAATAAAAATTAAAATAATAGCCTTAAAATAATTAACTTGGATTAATAAAAAAATGATAATAGACTTTTTTTTTTCAAATCAATAATAACAAGCTTATAATAGTTTCTTTTTTATTTTTAGAAAAACCTTAAAGTTAAGTTAGAGCATCTCCAAAAGGCTTTATTAATTTCACTTTTCAAATATCTATTTGCTTACCTATGTGGTAAAAAGAAGAGTGAAAAAATATGTTATTTTCCAAAAGGCTCTTCAAATAAAAATAAGTTAATATTATTTTAATCAAATAAATATTTTTTCAAAGAAAAATAAATGGTAATAAAAGCACTTCTCTCTCTCTTTACACTAAAAAGTAATAAAATATAAATTGAAGAGGGAAAAAGCAACTCTACAAAATTGAAGAGAGAGAATCATTTTTCATTTGAAAAATCTTAATTGGAGTGTATTTTGGAGTCTTAAATATTGATGTGACTCTTTAAATAAGTAATGAAATATTTTTTATGAGCCTTTTAGACATACTCTTATATATACATATAAAGAAAAAAAAAACTAAATCTTCCCTCTCTTTGTCCACTTCACATTAAAAACTACCCAACTTTATCCCTCCTTCCAATTACATGTGTGTGTGTGAATGATTATTTCAGGATTAGTTTAACAAACAGTCGTCTTTGACAATTGTCTTTTCTTCTACTTACGGTAAATTTTCAACTTTTCCTTACATTTTTTTTCAATTTCCCTATATGGGTGTTGTTTATTGAGTAAAAGTTTTGATTTTTGTCATCAGATTTGTCTTGTTTCCCCTTTTATGTTTATTATTTGTGTTTGGTGAAATTACGAGTTTGCAATTCTTGGAGCTATTATTTGAATATTTTTATATTTATCAAGTGTTTGATAAAATTCCTAAGAGAATCTAGTAAAAGAAAAACATAAAATATGCCAATAAATGAAGGAAATTGGAAGCGAAGTTTAGCAGGTTTTGATAAACTTTTGCAAAATTAGGATATTAAGATGAATTTACTTTTCAATTTGGCTAGTGGATTCAGGAATTAGGGCTACGTTTGGCACGCAGGATTAAATTGAATTGACTATAAGAACTGGATTGGATTAGATTAGTCTGAATTATTTATAATGTTGTCCTATGTTTGCTACAATATAGGATTAATATCGGATTAGACTATGTCAAATAAAATACAAGTGAAGTTAAATAGTATTTAATTAGAATAATTAAATTTATTTAAATTATATGTTTCCATATATGATATATTTTTCCTATTAAATAAAATATTATTAAAATAATTAAATATAAAATTAATTATTTATCAAAATTACATAATATTCAAATGATAAATGAGATGTTTCTTAATAATAATTTTGTTAATACATATAATATACTATTAATTAATTATTTAACATTAAATATTAATACAAATAAATAAATGAAAGAAGATGTCATAGGTAAAATAAAAAAATAAATTACTTAATTTTTATGGAACCATAAATAAAAATAAATAGATAAATAATAACAATACATAAATAAATAAACAAATAAAAATAAATTATAAGAAGACAAACATTGTTTAGTCTAATCCTCCTTAAACCCATGTAAAAATGAGGATAACCAATCCTATAATTGTAGGACTAAATTTGAATTTAGTTTGCCAAACATGGGGTTAGATATGTTATCCAAACAATTAGTCTAATCCCACACTTTGTCCTACTCCTAAACATGACCTAGGTGTGATGACATTTGATCCCCCGAAATATTCCTTCATAAGAACTTTAGAAATTTGGGATCTTTCTATTATTTTTCACTTCATCTTGGTATGTAATTAATCATCTTTCTTTATTTTTTAAGAAAATTGTAGTTAGTATTGATATAATGAAAAGAGTTAATAAGTTATTCAAAAGTTAGAGTTATAGAATATTTAATCTACAAAATTTTAACTATAAAATATTAGGTAGCTTTGATATATTAGTTCGAAGGATGGTGTTAAAGGTTTGGTTGGTACAATTTGCTCCAAATTTTGTTGGATTTGCTAGGAAGTGTACATGAAGTGATTAAATAAACTAATAAAGGTCAACAAGCCTTGGTTTTTTTTTTTTCCCTTCTAACGTGGTTGTTGTATGTTTAATTAAAATTACTTATCTTCTTTTGTACTAAGATAATAAAAAAGCATGGACTTTCTCCTAGATTACTTTGCAGAAGATATATTAGAATGGGCGTAAAGGTTTAGGTAGTCTCCATACAAAATCTAAATATGTAAGCTATCTTATGATCATTACTATTATTATTTTTTACTTAATATCTTATTTCTTTCAACTTTATATTTATTGTAAATGTTGATTTATTGACTGCTTAATAATTTAATTTAGTTCAAGTTTGATACCAATTTTTTAATAAATTAATTTAAAGAGTTTTGGATGCAAAATTTGTGCAAGTGAATTGAAGTTGATTATGTGCTTGTAATCTTTTGATTATATTGTTATTTTGAAGTAACATATGATCAAATTTGTGAAATAATTTTGGGGAAAATCTTTAATTTTGTAAAGATTGAAAATGACAGGTGCCTTCAAAGTCATCATTAACTACAACATTGACTCAACAAAACAAGGATCAAAAATTAAAATCAAAGAATAAAATAGCAAATCTAAGGAAGTTGAAGCATTCATGAAACAATTGTGGTTTACATATTTCTCCTTTTGTGTAATGTTACTTTTATTTTTCTTCAACAACGTAATCTTATTTTTAGACTATTGATTATTTTTTTTACATTTTAAATTTTAGATTTCTTTGTCATGAATTATATTTATGTTAATAATATTTTTTATTTTAAAGTTCTTTTGTCATTAAATTTTGATTTTTATGACTACATATTGTTATTAAAATTTATGTGAGACTATATAAATTGCCTTTATAACAAATTTGAGACTAAATTAATTACCAATCATATTTGCAAAAATTGTCGTAAATGACACCTACTTGAGACAATTATGTAACATCGCAATATGTAAACTTCAACAACAGAAAAATAGCATTGCTAATTGTATATTCGAACCACTAAAATGACGCTTTTTAATAATTATTGAGACTTTATTTACATACTCTTGAAACAAATATTATAGTCATTATAAATCACATATTGTGACAAATATGAAGTGTCATTAATTATATTTTTGAATCTCAAATTTGACCATTTTTAATACTATTTGTGACAATTTTAACTTAATTTTAAGGCAATGATTTTTGTCACAAAAATATTTTTTTAATATGATGAAAATAATTTTGGTTGCTAGAACATTTTAAAATGGCCTTTCTAAGACTAACGTGTAACGATGTATTTTTTGTTACAGAAAATATAAGATGACTAATTTATTATTTTAATGACTAAATTTTTTGTAATACAATATTATTTTTCTTATAGTGATCAAGGTAGCAGTATAATGTTTGGTCAAATTTTTAGCTTTTTTTTTTCATCTTTTAAATCTGGCAAAAAGTATCACAATAAAAGACATTTATCCATTCTTTAAATTCCCTAAAAAAAAAGAGAGAAAAAGAAGATTTATGGCTATAATAGCCATTTTATTGTCACAACGTAAAATCTATCGAATGCATATACCATGCTTTTCTTTTCTTTTTTCTTAGAGATCACTCCTCCACCAACCATCGTCGCAAAATCCATCGATTATTCTATCAACCAAGGTAGCAATCTCCCCGCCGATCACAGCCAATATTGAAGATGTGAAACCGCCTTGAAGGAATGAAGCATGACTACATAGAAAGATGATAAAAGAAAGCAAGATATAATAAACTATGAGAATAGAACCAAAATAATGATAATCTTAATAAAATGATAGTTTGAATTTTTCTTTTCTTGTTGCCAATATTGAATCTCCCCTCTAATTAATTAACTATCTGTGGAATATATTCCTTTCACTTATAAGTCAGAACTTCATTAAGGGATTAAGATAAGTTTTGTAATGGACTGTTGGTGAGTGATGGCCGAAGACAAATCACTACACGACTAATTTTGAAAAACATAAATTTATTTCTTAGTATAGATACAGACGAATCATGTGTCAAGTTCCATGTCGAAAACGTTGTTCATGAGTTTCGTAGAACTTGACAACCCCGTTCCACCCTTCTATATATAATGACGAATGGAGAACCCTCTTCATTCAATCAATATCCATCAAGAATAATATTAATTGCTTTTTTGCTTTGATAGCCACAAATCGTTTTGTTTTACTCTTGAATCCAAAAATTGCCTTCATTAATATTATGGATTTCCTTTCTCATCTTGAAAATAATCCCATTTTTGAATCCACATATATTGCTTGGGGGACACTACTTGTTGCCCTTGTTACGCTAACAAGCTTTCAGCTGAAATCCAAAACTATTCGGAAGTATGTGATGGACATGTATTCATTCGTTCAGAATCAACCGTTCAAGGTATATTATATTTATTTTTCGGATTCCCTTAGTTATTTATTAGGAACAATATAATTGTAAATTTTTATTTGACATATAAACTAATTTTATTGCAAATGAATGAATTTATCCAGCAGATTAGAAGAAGTACCGACCAGAAAAGAATGAAGCAACCACCTCTGCCCCCAGGCCCGGCTGCGTGGCCAATAGTCGGGAACCTTCCAGAGATGTGGAGGAATAAGCCGACCTTCAAATGGATACATAGTGTGATGAAAGAACTTAACACCAATATATCTTGCATTCGCTTTGGAAATGTTCATGTGATTCCAGTGACTTCCCCAGAAATTGCCTTGGAGGTTCTAAAAGATAACGACTCAGTTTTTGCAACGAGGCCACTCACAATGGGGACAGAGTACTCTAGCCGTGGATTCCTGTCAGTGGCAGTCGTGCCATGGGGTCAACAATGGAAGAAAATGAGAAAGATGGTTGCTTCCCACGTGTTGAGCTCAGTCCGACTTAACTCCTTAATCTCTAAGAGAAGAGAAGAAGCTGACAATCTTGTTCGATTCATTTATAACCAATGCCGCAAAAGTGCTTCTGCCGCAACAGTTATAGATGTAAGACTTGCAACCCGCCAGTATTGCGGAAACGTTATTAGGAAGATGATGTTCAACAGGAGATACTTTGGAGAAGGAAAAGAAGATGGAGGGCCCGGATTTGAAGAAGAAGAACACGTTGAATCACTCTTCGTTGTACTCCAACACCTTTATTCCTTCACTCTTTCAGATTACGTTCCCTGGATGAGAGTCTTCGATCTAGAAGGCCATGAAAAGCTTATAAGTGCGGCCATGAAAACCGCCAACAAGTATCACGATTCCATTATAGATGAGAGAGTACAACAACGGAGACGTCATCATGACAACAAGAAGGAAGCTCACGATGACCAGGACTTGCTAGATGTTCTTATTTCAGTAAAGGATGAAAATGGGGATCCATTGTTATCCATAGATGAGATCAAATCTCAATGCATGGTACGTTGGATATCTTGTTTATTTAATACATTAATTTTTATATTATTAATTGCTCATGTTATACATAATCAGGTCATGGCCTTGAATTTTTAACGACAAATTAACTGATCGACAACTGAACATACGTACGTACTTGCAGGATCTGACACTTGCAACAGTGGATAATCCATCGAATGCGGCAGAATGGGCAATAGCGGAGATGATCAACCAGCCTGAAATTCTCAAAAAAGCAACAGAGGAGATCGATAGAGTTGTTGGAAAAGAAAGACTTGTTCAGGAATCTGACGTCCCGCAGCTCAATTATATCAAGGCTTGTTTAAGGGAAGTGCTTCGCCTTCATCCCGTGGCACCCTTTAACCTGCCTCATGTTTCAACTCGTGATGCCACTATCGCCGGTTACTTCATTCCCAAAGGCAGTCACGTTCTGCTGAGCCGAATAGGACTGGGCCGGAACCCTAACGTCTGGAAAGATCCATTGAAATTCATACCGGAACGTCATATTGGTTCAGTGGATGATCATCATCATCAGTAGAGTTGGCGGAAACAGAATTAAGATTCCTTTCCTTTAGCAGAGGAAGGCGCAGTTGCATGGGCATGGCACTTGGGTCTGAGATGTCTGTGGTGCTTTTGGCGAGGCTTCTTCAAGGGTTTGATTGGAGCGCGCCATCGGGTGAGGAGAAGATTGACCTCTCCGAATCAAAATACGACCTCCTTATGGCTAAGCCATTGCGTGCATGTGCAAAGCCCCGGTTGGCTGCTGAGTTGTACCCAGCTAATTGAATGACGTCAATATATTGGGCATGCATTTTTTTTGTCTTTTTTGTTTTTAGATGATTTCGCCATCGTTTTATTTTAATTTATTCATCCTGTAATAAGTGTACTCTATTTGTTTTATTTTAATAATGTTTCTCTCCTACAGCCGGAGTTTGCAAAGAAAAAAAACAAGAACTAAAGAATTGCATGTTTAGGCCAGTAGTGCAAGCGTTTCTTCAACAATACACATCCCATAAGGGACAAGTAACTAACAAATCAATCATTTGTTGGTCAAAACTCATGACCATGCATGTGATTCTTTCGTTGTCGATAACTATTTTTATGGGATTGTTTTTTATAAGTAGCAAGAAAATGCTGCGATCTTGCGAAAGTTTTGAGAAGCTCAATCATCCCCTCCTTGCTAAATAAAAATAAAAATTTAAAACCTTGTTTAAAATAATACCTCTTGATCTCAATTTACTTACAAGTATTTCATAGCTAAATTTTAACTGTATATGTTACTACCAGTACATGGGTAATAGAAGATTATAAAGAAAATGTACAACTTCATCCAAAGTTGACTCTTCGTTCTAAATAAATAGGATTAATATATTTGAACTCAATAATACACTTTCTAAATCCATTTCTCAATACGGCCATCATTTAATTTTAAAACTTTAAATACCTGAAAGATAATTCTTATTTTCTCATTTTTCGGCATTTCTTCTTTCTTTCGCCAATCCACGTGAGCATTTTCTTTGACATAGAAGTAGAAATTACCCATGAGGCATCTTTTTCCTTTGGCGCCGAATATTTAATAAAAATTTTGCTCGTAAAATAAGGTAAAATAGGATTAACCAGTCATAGACGGCAGTAATCGAAGTAATTCAAAAATAGGAAAAAGAAAAAAAAGTAGAAAATGTTTTCCCGTCCATTTAGAATTTGTTTGGCACACTATCTTATATTATAATTTATGAATTATTTTAATACAGGTATATTTTATTATATTGTATTACATTAGTCCTATATTATAATAATACTATATAATATTTAGTGCTACATTGTTAGTATATTAATTTTTAGTTATATTATGTTTAGTTCTGCATTATACTGTATTAGTTTCTTTGGGGATTAATTTAAATTACATATGAAGGTGTTGGATTTCTTTTACTTTCACACGTATTTGTAGTTTGTGGAGAATTTGTCACGATCATTGGCCTCGAATCCAAAGCGGTGAGTACCTGAAAAAAATACTATGATACCCAAGTTAGTGTTTAATCAAGATTAAAGAAAGAAAAAATATGGAGAAGATGACTTTCTCTCTAAGTATGAACAGTATTTTTAGAGGCCAAAACTCCCTTCTCTTAGAGATAGGGTATCTATTTATAGATAATGAGTGATGTGGATTTAAGGTTTTTCTTTGAGCCCTCAAACTAATGACATGTGTCACCCATAATTTTTGTACACATGGAGGTAAATTTAATCGTAGGGAACTATTCCGTGCGTTCATATTTCCATGTCATTTTCACTTTTGGGTGTGATTTCTTAGACTAATGGATTACGGAACTAATTCCCCCTTCTTGCCATCTTTATGAACTCCGGAGGAATTTTTCTTTAAGGGTTTTCGAAATAACTTAGGTGTTATTTTCCCGAAATGGTTAGAGTGTTGTTTCCCCAGGATAGCTTCTTTTATCGATGGGATGGACACATGACATGGTTTAGTACCTTTTGAATATGGCACCTACACTACTCCCCTTGCAAGTGTATTTTCTTTAGAAAATAATTTGATTAGAATAAGAAATTTTGACTTTTATTTGACTGGCCACATGGCCTTTTTAAAAGAACTATGCCTTGGGTGTTTACATATATTTTATAAGGAATATGTCAATGAAATTTTCTCTTGTTGAGTTAGGAAAAAGGGAATTGTTTCCTCTGAATTGAAATTCCTAGATGAAATGTTAGCTCTTTGACTTCTTCGTCTAAACCAAAGTTTAAGGAGAAAATGGTAGTTATTCTTTGAGCTTTTCCCTTGACTTAAAGTTCTGAGAGAAAATTTTAGTTTCTTTAACTTTTTTTTTCAAACCAAAGCTCTAAGCGAAAATGTGAATTTTCCGTAGGCATTCCAGTTAGTCCAGGAATAGTTTATGAAAATCTTTGTTTTTATTCCAAAATTTTAGTAAGCAAATATTTTATGCCTTGGTTTAGCATGACTTATTTTTGTCTTGCCTTGTATAGGGTTGGCCATACTTTAGTCCGGCTTTCTTTTGTTGGCTTTGGCTTTTATTTTACTTAGTTAGCTTTTGCCTTGATTTTTTCTTAGCTTTTATTTGCCACAGTCTTTCCTTAACTTTTGTTTACCTTGTTTGCCTAGGTTATTCCTTAACCTTCAGTTGTCTTATAAGGCGTTGGTATTTTCTTGGCATAGGAAAAAATGATTTATTCTAGAGGAATATTATCACAATACTTTTTTTTCCTTGTTAGCCTAAGTATATTTTTCCTTGTCATTAGCTTTAGGAGAAGTGAAATGTTTTTCAAAAATATATTATTATGAAATTTTTCCTCCTTATTCGTGCAAGGGAAAAGTGAGCTATTCCGGAAGAATACTGTTAAGAAGCTTTTCTTTTTTATTTGCTTAGCAAGATTTTCCTCTTTGTTGGCCTTTGAACTTTTTTTCCTTAGTAGATAAAAAGTGACTTATTCCGGAGGAATAGTATTATGAAACTTTTTCTCTTTATCGGCCTAGGGGGAAGTTTTCCTTCTTTGTTGGCCTTGGAAAAAATGAGTTATTCTAAGAGAATTATTTAGGAACTTTTCCTTATTAGTGTAAGGAAAAGTGATCTATTCTAGAAGAATATAAGTAGGAAACTTTTCCTTTTTCTCCTGGACAAGTTTTTCTTTTTCCTCTTTGTTAGCCTAGGGATAAGTGAACTATTCTGAATAAATATTATGATGGAGCTTTTCCTCCTACTTGGCCTAGGAGAAGTTTTTCATTTTTCTTAGCCAATGAAAAGTGAGTGATTCCTGAAATATATTATTAAGGAGCTTTCCCTCCTTCTTGAAGTAGGGAAAGGTCGCATTTTCTTAACTTGGGTTGCTCTTATGGGCTTGACTTTTGTTTGCCTCAGTTTTTTCTTAACCTTTATTTTTCCTTAACCTTTGTTTGCCTTGTTGAAAAGATACTTTTTCTTGGCTTGACTTGCTTTTATGGCCTTAACTTTTGTTTGCCTCGATTTTCTCTTATCCTCTATTTTTTCTTAATTAGCCTTTGTTTGTTTTATTAAACATTGGCCTTTATTGGGCTTGGCTTGGCGTGCTCTTGTCACCTTGGCTTTTGTTTGCCTCGGTTTTTTCTTAGCATTTATTTTTCTTTAGCCTTTGTTTGCCTTATTGAAAAGTGATCTTTTCTTGGCTTGGCTTGCTCGTGGCCTTGATTTTTGTTTGCCTCGGTTTTTTATTAGTCTTTATGTTTCCTTATTTTTGTTTGCCATGTTGAATATTAGTCTTCCCGTGGCATGGCATGTTCTTCTTGTCTTGGTTTTTTTCTTAATAAATTTTTTAAGTTACCCTTTGCCTTGGCGAAAGTGATTTATTCTAGAGGATTATTATTACAGAACCTTTTCTCCTTTAGCCTAAGAATTTTCTTTCCTCTTCGTTGGCCCAAGTAAAAGTGATTTGTTCTAGAGAAATTTTGTTAGGGAACCGCTCCTCCTTGTTAGCGTAGGAAAATCGAACTATTCCAAAAGAATATTATTAGGCAATTTTTCCTCTCTGTTGGCTTAAGGAAGTTTCTCTTATTTGTTAGCCTAGGGAAATTTTTTTCCTCATTAGTATATGGAAAAGTAAACTTTTATAGAGGAATAGTTTATAGGGAATAAGGACAAAGTAAACTATTTTAGAAGGATATTGCTAGGGAGCTTTTCCTTCTTAATGGCCTAGAGCAATTTTTCCTCTTTGTTGGCCACGAGAATATTTTCCTCCTTTGCATTGAGAAAAGTGACTTATTCTGAATGAATATTATTACGGAACTTTTTCTCCTTACTAGCCTAGAGAAGTTTTTACTCTTTATTGGTAGAGGGAAATTTTTCTCTTCTTTTGCATAAGGAAAAGTGACCTATTTTGGAGGAATATTATTATAGAACTTTTTCTTCTTATTGGTCTAGGGAAATTTTTACTTTTTATTGGCCTAGGGAAATTTTTTCTCCTCCTTGACATAAGAAAAGCGACATATTCCTGTGAATATTATTACATAATTTTTTTTTCTTACTGACTTGGGGAAGTTTTTCCTTTTATTGACTTAGGAATTTTTTTATCTTACTAATCTAGGGAAGTTTTTCATTTTTATTCGTTTAGAAAAGTTGTCTAAATAATTTTTCCTCTTTATTTACCTAGGGAAGTTCTTTCTTATTGTTAGCCTAGGAAAATGAGCTATTCCAGAGGAATCTTACTAAGAAAATTTTTCTTTTTATTGACTTAGGGAAGTTTTTCTTCTACATTAGCCTAGGGAAGTTTTTTCTCTATGTTGACCTAGGGGAAAATGAGTTGTTCCAAAGGAATTTTATAACGGAATTTTTCTCCTTATTGGCCTATGGAGGATTTTCCTCTACGTTAGCCTAGGGAAAAATGAGTTATTTTAGAGAAATTTTGTTAGAGAAATTTTTTTTTTATCGGCCTACGAAAGTTTTTCCTTTACATTGGCCCAGCAAAAATTAAGCTTCTCCAGAAGAATTTTATATGGAAATTTCTCTCCTTATTAGCCTATGGAATTTTTTTTATCTACAATGGCGTAGGGAAAAGTGAGTTATCCCGGATAAAATTTTAAGGAAAATTTTCTCTTTATTGGCTTAGGAAAGTTTTTGCTCTGCATTGGCCTAGGGAAAAATGAGCTATTTTGGAAGAATTTTATCAAGGAAAATTTTCTTCTTATTTGGAGTAATGAAAAATGAACTATTTTATTAAATTATTTTCATGAACTAGAATTCTTTGTGAAAATAGACTAGTTATTCTTCCTTAACATAAGAGGAAATATTAATTGCTCTTAGACATTTCCCTTAAATTGAAGTTCTATGAGAAATTTTACTTTTCCATTAATATAAGAGAGAATATTAATTGTTTTTAGAATTTTTCCCTTAAACTAAAGTTCTAGGGGTTTTCTGTTAATATATGGGGAATATTTTTATTCTTTGAACATTTCCCTTAAACTGAAGTTTTAAAAGGAAATCTTCTTTTCCCTTGGCGTAGGAGGAAATATTTCTTGTTCTTTAAACTTTTCCATACACTAAAGTTCTAGTAGGAAATAAGAATTTTTCCTGGACAATCCAGTCGGTTTTAAAATGGATTTTGAGAATTTTGGAAGCATATATGACAGTGTATAAGATGATCATGAGCACTCGTGAAACAATAATAAATATGAATTCTTGTAAGATGCATACATATGAATGCTTATGCGCGCAAATGCTCATTAGCACATCATTTTATGATCAATCACTCGAGTATATGAGTTATACATTATCAATTAGATCAGTATTTTTAAGAGTTGAAACCATTTAAGTAGTTGTAATAGCTAAAATGGAATGTTCTTCTTTTGCAAGTTATTAATCTAAATAAGCATTTAGATTAGTCTGGAATATCATTTAAATGTACTTTAACTTTTTCCCTGAGGGATGCTACCATGGCATCATTTGCTGTGGAAGCCACCTAGAAATTTTTTCTGGAGTTTTCTTAAGACCTTTTGAATTTTTTGTTGTAAGCATCTTTGGAACCTCCGTTTCTCATCACAATCAGTTTCTTATATGCCTTTTTAGGTTTGTTTTGTGTGGAATTTAACCTTTTCTTTTAATAAGTAATTTGCCTATCTACTTGTTTTTAGCTTTTTCAGGGTCATTCTTTTGGTTATTGCTCAAGGGTACGCATCATCGGCTGCAGAAGCCATCTGGAAATTCTTTTTGGAGTTCCCTTAGGATCTTTTGAATTCCCTTCTATAGGGATCTTTGAAACATTCATTCCTCATCACTATTAGCTCTCTATATTTCTTTTTGGGTTCATTTTATGTGGGTTCCGACTTTATTTTTTAGTGGGCAATTTACCTTTCTGGCCATTTTCGTTTTTCTAGGGCTACTCTTTTAGTTGTTGTTCAAGGACAAGCAATTTGGACTTTAATTTTTGGTTTTTCGTAGTTTCCACTTCTTTCCGAAATCAGCATAATTTACAAATAACTGAAGAGTAAATGCAGAGATGTAAAGGTTAGATGCATAAAAATAATCATTAGTTGCATAATATGCAAGGAAAGTTAGATTAGTCTAGGTTGGCGTAATACCCATTTGTTTATTCCTACCAAGAGGTGAATGTTTGGATTTTTCTTAGCCTTACTCGTGAGTAGGTCGAGTAAAGTCAATAATAACATAATAAAATTGAAAATAAAATGTGTTAGTATATTAAATGCAGAATCATAGTTGTTATATTAGAACATTGAATTATATTAATCCACATCAGCTTAATACCCTCCATATATTCCCCCGGTATAGTGAATGTTTAGGTTTTCCATAGCCTCACTCATAGAAAAATGAAGAACTTTCGATGGAATAAACAAAATGGCATAAATGTAAATAAGTCAGCATAGATGTTAGGAAATTAGCATAATTAAAAAGAAAATAAAGATAAATAAAATAAAAAATAAATTGGTCTTGGGTTTAGTTTCAAAGACCATTTTTTAACATTTTGACTTTCTACTGTTTGGTCAAAGTTTTATGTTGACCAAATGGATTTTTCATTTTCTTTACTCTTTGTCTCTAGTAACTCACTTGGAGAAGAAACCTCCAATTTTGAGCTTGGATTTTTGGCTTTATTGCCTTTTTAATCCTGCTTAAAGTTTGGGTTTTATGTATAAACTCATTTTTAATGATTACATACAAGTATTCACCTCTTTTTACAACCATACACAATCAAATCTAATCTAAAAAAGTAAGTGAAAGTGGTGGTTGTTTGGGGTTTAGTGAGAGAAAATGATTTTTAACTTGCAAGTTCCTCACAAGCGGCGCCAATGATGGTGTTGGATTTTTTTTACCTTTACGTATATTTGTAGTTTGTTTAGAACTTGTCACGATCGTTGGCCTTGAATCCAAAGCTGTGAGTACCTGAAAAAGGCACTCCGATGCCCAAATTAGTGTTTACTCAAAATTAAAGAAAGAAAAATATGGAGAAGATGAGTTTTTCTCTCTAAGTATGAATATTACTTTTGGAAGCCAAAGACCCCCTTCTCTTAGAGATGGGGTATCTATTTATAGATGATAGTGATATAGATCTACGGTTTTGCTTTGAGCCCCCAACCTAATGACATGTGTCAGCCATTATTTTTGTACACATGGAGGTGAATTAAATCGTAGGAAATTATTCCGCACGTTCATATTTCCATGTCGTTATGATTTTTGGGTGTGATTCCTTAGAATAATGGATTACGGAACTAATTCCCCCTTCTTGCCATCTTTATGAGCTCCGGAGGAATTTTTCCTTAGGTGTTATTTTCTTGGAATAGCTTGGGTGTTATTTCTCCGGAATAGTTTCTTTTATTTGGCGGGATGGACACGTGGCATGGTTTAATACCTTTTGGAATATGGCACCTACAATATATTTAGAAAATAATATTTATTAGTACTTAAAAGAAGTAAATATAGAAATTTTAAATTTTTTAAACTTAACATCATTTTTTAGTATAAATATTTAAAAAATATCATAATTTTTTATAAAGATCGAAGTTTATAATCTTAATTTTTTGACAACACAACACTTGTTTTTTAGCATTTTCCAAATATATAACCTTATAGATCGAATCAAATCATTCAATCAAATAACTTCTAAAATCTTAATAATATCACAACATAAATACATATTTTTCAGCATTTTTCAAAAGTATTTGCAAATTTAACACACCATAAAAAATCCACTGAATTTTGTTTTAAAAAAATGTGATTATGTCATCAATACAATAAAGCAACAACCAGATACGTCCCATGTTCAATCATTAGGCCCACTACCTTCAAGTCTATTTTATTTAAAAGAACAACAATGAAGAATTATATGGCTTGCAATAAACATTAGGAATTTTTTTTCTCCAGCCTTAGAGCTATTTTTGGTCATGCCTTTAACTTCTATATCCATCTTAATAATCTATCACATCCGATCAACTAGCACAATCCAAACAAATATAAATGTATTGTCGTGACTTGATAATATTACAACAAAACAATACAAAGCATTGCATTCATTTAGAATACGCATTTTCAACTCTAAGTTTGAATGCACTAGGATAGAGAATAAATAAATATGCATTGAAGATTTATATTAGTCTTTGTTTGGCTCATCATCACTACCAATATTTCATTTAATAAATCTATTATTCGCTACATACAATATTCTCTTGTTATTAATATTTTTCACTATGATTGCAGAATTAGATTTACTTACGATAGAAAATATTTTCAACATGTTAGAATGGGATCAAGTAGTCACACTTTATTACAAATTGGTAGAAAGAGAGCACATTATAACTATAGAGATAGCTAAGGTTAAAATTATTGCTTCAAGCATAACTAATCCTGAGAAAAACCATTGTAAAGAAACTGTACACATATACATACATACATACATAAATATCAGTCAACGCATGAAAAATGTAGCTAACTGGAGCAAGAATACATACTAATTGAATTGGCTAGTCTTATGTCAACCAAGATTACACCAAATGCAAAAATAGCCATATTGATAAATATTTGGGCTCGAAGCCTTGCCATTCATAACAACCTTAAGGAAACTGGCGAGCAGATTAGGCAAGTAGTCGGCTAGGTTGAGAGGAGACCCAGTCAAAACCACCTTCCCATTTCATATGAAAATCTAGAGGTTAAGTTTTGTCCACAAAATCTATAATTCCAATCCAAAAATCAATAATGCTAAGAATGTGGGGAGGATGGGTGGGCTCCATAAAAAAAATCCACTTCATCGAAATTTAATGGACAGAGAATTTGAACTCTTATAAAACTCCCAAAGGGTAAAAGATAAGGGGTTCCAGAATTCTGAAGACAGAAATCTCTTTATCTGACCTTACAAAAATTGAAAAAGATTTCTTTAGGATATGACATATCCTTTAGATTTTCTATCCTGATTCCTCCTTACCAATTTTTTTTATTTGAAGAAAGACTTTCTTTTCACATATTTTCTTCTTCTGAATTCATTTTTTTAATTCATTATTACGCAAAATTTATACATTTGGTTATCCTGCAAAAATCATTGCTACTGACTTGATCATCGAAGTGTTAATGCCGGAAAAACTTCTAGCACCCTGATGTTTTTCTAGTTAATGGTGCTCGCAAGATAGAATTGTGCCTGCCATTTCCTACTCGTTGGGTTGGATTCCTACTCGCCGACTTCTGATCAGGTTGTTAAATCAAGGCTAGAAACCATCTCTCTATATAAATAAATTCAAATGTTGTTGGAATTTAGTAAATAGCTCATACACTGACACGACCAGATTTTGGCATCAGCAATAAATCTAACAAATATAGAGCTCTTCATTTTTTCTCTTCTTACGAATGATGCCCATGTCCTTAAAAACAAAGGATATTTGCAAGAAATAGAAAGGACAAAGAAATATAAAGAATAAGGCAAATTGAAAATTAATGAAAGTTATAATGTTACATACACAAACAAGCAATGAAAAGAAAAAAGAATAAACAAGCACTCTTGCTTCAACAGAGCAATCGTTAAAAGGGACATTTTAATGTCTAAGAGTAAAATCCCACTGAACAAGAACTGAGCCACTAAAATAGCAATCAATATTGGATCAATTAGGCAAAAATTGAAAGCAAAATAATCAAACCCTGATTCAAAAATTACTCTAATTATTACTAACAATGAGTCAACAGAAAATATTCACAAATCAAACCATAATTAAAAAATTAAACTCCAATTCAAAAATCAAAACCAAATATGAAAATCAAGCTTGTAGCTTGATGATTTAGGTGGTGAAAGTAGACATGGCATTGGTGTTGCAAGGTGGGATGGTGGTGAAGCTGGTTGTCACGCTGCAATGGAAGATTGTGCGATGATGAAGTGTCTTGCATTAGCAAGAGAAAAAAGAGAATGTGCATGGCAATGGTATTACGCAATGAGGTGGTGATGGAAGCGATAGCACCTGTATAACTAAACCCGATAGGTTTATGCAGGTTTGGAATAGATCTCAAATTCTTCTTCTCTTAACTTTCTCCTTCTCTCTTCTCTCTTCTCTCGTGAACACAACGCTTTACCACCACATCATCTTCCTTCTCCGTTGGCAAATTAAAGGCTTGGGTCGGGCATTTTCAAGCCTATACCAAGCCCATTAGAATAGAAGTGCAGGGCTAGGCCTGGTCAGGGCCCACTGCATGTCTGGGTTAGGCTTGGGCTGAACTTGGGCCTTTACTTATTTTTTTCATTTTTTTAAATTATTGTAAACTTGAAATAAGTTTATAATAATCAAGTTGTTACAATCAACAATGAATTAAAGAAAATAAAATAATAAATAAAGAAAACGAAGCAAATAAAAATTTAGAGATTTAATTTTTTAGTACTAGATTCTCTAATTCAAGTACTCTTTTAATTAATTAACACTTAAAAAAGAGTTTAATATTATAATTTTAAGTTTTTTGATTCATTATTGATATATAAATTAGGGATTTAAGCTTTCTTTTTTCATTATTTTTTAAATTTAAATTTATTATTCTAATTTATAAATTTATTTTTTTTTTAAATGAGGGTTTGGCCCATTCCTAAGGGATTTGACCAGGTGTTGAGTGTTAGAAAGTTTATATTTATAAAGGAGAAAATCGTCATTTTACACTTTAAGTCTCACTAACATCCTTACTTTTATGTATTTAAGTTTCTTGTAATTTAATTATGTGTGTTTTATTTTAATTAAGTATTTTATGTATTTTAGGGGCATCATGGTCATTTCAGAATGAACGAAAGATCATAGAGCAAAACGGATAGCAATTTTGGACTTAGGACAGTCAAAAACCTTAGGAGGAGCATAAAAGGGTAAACAGCACTGTTCATATGTACGGTATTGTTCATGTGTATTGTTCAAGAAACTGTTCACATATATTGTCTGATGACATGGCATTGACGGATGGCGTAGCATTGACCGATGACGTGGCATAGATCGATGACGTGGCGGCATTCAATTGGACGAATGACATGGCATTGACTGCTTATGTGGAGTTGACTAATAAGTTGGCGTTGACTGATAATGTGTTGCGATCCTATTGGACTAAAATGATTATGTAGAGTTGATCGGTGATGTGGAAGTATGTCAGTGGACCAAAAAAAAAGTGCGTACGATACATGCATTATATGAAATGACAACCCTGATGATGTGTTCTATCCAATCAGAACTTACCACGTAGCATAATCCTAAGCGTCCAAATTGTTTTAATCCGATGGCCATAATTTACTCATTGTATCTATAAAAAGAGAGCTCTCCTCCTAATTTGACACCCCTGAATTCGTTTTTTAGCTCCATTTTCTATAATTCCTTCTCCATCTTGTATTTTCTACGTATTTTAATGAACTTTCATTTTACTCCCTCATGATTTAATTGGCACTAATAAGGAATATTGAGCTCATGGTGTATGTTGATGCAGATCTAGATACACAAGTATTTCATTTTAATAGATTTCATTTCAATTTATTCTCGCCATTTAAATTTGAAATAATCTAAATCATATCCACCACAAATCTAATTACTCACTTAGAAAATTAACTCTATACACAATTAAAATTCACCTCCTCGTGGGATCGACACTCGTCACCAATGATCTATTCTACAACAGATTCGTACACTTGCGAGTTCAATAAAATTTGTACAACACCAGGCCAGCTCAGACTTGGGTTGGCCCAAACTTTTTTGCCATTCTTGGCTACCGCATTACAATTTGATCCGATACTATACCTAATAAAGCCCAAAAATGATATACTATTAATATAATATAGTACAGACTCTTAATACAACATTATGAGGTATGAAAAACACGCTCTTATAGATTCAAATGGCGCCTCATTGTCCGATTATATTTTATGGCTTTTGTAGGGCCATACCCACCGCAAAGTAGTTAGGCCCCATATGTTCAAGGTCGTAAGAAGATTTTAGTCATCCCATGAGTATCAATCAATCATTCAAAACTTGGGTAAATTTTAATTAACAGAGAATAATTTTCTTAAAATTATATTAGCTAATTGCTTAAGAAAAGCTCCTATAATGCTTTGGGATAGGAACGAAAGCTAAAAACTTTGGTTAAAGAGACCCAAAGTGAATAATGTATAGATCGTTTAAGGATATTTTTTAATTTCTATTATAATTTAGGGAATATTATGTATATTTAAAAAAAATTAAAATTTTTACAAGGATGATGATCCACTCTAGTCTCCATTAAAATCCGCCCCTACTTTGGGACACATAACTTGTTCTTATTAATGGCGTTGTAGATCCCATAATACAGCTCCGCGAATAAAAACACGTCTTATTGCAAACGTCATTAAAATTCATAGTGTAAGACTATAATTATTAATTGGTGTGCATAAACTGATGTAAAACGAAAGTTTTGATTAAACTAGAAAACACCAAAAGTCAATGCAATCAATGAGAAGAAATAATATATGTCAGGCCACAATTTTGATTTTGTAACACAATTTGTGCCAAAAAAAATAGTGTACCTCTAACATTATATTTCAATTTTACCACAATATGGAGTAAAAAATAGTAGTGATATAGTTACAATAATTGAGAGAGATGTCATTTGTAACACTAATTATTATAGTATTTCTTGAACTTAAACATTTAATTTGTGTGTGTGTATATATATATATATATATATACACACACACACACACACATATGGCACTTGAGTCTTGATAGCCTACATGGGGAAATGGAAAGGTTTGGCTATCCACTCTTATCGTTTTGCCCGCCACATGTACATTGCTGATATGGACACCACGTGGCACACATGAAAAGAGTGGCGTTAGTAGAGACGCGCAGCGTGTGGCCGCATAGGCGGTGCATGCAATCTCAACGAGCGACCACGTGCTTGCGCGCATTTCATTTGAAGCCATCACATTCCCCTCTGTTGACCGTTCGATCAATATTAACGGCTACGATTAATCGCTTGGCAGACCTCGTGCAAACCTCGTGTTCGACCCCGTTACTGCTTAAGATTTGCTTCTCGTGGACCTCGTGGCACTTTGCTTCAGCGTGGTTCAAATCCTCTACAATCGGTAGTAAAATAATCGCCTTATGAACTATAATTATCAACAATATTCAGCATATAGATGGGGTGCAATGAAATTCAAATTCGCAAATAATAATTGGCTTGCTGAACAATAAAAATAAAAACCCCTACATAAGTAATTTTTTATTTTCTTTTTATATGTGAATTATATAAATCAACTATTAAATAATTGGAATAATTAAATAAGGATATTTTAATAACTTAAAATGATTCATTGCGATTATTAAATAAAGTAAATATATCAATAAAAAAAATTTTCATTTAGATTTTATAGCTCAAATAAATATTTTATTCTAAAAATCTCATTTTACCCTATTTCAATTTTTGTTCATTCCAATTCTAATTATTAATTAGTAAATACACCATAAATCTGATCAAAATTTTAAAAAAAAAAAGAGCTCTTTAGTATTTGTAATTTTTTTTTCACATGTATAAATTTACCACTTGGCAAAGAAGTTTAAGAATTAATATATAGTTTTTTTTATTAGGTAACTTAATTTTATCAAATTAAGATGCAGTTTAGTTAGGAGACTCAAAACTCAAAAGTGACATGTAAGTTGATTTTCATTTGATCAACTTAGATCCACAATAATCATCGTAAGACCGGGACCAGGGAACCATTACCCTCCTGGTGAGGTGTGACTATCATGGGTGACCTGTAAGCAACAAATTCCAAGTTTCGGCGAAATGATGAACTACTATAAAGAGCTTTCCTCCAATTTTGGGCGAAAAATCAAACGCATCCTTCCTCCAATCAAAACTCTTCAAGCCAATCTTGACCGTCCAATAATTTGCTTCTTTGCTTCATTCAAAAATCCATTAAAACGCTCTGATAACGTAAACGAAACCAAAACCAGAAACACGCGAAACAAAATTCAAAAATCCAAACTTTGTTTCGGTTTTGGTTTTGCATTTGATCAATTAATCAGTCTCTCTCTCTCCCTCTCCCTCTCCATGGCGTCGCTTGGCATTCATTACGGCGGTGGTGGAGGAGGAGGAGCAGGAGCGACGTGTTCATCGAACCGCCGCGGAACGATTACGAGAATTCGTTCTCCGATTGCGTCATTGAATGTGACGCCGGCGACGAGCGAAAATAGGAAATGTCACGCGATGCCGATTTCGATATCGTCCTCGCGTGCGGATATTGATCTGGTGGAACCGAAGCGGAAACAGGAGCGGAGCGTTTCGAGCGAGAATGTGATAGACAAGTGGATGAAGGATTCCGTCGTGGAGATCGTCAAGAACTTACGTGAAACGCCGCTATTGGTCCACGTGTATTCGGACAGCGGCAACGGCGATTCGACGAGGTTGAAAACGGAGAAGGCCGTCCCGGATGATTGGCCTCTGGTGAAATCGAAATGGGAGGACGGAACGTCGCCGTTGCCGGAGGGCGTTATTTTTGTCGAACAGTTGAAAGAGGAGGACGCGGCGGTTGATTTTGGCGGGGAGGGTGAGATCACGCGCGCGTGGGGTATTTTGGTGCAAGCGAAAGGCGAGTGTTGTGTGCCAGCTTGCTATTTGTTGAAAACAAGTCGAGCCGGGGCGGGTTCGGGTCTGGGGCTGTGTTGCACGCACTTTTGTTTGGTGAAGGTTAAGAGTTTTAGGGAAACGGCGGAGGCCCAGTTCAAGAATTGCTGGCTGTTAAATGGATTAAGGTGATTGTCTGCACATGATTAGGGTAACAAAAAATTAAAACATTATTTGTAAATCAATAAAAGATTATTTGTCCCGCTAGCAAAATTTCCTGTGACGGCACAGGAGCGTAGGGTTCGAATCTCGTCCGCAAGTCTAGAGACGAGATTTGATTGTGTAACTAAAATTGTGATTGTATGAAAACCCCCTGGAAGAATTAAGTTTGTATATAAAGATTTTTCAATCCATTTTAGATAATTACTTTGCTTTTTGGTATCTATTCTATCACTCTCTCTTCCAACTCCGCTTTATTCCAACAACTTTTTCTTTAATTTTTCTCTCTTCATAAATCTGCATTTACAATGGATTTTCTTAATCTGTATCTAAATTCATATGGTGGTTTAGATTTAGATCCTGAGGAGACTTACATTTGTTTTTTTTTTTTGGGAGGGGGCTTTTGGTAAAATTACTATTTATTTTAAATATGAAACCTTGTTATATTGTTTGATGCATCAATTAATTTAGTCAATCATGTTGGTGGGAGCAAACATACTTCAAAAGAGCTTAAATTACTTTATGGTAGAGCTCTAGTTTGTGCTGTGCATGTAACTGGGGATATTTTTTACGGAAATCGAATGCACTGCTTATTACTAAACTCTCAGTGATTTGTTTTAATCCCGAAACACGTACAATACTTTTATTTCTATATATTTCAAATGCAATTAATTTTTTTTAAAAAAATATATTATTTTTTTCAATCGGGTGCTTAATTATATGATTTTGTGCTGATGGGCGAATACTTTTTTCAAAACAAATATGAAGCTTTTTATGGATAAAAGTGGCAACTTTGGATTCGGATGTACTTGAACGAATTTTAAGTTGATTGGATTGGGGAAAAAGTTATCCGAACTTCTTATCAGTTTGGATTTGAATTACATTTGAATTGGGTCATATTCAGGTTAAATTCAATTCAACCCAATTCAGATTATGAGTCATTTTGAGTTTTTTTTTGTTTTTTTTATTTTTTTTGTAAATTAATTTTGTATTACTAGATTGAGATGTAATTGCCTCATTTTAGCTGATTTTATCAATTTTTAATAAAAAAATTCAAGGTATAAAATATCTTGGTTTCCTTTTAGTTGTACATTTTTTTTTTCAATGAAAAGAATGAATTTCATTCAAAGACCAATAATAGTCAATAATATGACACCATAAAGGTATAAATAGACAATTATATCCAACTTAAGTAAAATATATAGGATAATACCTAAAGTTAAAATAAATGCGGCCTCTATCAACCATCATAAAAAGTAGAAGAGAAAAAAATTTCACCTATTAAAATTATTTAAGTTCGAGAGATTTTTTAAGGAATTAACCTGCCCCACCCCAGTTAATGTAGGTGAAACCTCTTTCAATCAAATAATGTAAAAAAAAAAAATACAACACAATATTAAAACGAAACACAATCAACTAACAAATTGCCTCTCTAAGAGTAATTGTCAAAGGCGTCTAGATGAATTCTTATCCCAAGCCATCGTTTCACTCGTCCTAGGTCATCGAAATCTCAATGCAACAACTACTAGAGCAACTCAACGACTTG
>CM059837.1:0-26804 GCA_030444775.1 Atalantia buxifolia | reverse complement strand
TTTTTCTTTTTCTTTTTCTTTTTCCTTATTTTTTTATTTTTTTTAATTCTCACACATAAGTCTGTGTGCGCGGAATGTGAACATTGTGGTGTAATTCACAAGAAGTATATTTTAGCAGAACAGGCGCAGTTTTCTAGATAAACTCAAAGAGTTGGGACACTTCGCAAATTGGCACTGGGTTTATTTTCCAAAACAGGGCATTATTTTATTTCATATGATTTTGAAAAATAGGAGGTGGAGTTTTGAATTTTTTTTTTCTTTTTCTTTTTGTTAGAAGAAAATTGAAAAAAAGAAAGAAAGAAGCAAAACCTTGTGAAGTTGGAGGCAGAGAAAGAGAGCGAGAGCTGAATTTGAAGAGAAAACCTGCAGAGAAAGAAATATTTATCAAATGTTATAGCTGAGAATTATGATGACAGAGAACAGTTTTCGGAAAATGAAATCGTAAAAAAGGGGCCAAAATTGAGAGAACAAATTTCTCCACTGCCGACACAATTGTCGTGAAAATCCTTTTGAGAAGACATGTTTGGAATTCAATCGAAACAGGAAAAGATGAAAAGCGCAGCAAGACAAACCTTGAGAAAAGAGGAAGAAATGCAAGTGAATTGGAGTTATGTGTACTGAGGATTGAAGGAGAGTGTATTGATTTGAGTGAGAGTTAAGAGTGGGGGGAAATGGAAATGAAGAGAATGGGGAGAGAGCTAAAAAGAAGGAAGGGGAAGGTAGGTGAGGCTCCTCCTTCAGTGCTAGCTGTATTTTACTATCCCTTCACTGTCTTGATGTTGAAGTTTTCTCCCCCCAACCCCCACCACCTCCACTTGGGTCCCACCTCCTCTTCAATTCTCTTCTCCCCAATTTTCTTTTTAAAATTTTATTCAAAAGTAAAAAAAAAAAAAGAAAAAAGAAAAAGAAGAAGAAAAAAGATAAATATATCTTTTTCAATTCTCACGGGTTTCCAATTTTTCACCGCTCCAGCCTCAGCAGCTCGTGGGTTTATTCAGTTTTCCATAAACTTTTTTTTTCTTAAAAAAAACGCAATAATAAAAATAATAAAGAAAATTTCAAGTGGTGAAAGGAGGGAATGTTAAATTAAAATTGAATATATGGTGTCTTTATATCAGCGAAAATATTAATAAATTATTTCAAACATTTATATATTCCTAGCTTAAACAAAATAAAAGTGAAAAGATTTGCTTACCTCTTTTTTTTTTTTTTATATGTAATTGTACTTTTCTTTCTTTTTTTTTCACCCGAACACGGTCAAATTGTATCTGACTGATGAGAAGAAGTGTCTTGCGTTTTGTAACTTCGAAGACTGTGGGGCACAAACAAGTGAACGGATTACGTCCATTTTATATTCATGGCTCGGGGCTTTTGTGTCAGCTTTTAACCGCCGCTGTTTCAGGCACACCCCAGTTTTTTTTTTTAAATTTTTCCCCAAATTTTTACATTTTTCTTCCAATTTAATCCAAAAGTCAGAACCAGTAAGTAATCACCTTTCCTCCTACAGGCGCGTGTTCTTCAACACGGTTAAGAAAAATCCACCCGCGTCCCCGGGAGGAGCTTCGTCAAAAATGTTTTTCAAGTTACGCAATCGAACAAGAACGACGCCACCAAGAGTTATTTTCTTTGTTAATACCATTTTATGCGTGAAACAAATTCTTAATTTTTTAAATTCACGTCCTTCAAAATCAGTCAATTTAATAATCCTAAATCAATGGCGCAATCTCGATTTAAGAATTTTCAAAATATTCAATTTCCTTGACCTCTTAATTAAAATTCTCTTCCGTTCATAATTTGTATTATTAAAAAAATAAATTAAAGTTTTTTCCGTTCAAAATATTCAATTTCCGTTCATAATTTCCTGCTTTCTAAGTAAGTCAACAGCAGTCAATAAATCAAATAAAAAAAATAAAAACAATTAATGATAATCATAATTAAAAACAGTAAACTGTTTTGATTATAGTGTAAGTCAACAAAACTATATTTCTGAGGTACTTTAGTTCACAACTAAATTATAAACTCAAGTTTCACAAGTTAATCAATTATATGCTTATAACTTGAGGTTTCTTTCATATTTTAAAATGATTATTTTTTGAAAAATGAATCCAAACACAAAATTTGTATAATTGGTAGAACTTTGCGTGAAACTTGAAAATTGTCGAACTTTCAAAACTTTGACGCGTTTTGAAATACAAAAGAAAGTTACAGCGTTAAATGGGGGCCGCATTCGCAAATGGAAGATACGTATTGTATAGTTGTCACCGCGTACGCTTATTTTTTTTAAATCTTCACTAGTCAAAAACTGCGTCGTTTGTTTGTTTGTTTTGGCTTCATAACGGAACCTTCTTTTGGCTTTTGCGTAAAACGAGTTTTTTTTTTCTTTTTTAATTTGACAATATTAATTAGGATCCGACTATTATACCAATCGTTAGATCCACTTAAACGAGTGAGATTTATTTAAATTTTTATTTATTTAATAATTAAATATAATTATGGTATAGTATTATAATTACACTATAATTGTATCCTATTAACTAACGATAAAATGTTAATTTCGTTAATGATATTTTTTAATTTCTTTTAAATAATAAAACTTTTTTTTCAGATAAAAACAAAATAATTTGTTTATGTAGTACGGGAAACTGTTCTGTACTCAACACCAAGTGCACACCCGGTGGAGATTTTCACCCACCCAAATACACGACTGGCTGATTGATCTACTCATTAATTTGCTTACGACTGTCCCCACATAACTTTTTTAATGGGTATGATTTAAATTTTTTACATTATAAATTCTTTACTTTGTGGTTAAATACATGGGGTGTGAATAAAAATGTGGGTCCTTTTCCCAATCATAGAACCATTGTCCCACTTACGCCTGGCATCATATCATTTTTTGGCTTTCATTTTGTAAGTTGTAACGGTGAAGTAAGAGATTTGCAGCGAAGTACTATGAGATCAACCAAAAAAATAAATTACATTTAATTATCGGCAAATGTCTTTTTACACAGATAAGTATCTCTTATTAGACCAAATTCATTCGTAACTTTGGATTAAGCTAGGCACAAATCTTCTTCTATACTTATGTCGTACACACAACCATCTTGTAACATGTATATATTTTTATATACATGCCAAGATTTTATGGATAGATTATAAACACGTAAAATTTTCATATAAAGTTGGTTGATCCCAAAAAAAATTCAACCATCCTTATGCCCTAATTGGTGGTATGATTGGTTAGTTTTAATTTAAAAATTACAAGATCTTAAAATATCTAATAAATATCTATTGGTGTGGTTTAAAGATTATAAGTTGGTTGATTTGATTTAATATTCACACGATAGAAAACAAATGACATAATTACTGCTCTTGTCAAATTTTTTTATTTAAAAGTTATATTTATTATAAACTAATAATTTTTATCTAATAGTTAAAATTTTTCATATAATATTTTTCATACAACAATTGTGAATTTTAAATCACAATATCTCAACATCAAAGATGACCTTAGTACTCAAGAATTTTTCCATTTGTGGGGTATTTTCGCTGGTTTGAGACTGATGAGCTGAGCCATATAAAGCAACATGCATATCTAAGTTCTGCGCAAGTGTGTTAAAAAATGGAAATGCTTTACCAGCAAAAAAAGGCTATAATTTTGTAATTTAAAAATGGTTAAAGTATTTAATTTTATAAAATGGAGATTATTAAAAAAAAAAAAAGGTTATCAAAAGTGATTGCACACCAGCAGCCATGTTTGGTTTTAGACAAAGGAGAAATGATGAGTCTCACTCACATACGCCCAAATCCCCTTCCCCTCTCTTTTCACTAACTTGAGTTGTACTCTTTGCATCAATCCCTTCTAAAATACGCAGACTCTCCTCCCCCCAAAAAATAATAAAAATAATAATAAAAAAAGATTAAAATAAAAAAGTAAAATAAAGGGGGAAAAAACATCTAAATTTGAAAGTGGTCTCGGTTTCATTTCATTTCTTTCTTCCTTTCTTTTTTATCTAACTTGAGTTGCACTCTTTGAATCACTTCCTTTCCTTGTAGAAAACTCATCCTTTGCAAAAGCACTTTTGGTAAAAACCCATTTACGTGCTAGGGTTTTTGTTTTCAAGCGTTAGGCTCCATGCATTACTAATACTGGGTTGGGATAGTACCCATCTTGAGACAAATTGAATTTGTCTCAAATATTCAATGGGGGTGTCAAATGTTAGCTATTTTTCTATTTTCTTTTTTAAGTTGATGCGTACATGAAAATTTCAAATGGTTGACCAATTTTTAACACACTTTTACTCCCTTCATGTATCACCACTACTTTTTAATCAAACTACTTTCGATCGAAAATGTGCAAACACTATGTACTTATATGGGTTACACCTACTATGCTTAGTATAAGCTACTGATTTAATAAATGATACGCTTTATTGTTGATATAGTCTCCACATAAATATAAAATGGGGATTTTTTTTTTTTTTGGGGGTAAATTTCTTGCCTTCAAAGTTAAGGAGAGGAAAGGTATTGAGTCTATCATTGTTGAGCAAACGTCTTTCGATCATGCATACACATGTGTTAAACCTATATGTACATAGAATATAGTCATGTGTTTAATTAGTTCGACTAGCAAATCTCATATAATAAAAATTAATTATAACAAAAACTAGCACCGACACATTGCAAAATGAAATCCATGTAATGGGCACTCGTCAGTTGTCAATTTATTTTTAGATCTTATAACTCTTGTTTATATCTGGGACCTCGACAAGCCGTGCATATGATTATGAATATAAACATCTTTGAATCAAGAATATTTTGGTGCATAATATCAAAACTGGCCATTGTTAAAAAAGGAAAAAATATCTATTTTTTCATTACTTAGAATAACACTAATTATTTCAACTAATCCACATCAACCACGTGTCAGTAAGGAAAATGTGGTCATGTGCTTGAAGAGAAATTGGCACATGGGTATGTGTCCTATTGAGGGGGCTGGGGGTACAAGATTTAAATGAAAATTGTGAGTATGATCAATCAAAACCACTTTTTAGGGCTTCAGTTTTGTTCAATAATTTGCACTAAATAACGTCATTGTAGCTTTAGTTAGTGGCAAATCCCCTTTAATTAGAAATTGACTTCCTTGATTTTGACTGTAATATAATCAATGCTTTGAAAAATTCATTTGGTATTTGTTGTTAATACTACCTTAATTGTTTACACTGAATTGATTAATTCAAACACTTAACAATTCTGAGCTCACAATTTTAAGTGTCTGGTTGGTCACTCGCTGTCCTCTAACTAAGCATTGTATCTCACATGTTGGTTGTCACGTACATGTGAGGTTGATGAAGGTAATGACATATAACCTTCCTATTTATTATATTTTACACCAATTATTTATTGATTTTTTTGAAATTAACTAAAAAAATTATTTAAAATTCATAAGATAACATCATGAGTCTGTTTCAATTTTGATAAAAATTCAGGAAAAAAGAGAGAAGACTGGCAGCATTAGAAGTGATTTCATACACCTTAATAAAATTTTTATAAATTTATGAAATCGTCGAGAGTAGGGTAGTCTCAGATGCAGACATTACTATTTTAATATCATCCAAAAGAATTTAAAAGGAAAAAAAAATTAATGCAATAAAAAGATAAAAATATTACATTAAACATGCATTTTAGAATCAATGGACGCCCGCAACTTAACAATACTCTCCAAGGTGGTAAAGGAATTTTCCAGGTCAAAGATGACGTGGCATTACCCCTGCGCGATAAGCCGGCCGAACGGGAGTGGCATGTGCATCGTGCGTGAGGGCAACTAAGTGCCCATGTTGGACCTGGGACCTACCCTTGCACGTTCGCAAACGTGGCGGACACAGATTCACCGTGTTACGGTGGAGCCCACGCCAGACAATCATAACCTTCCCAATTCCAGCTAAGTAACGCAATGGGCTCTTCCAAAACAAGAGCAGCATGCAACGTGGGCCACAGTCACGTGACCCTGCCTCGGGATTCACTATTGCTTACGCTGTATACTTTCGTTCCATTGTGGACTTATCATTTACTGCCACGTTGTCGCTGCGGACTTTTGTGAGACGAAATTGTCCCACACTAATTGCTTCTATTACCTTTTTATTATCATTATTTTTTTCCATTTTTTAATCAATCATGATCAGGAAAATCTCTACGGTTAGATTATGCTGATGTGGGTCCGCGCAAAAAGGTTAGTGGGACCGGTTAGGGCACTGCCGTACAAAAAATTGTCTGCGACAGAATGTGATCTGAAAAACTCTGTGGGCCACACCAATGGGAGAGAATTATACGTAATTGAAGATTTCAAGTGGGATTATATTTTTTACTTAAATTTTTAGAGAAAGAACAACAAAATTCTGTGGGTTTTGTGAATTTCTTTCAAAATAGAAAAAAAAAGCCATCAAAGATTTTTTCCTTAATAAAAAGGAATGCTAATTTCAATTTTAGAAAAAAATTAGAATAGACAAAAAATATGAAATTATCAATAATTTGTAAACTAGTCTATAATTTTATTTTTAAAATAAATGATTGTTTGGCCTCTATACCTATTTAGTCCTTGTATTAAAAAAAAAACCTTAAAAAACCTTTGTAGTTAAATATGTTATATTCTTATACTTATTTTTTTAAATAATAATAACCTTCCAATAATATTATTGATGTTAATTAATTTATCTATAAAAAAATTAATTAGCAAATTGACAGTAATTATTAGTGTGAATAATTAATATTAACAACTTAAAGCAATTTTAAATATCTTTACAACAATTCTATTAATAATTATTATATAAAAATTAATTTATCAAATTAATCATAAATATAAAATTATAATATAAAAGTTTGGATAAATTTTTATTTTACTTCTAAGGTTAATTTGATAAATTACCACTTTTTCTTTTCATTAATATCCCATGAGTATTATTGCAAAAGTAATAAGGTAAAATGAAAGAAAAAATAAAGGTTGAAGTATAATATATTTAACAATAGGTATGTCTTAAGATATATATTTTTTTGAAATAGAGAGGTTAATTGGATACTTAGTTTAAAATATAGAAATTAAACGAGTAATTACCCTTGTTTTTATATTGCATGAAGATGACTTCCTGACTACTGTAGATTGGTACAGTATTTAAATGTTGTACTTCTACAATTCATCAATAAGTCTTGTGATGAATATTGATATTGGTTCAACTCCTGTTATTGAATTTATCAATTATAATATAAGTTTAATTTTTTTTTATTTTAATATGTATATTCAAATATTACAAAATAAAACTATTTTATTTTACTTTATTTCCATCTTAGAAATCATGGCATATGTACATAACTGCATTGGCAACGAAAAATCTTTTTCTTCTGTTTTATTACCTCGCTTAGTGAGCTTGCAATTAATATATTTTAAAGAAGAAAAATCATGTGATCATAACATTCTCTAAAGAGAGTCCAACTAAAATCCTCAATTTAATAAACTTTCATCTTTGTCAGCTCACTCACATGCTAAGAATGTTTTTCTTTTAAATAAAAGTATTTCTACACCTAAAAAAAAAAAAAAGAATAATTTGAGACTGTCAAAAGTTTTTTTCCTTTTCCTTTTCATTCTCCTTTTCCATTATAATGTATGCGTGGAGAACAAATCTTTAGGCATAAAAACGAATGACAAAACATGTGACTTGATGGCACCATATAGCTGTAACATAAATTCTCTGATTTTTTATTGGACTATAAATAACTTTAATTTAGCATTTTCAACGAATATTATTGTTCTTTCTTAGAAAAGTCCGCCTATTATTACAACTAATTGTGAGTTGTTTTATTTATCAACCTTGATATTATTTCTAATATAAAAAATAATTCACATATCATTAAAAAAAAATCCTGAAAAACTTTTTTCGCCTAGCTTTTTGGTGGGATTATGTAGATTTATAGGCCTTGCAGGTTGCATGATCGACATGTTGTCGGTACAAGATCCGTCTCCTTTCATAGGTTGTAAGTCACGTGTCCTTGTGATCAAGTACATCTCACTCACCGAAAGGAAAGAGCACAAGACCCCTCAGCCGCCAATCAAAGCAATAGATGTACTCTCTTCCTAACTGGCCCATCCTATTAACTTTACTCCGCGATACACATAATCACCACAAAAATCCCAAAGCTTCCAAACCCTGTTAGCACAAATCCCGGAGCGCCAAGTCAGCCGACGGACGATAAAACAAAGTGAAAAAGAAAGCCGTATAAATAAAAAAGCCAATCAGGATTTTTAGTGGCCTCTAATAAAACTCAAAAAAGAAAAAAAATATTTTGAACCGGGAATAAATCTGGCGTGTCGGTGCCGACAGAATCTACACCGACAGAATTACCGGGTGTAACAGGTGTCAATACCTGACATCCGGTTTTTTCACCGGGTTCGCAGGTAACGGGGCCCACAAATCCATGCATAAATGATAGGTATATTTTTAACGCGTCGGCGTCGGTGCGTTAATTGTTGACTCTTGTGAGTCGCGTCACTGCGTATCTTTAACGGTTTTACGTTGCTCCCCTCCGGATTTTCGACCGTTGACATTTATTATTCTCTTTTTTTAAATACTATATTTTATTGCATTTATCCGGATTTTCCCACGAAGATAAGTGAGGTGTCGATGGAATTTTTCACTTGCTTGCCACATTAAATCCTTATCGAAATTTGTCTATTTAACTAAAAAGTGCGGCATTTTTATTTTTTACCCCCCCCCCTTTTTAGTCTATTGAGAGACCGTTTTACTTAATAAAAGATAATTTTTAAAGTTTTGATTTTCGTCATTTATGAGAATAATAATGATATATTTGTTCAATTAGAACATTTAATTTTGCATCACATGTATTACCACTCAGTTATTGTCTTGCGTATGTCATTAATTTTTATTATTAATTAATTTTAGAAACTCTCATCTATAATACCACATCAATTAAAATACAGATTAAATATTTAAATTATTCGCGTTAGAATCTAAATCATATACTTCAACGGGGCTCAATTCACATTTTCAATTAAATTTAAGATAAATTAAACATGACAGTGAGAATAAAATGTAAATACATTATACTAATTTTGCCATAAAGAGTACAATGGGATGGTTCCATCGCGATCATAATTTATTATAGAAATCTACAAGAGATTCCAATTCATATTACGGGCAATTACTTTTCCTTCTCAAGACATGCTGTCAAGTAACATGTGTGCTGGATTGCAAAGAAGAATAGGGAAGCCGCATGTGATGGTGGCACGTGGCTTTTTTTTTTTTTTTAAAAAAAAACAGGTTTAATTAGCCAATGATGTAGCGATGGCGACATGGAAAATTAAATATTGATGATACTGTAATGGCGAATTGGCGACCACCCGCTATAGGCGCCGGGAACAGAGACAATGAAAGCGATGCTTACACGTGGGATTTTAGCTAGAAAACTTAGTATTTTACGTGATTAAAATAATAAACTTGTTTGAAAACAAAACATTTCAAATAATAATAATAATAATAATTTTGAAAAAAAAATTGAAAATGACGAAATGAGGCCATGTGACACGTGAGTGCCTCAATCGCCTGACAACGTGGGGACAACGATGCCAACAAATTTATATTTTTTATGGTGTTAAAAGATGATTTTGCCCATGGGGTTCATAGTTTCGAATACATTTTGTAAGGGTAATTTGGGTAATATCTTGTTGTGAATAATTCGGACTCATGAAGAGTGGCACCCCACGCTTGTCTTCTAGACAAATTTAAATGGCTTGAAGCATTGCATCCATCAAATGAAATGAACTAGAGTGAGCCATAAGTTCCGAACAAATTTATGGCTCTATTATAATTTTGGCTATTTCCTTGCACATTCATGTTTACTAAATTTTATACTCAATTTGAGGAACTGTGTCCTTTTTGCTTTCGGGCGAAAAAAAAAAATTAAAATGAAATGTGATCACTCATTTTTTGTTATTAACAAATTAATTAATTAATTATTGAAAAAGGGTGACTTGTCAAATCGTAATTGGTGCATAACGACATTTTCCATTTCTTATTTTTACAGTAGTGCATGTTTAGTATGGCTTATTTAAAAGGTATAAGTGCTTATTTAATCCCATAAGTATTTTTAAAATTTTTTTATAGTGTTTGGTTATTTTTTGAGTAGAGTTTTTTTTTTTTACCTTAAATAAGTTAATTTACCTCTACTAGTAAAAGCCCAAAATTTGAGCTTTCGAGATTAGAGGTTAGAGAGCTTTTTCAAAAAATATATCATATCAAAAATATCCTTGATATATTTTATTAATTAAATAATACCCCTTTGTATAAAATTTACCTAACAAAAATATGCAAATAATGACCAAGAATGTGAACCTTTTAATAATAATGACGAATTACTTCCAACAAATGAAAGTGAGAATCAAATGGAAGAGAACAATGAAGAACAAAATACAAATTCATTCAACGTACGTGAAATGGGATTTAACGAATACGATCAAATTACGACATTTCTCATGTTCCTTTAACATTTTAGTTATATTATTGATTATCGTTTTAATTTAGATATTATTATTTATTTAGGAGAATATATTAATGATACAATTTTTTATTTTGAAAATTAAAGAAATGATTGAACTGATTGATAGCTTGGATGCATTTTGTTACATGTTATATAATTATGAATACATATCTTTTTTGGTAATTTAATTACAAAAAAATACTTTTAGTTTTACACAACCAAACAATTTAATAGTTCAAAAGTGCTTTTTTAATTGACAACCAAACACCCAATGGTTTATTGTCCAAAAGTTCTATTAGTATAAATTCTACTTCTATATGTTCTACCTGTTATGTTTCTATTTAATAAGCTGTACCACACGGAGCCGTAGTAAGAACAAAAGTTCTTTAAAAGTTGGATTGAAGGGACAAGAAATTCAAAAAAAAAAAAAAAAAAATCTTAGGCATTATTCTAGGAAAAAACGGAAAAAACTATCGGGCCTTCATCTCTTAGGCGACTAACAGTAGATCTGGGCTTTTAGTGCGGAGGCCCATGACGAATCATTTATGCAAGCAATGTAGAGCCGTGCCATTTTTTCCTTTTTCTTATTCTTTTTAAATTAATCAGCAATTTTAGCTAATGTAAATGTAATACTTAAGTATTAGTGTCATAGTAAAAGAGAAAGTTTAACAAACCATTCGTGTCATAAGCTTTTACAACTTTTGCTTTCCACAAACATATAATTTGAAGCATGAGCCACAGATCAGGAAAAGACCTGTACAAGCTAATCTCCCTCCCAAAAGAATCTTGATTCTTGATCACACTAATGCTGCCATAGTGCCATTGTCATTTTAATCAAATGGGAAAGCAAATAGACTAGAGATAAGAAAATTTATTCCTGCAATGGACTCAAAACACACAAATTAATATGAAAATTTTCTGGATATTATCATTTTTTTACCACCACCGATTTGGAAACATCTAGATGATTTAGTCGACATGTTCCCAGAAGGAATTCGGGGAGCTCTTCCTCAGTCTCACCCTGCCAATGAAGTTTCTATGATTATATATACAAGATAGCTTTTAGCTGCAACTTGAGGAAAGCTGAACGTCTTCATATCTCATCGATAGAATCTATTGATATGAATTTTTCAATGTGCATGAATTCAGCCGGTATCAAGAACATTTGAGTATGCTAAAACGAAACAAGTGGCTTTACCTGTATCAAAAATGCCATTTCTATGACCAAGTTGTTCAGGTACCCTAGTACAAGACTAGCTACCCCTGTTGCTACTGTCGAGGAGCCAACGTCAATTTGAATCTGAAGTTTACAAGTAGTTCAACGGTTAAATATACCATAACATGATTAAAAACATAAGATTCTAGTTAAGTTGTAGAAGCCATAAACTAATTAGCATTCATTAATCTGACTCTCATTATCACATAATGTCGTTAACCAACCTCCAAATAGTTCCTCCCACGATAGTAATTAACTTCGAGTGCTCGCCCCACCAAGCATGCCGTCTTCCCAACACTCTGCTTGACTATCCATGACCCCTTAGAAAGAAAAACACAAGAAATGTAAAGCAAAACACAAGAAATGTAAAATGTGTACGAACCTTGAGTATTGTGTGATACTTGAACTCATGTTATTGTGGTTTATTTTTGTTTTTTTTCACTTCTAAATTGAATAAAAAACCAACCTTAGAAATGTATGGTATGAGCTTGAATCTTGAGTTTCTAAAGGCGTCGTCTCCATTAACAAATTTGTGCAGCAAGGGATTGTCTTCCAGAGGAGTTTTAATCACGTAATAAAATGCCAATGTATATTTGGTAGTACCTGGAAACTGATTTTTGATAGTTTGCTGTTAACAATCTAAATCTTGATAATAGGAAAAATGAAGACAAATAAATTGAAACCAACTCACTTGTATATTAACCACAAAGAAAAATTCCGGTCCACCTCCTGCTGCATATTGCTGAATGAACAAAATCAATAAAATGAGGGTGTTCACAAAGATGATTATTAACAATGAACAATTACAGTTATCAGAACTGTGATGTAATAGGTCAAACCTGAACTAGACTACAAGGACGGCCAGCAAGATTATCTTCTCGCTTGTTAGATCTTAACCAATCTGCACCAATCATTTGCATCAATGTGCCATCTGCTTTGATCTGAGGAAAAAGATGGTGCAGCGCAAAGATGAAATGGTTAAAAAATAATTTAGAGGACAACAATATTTATAAGCATGCAGCTCCTGGAATGCTCATCAAAATTTCTTACATTGATGTTGCTGAATTTATTCATGTTATTTTACAGCTTATAGTGGGGATGGAGTAACTCATGTTACAAAAAGGATCTCATTGATGTCAGTGCAGGTAAAACAGTCATGGTTGGTTCTTTAAGCCTGAATTAATAATTTCTACGTCAACCAATCTCAATAAGGGAAATTCAAGGCTTGATGTCCTAATTTAATATCAAATTCTAATTTTATCTTTAGAAACAGATGAAACTGAAAGAATACCTTCCGGTGGTCTTTCAAATAATTTTCTCCACGTATCAAAAAAGTAGAAGGATCAGCTGCAGCCCAGCTGCAAGGTGAAGTAAAACTTGAGTCTTTCTGAAGAGTGGCTCCATAGGACCAAGATTTATCGTCTTCATTAGGCACCTCTTGCAAGTCTGTGCAACCCTTTTTGTGAACTGAGTACATATATAATTTGTAGGTTGTGTGTTAATCAGCATTGTCTAAAAGTAATATAATGCAAACCATTCACCAATCATCTTGAGAAGATCTTTGGATCAAATAACAGGACTCACCAGCAAGATCATGCAACTTTTTCACAAAACCAGCGGCTGATGCTAATTTGGACTGAGGTGCACTCTGCACAAATCAAATTTCAATACAATGTTAGTGAACAAGAACTTGAATTTTTCTGTCATACGACATTTAAACTTATTAAAAGGACAACAAACTGCTATTCATGTGATTGACAGAAAAAATGCCTGTTGAATTGAAATCATTCTTTTGAGTCTTTCATGGCATTTAAGATGGAAGAAGGTATCAAATATTGGCATGAAACAAGATGGACTGCCTGACAGTTTTTGAAACACCTAGGTTCTCCCAATCAATACCAATGCACAGGATGAAAAAGCATAAAATGTTCATGCTTGTTTGGTCAAAAATTAAAATAAAATCAAATTGAACATAAGATGCTGGATTGAGCACCACAAGCTTCTAAACAGCTGTGCAAAATCACATTATCTGACAACCAGATTTTCAGGTGTGCTTTTGTTAAAGAACCGCATATAATCCCCTTTGAAATGGAAATGAAAACCGACTGAGTCTGTCAAGTTTAGCAAGTGTAGGCAGGGAAACCAGCTACCTATAATTGAATTTCAACAGATTCATCTACCATCATCGAATTTTACTGTATAATTCTCACCTAAACCTATATTAACATGCATTGCACAATGACAGTAAATTTGAGTTATCTCTCATTCAATCCTGTCATTGAGTTCATCTTGTAGCAGACGATATATCGCATGTAGAAACCAATGACCAAAACGTACTGAAACCAATATGCCATACTCTGAAAAATGTGTAGTACTTCAGCATATATAGCCAAAAGAGAGAAAGGGAAAAAATATATATAACCAGAACGACTTTCTGCAGAAGGATAAGAGTTGAGAGCTCTTGCTTGAGGCAAGATATAAAAACCAAGTTTTCGAAATTTAAGTTGCTTCTTCTGGAAGTAGAGATCAATTGCAGTGACAGGTTAAGTACCAGAGGTTGAAGTTCTGGACTGACTTCTAAAGACCAATCATTTTCAATATGATCAGAATATGCTTCAGGAACATCAAAGAACTCATCAGAGGCATCATTAATGCCCATTAAACTTGCACGCCCAGAAGATGGTTTTTCCTCTGTGAAAGGAGCATCCTTCTCTGTCTTTCTAATTTCTTCCACCTTTTGAATTTCAATCTCAGTATCCTCTTCATTTTTCAGTTGAATGTCTTCGGACAATTCACTATCTTGAGAGGCTTTAATATCCCTTGTGGATCCTCTTGATAAAAATTCGGGGGAAGTATTTCCTGCTTTGGCTTGAAACAGCTCCCGTAAGGCTGTAGTTTGCAATAAACAAATAGGGTCAGAAGATATGCAAATTTTAAATATAAAGTTAAAAGATATAACACTTTTTAGTTTATAAGAAGCATACCTGCAACTCTCTCAAGCATACGAATGGTTATGGATCTTGCACATGATGGACGCAGATATAATTTCCAGTACTTCCAATCAACAGCAAGCATGTGTTTTACAATTGATTGTTTTCCCTGGTTCGAAGGAGTTATTACAAATCCTCCACCTGCATGTGTAGAATCTAAATTTAGGATATACTATAAAAAATAGGAAAAAAAAAAAAAAGTGAAGAGAAAAGCTGGATATGCTTAGCAAAAGCATTTGCTTTAACATGTTGACAATAATAATTCGTATAAGCCTATTTTGATGGCATATAGAAACTTAATCCTGAAACTCCAAGAAATCAAAACAGCATGTTAAAATCAAATTTATTTCTAAAAAACTATATTTTCATAAAGTCATTTTCTAGACCAACTTACAGGAAGGCTTATGAAGGCTACAAATTTAAACTGTTAACTTTTACGTAAAATATTATTTGTATAGCACTTGTGGATGGACAGCAAAAACACAGAACCATTATGCTAAGAAACATAGGTCAACCCAACCATGTAGGCTCTATACACATTTATAATTTATATTATCTTTATGTATTCAATCATAATATGTTTGTTGACTAGGTTGGTTTTGAAGAGAACATCCCGACCTTAGGTTGGGACTCAACATGCATAAATGCGAAAGTATAAAAACTGGTTCCTCCAAATTTCCTTTTGCAGCTCCACCCTTATCATAGCATTTGATCTTACCTAAAATAAGACATTTGGGAGAAAATAGTCTAAATCCATATATATTACAACATTTTTCATCTGCAAAGTTATGCTGAACATGTAAATTAAGGTGGAAAAGTGTTTGTTACACCAGATATGAACACTTATCATGAAGTTGCCAAACTAAAAGAATATGCTTCACATCCAAATTTCAAGCAGTTTGGAGAAAACAAGATGATGTAGATAATTAAGAATCGCATGTTATAGATGCTTTAGTGCACATAAGTGTAAAAGAGATGGGGAAGTAGAAACATTTCCTCGTATATATCATTAGGTGAATTTGAATCAACCACCACTATTAAGAAGTGAAATAACGAAATAAATTTCCAAACTCATAGCATACGTTACTTTTAATGCAAGCACGGACATATCCTTTCTGTTTTGGACACTTCTTGTGATTCACGGAATGATATAGAATCACTGTAACAGAGCCCAATAAAGAAGGTTAGAAATTGCTAATAATGGCTGCGAAGCTTCATGATGTATTGAAATTTAAGTACCATATGTGCCATCATCTTCTCTTCTCCAATAGCGACGCACCAGTAAATCCCTCCGCCGCATCCCCCTGCAAAACAATAAGTTAATAAGAGCATATGCTAAAAGTAGATGAAATTTAGTGAGGTTCTGAGACTGACCAAGGTAGCCAATCACTGTATAACAGCTTGTGAACAACATCTGAATGACCATCAAGGTGCTCAACCACACAGCCTCGGTAGAAACAGAAGTCCCATCTGCAATAAACTTGGTAGGTCAACCTCTGGTATGAGAAGAGTTCATTATCAGACAAAACAATGTGCTGCGAGTTAAAACTGATGCCTAGGAGTCATTTACACTACTTCTGTTTTTGATTGAAAATTGCAAACTAACACTTGAGTGGTGAGAGAGCAAATCTTACGTTTAGATATGTTACCTCAAGCACTCCAAGATTTTCTTATCTATTAATCTATTTGATCTCTCATATTCATCAATCTTGTACTAGGAGTATGACTGAGAAGATAGAAACTATACAATATTTGTATATTGTTACTACCAAAAAATGTGATTTTTGGCTTCTGCCTAGCTGCACATACTATTAAAACTTTGGTTTAAGGAAGTAAGTCAACATTCTGTCAATCTTACTCAGATCTTGAGGAACCAAGTGACATAAGAGTCTGAAAAATGGCCTCAGAAGTTCCATCAACAACACCAACTGCCATTATTGCTGGATGATCATCCCAGTGCTGAGACAAGAAATATTTGCTGTTTTCATTAGGAATTGATAATAAAATATAGTACAAATAAGTGATGAGCCAAGAAAAACAACTTACCCTCCCACAGGAATCCCAATCTTTTGCTTCCTTGAAGAGCCGCAGACCTGTATAACATAATTTTCAGCATATGTGCACTTAGCTACTTGGAATGCCGCCAAAGAATTTAATATTCTTACCATTTTGACAGCCAAAAATTTTCCATGGTGAAGGTGCAATGACATCAGATGCCGTTGCCTCTGAATGGATGGATGAGCCAAGTGTCCAGTCTCCAGAGTATTTGTAATCAGACCTTTTGGAGACATACAACCTAGCAGAATTAATTAAACAAGGAAAAGGTGAAAGAAGTCCAATAAATTCGAAAACATATACAGACAACCTTGTCAAAGTAAGTATAAATGAAATGACTAATTTGCATCCAAGAAAAGAATGATTTAACTGATTAGTGAGTGCTCCTCAAACGGCATAGAAAAGACCACACAATCAGAAATCAGGTAGTACCTTTGATTATTCAGGAAACCAGTTTTAGATTACTGGAATGATGGGTAATCTATAAAATCATGCAAATGCTAGTGAAGGATACCACTTACCAGGTTCTGATTCAGGTATGCAGGTTCCAACAAGAAGCTGAACATATTATGCAGGAGAGTGTCAAGACTTGAATTTAAAAAAAAAATGTTTACTAAGTCCAAATTGGGGCATTCTAATGCTTTGAATAACTAATTTCTTGCCTGAAATATAGAATTCCAGAATCCTGAAACAAGCTGCTATACCACATGTTTTACAATGATGAAATAGTCATTGAGGGCATCATATTAATACATTTTGACAGTGAGTGGACATAGCAAGTAGCTGTCACTTTCCACTCACCATTGCATGACTAAAAGGTGTAAAACAATCTTGTTCCCCAGGCATTTAAACACATCTAATATTCTTGGTATTTTGATGAGATGAGAACAGAAAGAATACGAGAGATAACTTTTTATTAAGTTTGATTCTGTGGGGCAGCTGCTATACCTTAAAGATGGCCATCTCCTTTTGGATACAGCCACAAAATTATATGTTGGGCATGGGCACTCCTGAAAATATACTTTAATGTGAGGCTTCTACCATTAGAAAACCATTGTACTAGAAGTTTGTAAGTGAAGGGTATCGAATGAACCTTTACAGCTGCCTCCTGTAAGGAGCGAATCCATTTTGCAGCCTCTTCTGGACTTCTTGCTCCCAACTATAAAATTAGAATGTCAGAGCTCATGGACCAGTATATCATAACATTTTATGAATAAAAAAAATTTGACTTGAAATTCGCCACACCTTAAGTTTTTCATTGTGATCTAGACTATTGTAAAGGGTGAAAACAAACAACACCTGTAAAATGTAAACAATTAAATGGAAATAAAATGAGAAGAGAAGAAACAAAACATTTGAGTAATCACTACCAAGTAAGATATATGGAATGTGATCGACATACTTTTCTATTAATGCTCTCTCTTCCATTGTCTGTGACCCGAATGCAGGAGTGTATCATGGCACTTTTAACTGGTTCCTGATAAAAGAAGTGTTTCATAGTCCATATAGCAACGAATTATCATTTTCTTCTACAATACTAACTGAAGTGCAAAATTAGATAGCTAAAAGTAGTAAAGTTTAAAATCTGAGACATTTTTGCATTTGCTCATGCTAAATTAATGGCTGTAATACACTTATCGATATGACTAGGGAATCTTTTTCTTTGCTATAATCCTCCAACAAGCATAACTAACATATGTTGGACAAAACTAATATAAGATACAAACAATGAAGCCCTTCCTCCCAAGGACTGTAGGACACACCTACAATCTTAGGCTTGCAGGACTATGGACCAAACAATTACAAGAAACTGAATTATATAACAACTGCCAACCAGCTCGCAAATTTTCACAAAAGCAAAACAAAATGAAGAAAAACAAAGTGAAGAACCACAATACATATCAAAATGCATAAACACAAATACAATCTTCATACATCCCATTTAATAAAAAAATCAAAACTCAGAAAACACAAGCCTAGAATTTGACAACACAAAAGAATCATGCATGAAACATAAGAATATGAAAAAAAACATAAAAACATAATTAAAATTCTGCAAAATGTAAGCCACATGAACATATTAGACAAACCAAGAACAGAACAAAAGAAAATGTACAAAAAAAAAAATAATAATAACAAAAAATACCTCTTTTTCAGAACTGGGCACCATTTTGTATCCGTTGAGACAATTATCTAGAAGAACAAAGTATCTTTTGCGAGAAATTTGCATCCCAATGCGATTTACAAGAATGGCATATAGCCACCCTTCAATTTTACTCTCATTACGTGCAGCACCCATTCCACGAAATCCAATCTTTTTTTTTTATTCTTTCAATGAGTTTTCATCAACAAGGTTCCATAGCAGATTTCTTTTTTCTTTTTTTAAGCTTTTTTTTTCCCTTTCTTTCTTCAAGCTTTCAACACAGAAAACAAGAACCAAGATGATGGCTACGTGAACAACACATGCATTTATGAGCTCATATTCTATGAATTGTTTCTGAGCTGTTTAAAATGAAGTACAAATGTATTATGATCCTCTGATCCCACCTAAGGGAATCAGAGAGTCAAAATGTCTTTCTTGATTGTTTTTGAATTTTCCGGGAGCTGCTTTGCTTTATTTTGTTTTTTGTTTTCTATTTTTTTTTGGAGGGGGTGGTTTATTTTCTATTTATTTCTCTCGCCTTCAGAAACTGTCTTTGGTGCATGCATTATATTTGCAATGGCAAACACAGTGTGGCACATTGAAATTACTAGACAACCCCTCATTGTTGCTGGCCATATTATTATTAGTTTTTGGTTGTTCGTTGAAAAATTTAATGCAAAATATCTCTTTCTTCAATGACATTTCTAAGTTGGATTTTTTATTTATTTATTTTGCATTTATGGATGGTCGTGTTGTGATCTTCAATTAATGGAAATTGCACTCCTATTATAATGGTTTCTAATTTATTTTTGTATCCATCTTTTGACTCCCAATTACATATATGATAGTCGCCATTAATATGCATCCGCTGTTGGTTACAGTCATAATTATATGAAGCACACATGTTTTGAATAATTTATTCCTTAGCATTAAAAAATTTACTTTGGAATTGATTGATTAAGTTAAATAAACGTTATTAATAAATTTGATGGCGAAGGGAGGGGTAGTATGGTAAAACTTTAAAAGTAATCACCTTTTATTTGTCTTCAGATTTTTTTTTTTTTCTGTGACACCTCATTGAAGAAAGAATTGTTGAAAGGGAAGAAACGCTGGAGTCTGTTATAAGGGCAATCAGTGATTAAATTTCAATTACAAATAATTAACAATGATTAAAAAAATTATGTGATATTTTTTTATATTATTATAAGAAAATTCCGAAAAGGAGCTGACTAAAAAGGGTAAAGAGTGGGTAGATAATAACTGGCACGAGGGACCCAAAAAAAAAGAGAGACTGTTTTTTAGCTTAAAAAAAAGGGTAAGAAATTGGGGGATCGAAGTGGATGGTCTCAAAATCTTTTTTGATTCCTCAATCCTTCCGAACATTTGCCAAAACCCAAAATCCACCTTCTGCTTATTTGGCTTTTTAATTAAGTTGATAAAATTTTTACCAAGTCAAATAAGTCCAACCGAAATGTCAAATAGTCCAACCAGAATCTCATTTCTTTTCTCCTTTAGGGGGCTGCCGGTGTCCGAAATTTAACCTATCGTGACTAAGTTCAAATAACAATATAATTTTTTTTAAAAATATTTAATAAATAATAAGTATTAAAATTTAATTTTATTAAAATTTTTGATTCAATAAATTTGTAACTATCTCGAAGTATTTTCATATATTGAAAACGTTAAAGGATAATCTCGTTATCAATATTATAGCATGAGAAAATTTCCTAAAAAAATGATAATTAATCAAGAGTACACACCTAAATAATTAGAGCAACAAATCAATTATAAACTTTTCGAGATATTTTAATTTTTTAGAGATAAAAGAGGAATGAAGAATTGGAAGAGGAAAAAGACAACGGTCCAAAATATGAGCTAACTAATAAGCTGAAGGTATAAAACATTCTTTTAACAAGTTATAATTTTTTATATTTTTAAAATTTAGGAGGGGTTTTTTTTTTTTTGGTGTTTCAAATCAAATAATGTACATAGAAATTTTTAAAAACCATGCCTATGCTTTAGGATCTTAATTGTGACAACCTAAAAAAAAAAGAGTTGGACTATTGGCACCCATTCATTCATCTTATAAAATTCCTGTAATATTATAATTACATTTAAAGATAAATATAAATAGAACTAATCTCATTTATAATTTCTTTTTCTCTTCAATTTCATTTTGCTTCGACAATATAAATTTTTGTAATCACTAAAATAATCTGAAATTTCAGTGTTTGACAAAATTATAGCATGAGAAAATTCTCTAAAAAAATGATAATTAATCAAGAGTGCACACCTAAATAATTAGAGCAACAAATCAATTATAAACTTTTCGAGATATTTTAATTTTGTAGAGATAAAAGAGGAATGAAGAATTGGAAGAGAAAAAGATAACAGTTCAAAATATGAGCTAACTATTAAGCTAAAGGTATAAAGCATTCTTTTAACATGTTATATTTGTTATATTTTTAAAATTTAAGAGGTTTTTTTTTTTGGTGTTTCAAATCAAATAATGTACGTAAAAATTTTTAAAAACCATGCCTATGCTTTAGGATCTTAATTCTCAAAACTTTAAAAAAAAAAAAAAAGGTGCTTAGGTGAGAGGTGAAAATTTAGAATACTCATCGTGTGTACATATATTTTTGTTCGATTCTTATTAGTTATAAAAATTCAACGGAAAAAAAAGAATATACATCAAAAGTGCAAAACCACTCTCTCAAACAGAAAACATATGTAATTCATTAGATACTTGTTTCTTTATATGAAATGATCGATTGTTTTTAAATTTGAGTACGTTGCCGGGGGTGTATACAGTAGCTTGTAATATGGTTTGCTATTCAGCAGGTGTTAAAACAGGCTTTCTCCTAAACAGTAAATTAAGACTCAACCCTCAAATTAATAAGGATCAAGGATCAAGAAATGCATATACTAATGACACGTGGCAATTTTTTTTTTTTTTAAAATAATGATTTTGTCGACCTTTTACGCATGGTAAATAATTATATTGGTTGGGATGATGGTTGTTGTCAACTTGTGATTTTGACCATGACTTCTAAACAAAATAAAAACTGTCATGATCGATTGTTTTAATGCATCATTACCATGCTTAGGCTGGCATCACATCGATTGCTAAAAAGTCTTCATTGTGCATGTCCCAATTCTTCATGAAGTTTCCTGCTACTCGGGGGACTCTATAACCGGATATATTTTGACTGTCAAAATGCGTTCAAATCCCTGCATATTTCTAATCTGGAAGCAGAATGGATAAGCACAAAATTTTTAAATGCTCACTAATTCCATAAAGAAAATTTTAAAACACTTAATAGCCCCTAAAATGGTTCAAAAAATCCCAGCTTCTGATTTGCTCGGTCTGTTAACAAAGGTTGGAGCCACTAACTATTTTGTGCTACAGAGATTTCATTTGTAAATGTATCACAGCTTAATTGCATATGGATGGATGCCTTTCAGATATAGCCACGACGTTCATCATTTGCGTATGGAGAGATCAACATGTAGATAAGCTACACAAGCCATGAAAAACAAGAAAAATGCAGACGCCAACATCAATGGCTCTGCAAGCATGAAGATAGGTTTGAATGTATAATACACCTGCAAAAAGAAGAAAAGGATAGGGGGTTAATGGTAATCCTGAAACAACAAAAGTCATCGGAAAGACGCAAATAGGGTATCTTCACTGTTTACAAGGAATAAGCACATTAACTTGCAGATAAAAGCGGTAGGTACAAGTACAGTGGTGCTAATCCACAAGCATAACCAAAAGGGCATTCCTTTTTTTTTTTTTCCATTTCCTTTGACGAGACCAAAAGGGAAATTCAGTCCAACCAAATACAGTTCATAGTCAACTCAATCAAATTATATCCTTTCTCTTCCCTACTTCAAACAAATGACAAAATTGCAAATCTCTTATATGAATAAGAAAACAACACATGCTGAATCGCTAGTGACCACCAATTTGGCAAAACACATGAGAAAATAAAAGTATCAAAGGACCAGATGCTGGCACCCTCAACCACAGCCACAAGCATGAGATATTATAATATGTTGTAAATATTATACGCAAAAACCAGCACAATGACATTACAGGAAAAAAATGATACGCAAAAACCAGAAACCTAAAACATAATAAAGTTCGTGGAGCCTCTAATAATTCTTGTTTACAACCCATTAACTCACAACTAAAACACAGGTTCAATCTTGTCAGCATGCACTGCAAGATACACTTCCCCAAAAGAGAATATTTAATTCATTCCACTGACACAAAATGTACCAAGGAGGACAGAAACAAAAATAATAAAATCAATAGTAAGGAAATGCAATGGCAGAACCGGTGAAAAAGTCACCTGGAAAGGAATGTTGTGAACAGGAACTACATTTTTCTTTTCTAGAACCACCACAGTCCTCCCTACGACATCAAGGTAAGAATACTTGGTCTGCAGAAGTACACATGAGAATAAAGCTCAGATACATAATATACAAATCAAAGTATCCATAAAAAATTGGTATTATGAATAATTACCTCTAGACGTTGCTGTACAGGAAAAGGAACAACAGCAGAAGGGTCTTTTGATCCTTCCGGCAACACAACCTGAAACATAATAGTTCACATTAGCAAATTTGCCTTCCCGTGTTTTCCATTTTAGACAAAAGGATGGAAGCAATGATTTAGAGCAATTGGAGACTAACAATAGGACCACAATATTAAACTTACTTTGATGGTCAACTTGTCAACAACTGTCTCAACAAGAGGGCATCCAAAGGTGAAGTTGAGGTAACGCCTGCCATCAGTTGACTCAAAAAGGAAGTCTTCCAATGGAAGTCCATATCCAATGACAAAAGTGGCTCTCCAACCTCCAAATAAAGGATAGCGTGGTTCAATCTCAAGTTCTGACTGCAAAGGCCACCATCCAGTCAACATATGGAGAGATAGAATTAGCATCTAGACGGCAAAAAGACTGAGATATCTTTCAAAACAATTTTATCAGGTGATCCTTGTCTACGATTAACGTAGGCCAAAGGTTGTAAGGATGAAAAATACACATTCAGGGAACTTAAGAAAATCTGTCTGCAATTCTCGATTTTATTAAAAAAATTGTTCTGCTGAAAGAAAATGCACCATACCAGATGCACAAAGGCTCCACGAAATTGACTGACACTATTTGCCAGTTAGAGTGCATACATCACTGAAGAATTAGGTAGGACAAACAATACTACTAATCTTTTCATGGTCAGGTATGTTACCAATTAAGATTATGATTACCATCTTCACACGAATAAACTTGATAGTTTGAGCATATAACTCATCAAAAAATAGCATAAACTCTGGAGTCCTAACACCTAACAGAAACAATACAAGTAAACTTCTCTAAAACAAAATAATCTCCTTCATAGAAGGCAAACAGTACTTACTATCTTCCGAGAATCTGTACGTAAATGCGATGTTGAGATGTTTCCTATTTCGTCTCGGTAGTACACAGAGTGAACTCGAGGGGGTAGCCTTGCCAAGAGGTGTTTGAAGGAGGATACACCACTAAAAGCCGGCTTGGATTGATACTCAACCCTGCCAAAAGAAAACTTCACAAGATGAATATTAAAATGAACTTTAAAAAAGAAAGAATTATAGTTACGGTGCCATAAACTTTAAAGATGAATGACACCAAGTGGTCCTTTGGTTTATAACTGAAGAACATTAATTTAAAAGAATGTGAATTCACAACATGGGAGCATAAAATCATATTAATAGAAAAATTTGCACATTCGTTCCGAAATTGTTGCATGTTGCTAGAAATGTCTTCATGAGTTTTGGTGTCCATGTTATCACGTTTTATCAGCATTCTGATTCAAGGACTCTCCAAGGAAACTTTTATGTGTTATTTAAGCTTGTCATCGCATCAATGTTCTGAAAGATACTACATTTATTTGCAAAGCTTTAGGATAATACATATCATGTATTACATTTTGTTCAAACTTGTTTCTTCCTATAACCATACTAAGCACAAGGATATTCTCTTAGTTCATATCATACATTGAGGACCAAGCTCATTAAAACAGAGAGACGATACAGAATCAAATTAGAAAGAAGGGACATAATCTTTTCAAACATTTTAATGGTAATAACAAAAAGCATCATAGATGATCAGCAGTCAGCAGCAAACTCTACCTTGAAAAAACGCCTTTGTGTCGAGCACCAGCATGAGCCAACTTGTACTGCTCTGTAATCTGAAGGTTGCCCCAGTGAGATATTTCCACTTCACGAACAAGCTCCTCAACAACAGAAAATGGGTTATTATTCTCAAAATGAACAAGAAGTGGAGAATACGAATATGGAGGTTGATCCTCATATGGTCCATACTTCAGTTCATTACCCGCCCGGTCGGTGGGTTCAACTCTAGTGAATGATTCCACCTTAGTACTTGGTATCTTAATAAAAGTTGTCTGTTGCTTAATATGGTATGGTGACAGTATTAAAGCACTATCACGATAATATACTAACTGAGATTCTGATTGGCTTATTTCCACAGGGAAAGGCTCTAGAGAATGAGTAAGTATATAAAGAATTTCTAGTGTTGCAGTTTCACCCGTGTTCAATGGATTAGCCAACATAATAGTGTAGTAACTAGTTTCATTTGGTGCATCAGGTAGCTCCGTTGGTTTTACAGCAAGTGACACATATGTTTTCTTCTTCTTTTTTCCTGTAGCTGCTAAAGCTTCGAGAAATGCTAGATGATCGACTTCGGTTGGTGGGAAAGCAAGAAGGATTTCTGAAGCACTAGTTTTCCCAGTATTCTCAACCTGGACAAGAACCATAAACCCGATATACACGTCAATCTATATATTATAACCACAAGAGCCTAGAAAAGTGTCTTATCAACTAAATTGCTAACACCAACATTTCAGTATCTTTCCAGCAGCTGAAAGGAGTTACCTTCAGAGTCAAGAACACCTTAACAATATGCGTACTCAAGTCAATCTGCACCAATTTATCAAAGCAAGTAATAACAACAATCAGAACGATCGATCACATGAATCAAAATTATGAAATAGGTTATGTTTAGATTATTAGATTAATGTACTTTCAATAAATGAGATTGCTATCTTAACCTGCAAATTGCATTAACCTAATGCAAACTAATCCATTTTCGTAGTCCATTTGAAAAAAAAAAAATTCATCCTACAATACTTTTATTAGTTACAAAAATAAGATTTTGCGATAAGATTACAAAGTTAAATCAAATAAAGAACTTATTTTTATCATCTATGCAACAATCAAACATGAAACCAGTCGGAAAAATGACTAAAATTATAAATCCAATATTTCGGAAAATGAAAATTGGGAATGTAAAAATGATGAATCAAGCCTACTCGACGCTCGGCATTATTGATGCGGATCTGGTGAGAGTAAGCTCCGGAGATAAATAAGAAAATGGGAATTAATATTATCGTGAGAGAAAGCGTTATTCGTGGTCTTAACAAAGCTTCCATTGCTTTTGTTGAGTTTGCTAATTCTTCCTTCCTCTTCTTCTCGCACGCAGTTGACGAGCAACCGTGGAAGACTCTGGCTGTGTATGCACGAACAGAAGAGAAGTGAGAGCGAGTCAATCTCAGTCAAGCTGGCTTGCTGGCCCGATCTCTTTGGGCCTACGGGTTGAGAATTTTAAATACACCCCAATTCGTACCTAAGTTACCTCCATTTCATGTTTTTCTAAATCATTTTCTGATTCCAATAATTCTGTTTTATATTATCAATTGACTAGAAATTCAGGGCGCGTATAATATTATTTTTCAAATGGTATTTTCTTGTCTTTTTTTAAGTAATTTTTATCGGATATTTTTAAATATAAAT
>CM059836.1:26032889-26064467 GCA_030444775.1 Atalantia buxifolia | reverse complement strand
TGATCGGGGCTGCGGTGCAGTTCCGTTTGGACCCGCGAGACGTGGGCCGGGGCAGCGATAGAGGGCTGAGCAAAAATGAGCAAGTTTATGGCGAAATGCCGATTTTCCCGTTTCGGCCCTAAGTGGTCGGTGGTGGCGAGGGCCCTCGGTGGCGTCCCGGTCCCCTGCGGTCGGAGGCGCCCCGGCGAGGCAGGCTATAACACATGTTTCTGCTTGCGTTTCACTATAAAAATGCAGTTTTATGGCCCAATGAGAGTAGTAACTCATGATCAGAGGCGCGATTGCGTTTCCGTTTGGGCCAGCGGGGCCAGTGAGGCGGGGAGCAACGCGATAGGGTTGAGGCCCGGCGGTTTCTGGCCGAAAAATGGGCAAGTTTATGGCGAGCGCCCGATTTTCCCATTTCGGCCCCTCGGGTCGGGGCGGTCGGTGGCAGCGAGGGTCCTCGGTGGCGTCGGTCCCGTGGGGCCGAAGTTATCGCCGGGGTGGCAAAAGTTTTATGGTCGGAGAAGAGGGCCGTAACTCATGATCAGGGCTACGATGCGTTTCCGTTTGGACCGGCGGGGCCAAGTTTATGGCCGAGCGCCCGATTTTCCATTTTCGGCCTCGGGCGTCGGTCGGTGCCGCCAGGGGCCCTCGGGCGTCGGTCCCGGCCCGGGGCCGGGCGCGGCCAGCGGGCCGGAGTGGGCTATAGCCCACGGTGGGACAAGTTTTATGGCCCAATGAGGAGCCGTAACTCATGAGTCGGGGCTGCGATTGCGGTTCCGTTTGGACCGGCGGCACCGTGAGGCGGGGAGCGCGATGGGGGTTGAGGCCGGCGGTTTCTGGCCAAAAATGGGCAAGTTTATGGCGAAGCCTTGGAATTTCCCGTTTTCAGCCCCTCGGGGGGGCGGTCGGTGGCCGGCGGGGGTCCTCGGTGGGCGTCGGTCCCCGCGGAGGTGGTCGGTCGGGGTCGGGCGCGGCCCAGCGCGGCCCGGGCTATAACACCACTGGCCGTGAGTGAGTTTCTGGCTGGCCGAAAATGGGCAAGTTTATGGCGGGCAATGAGGGCCGTAACTCATGATCGGGGCTGCGATGCGGTTCCGTTTGGACAGCGGGACCGTGAGGCGGGGGCAGCGATGGGGGTTGGGCCGTGTTTCTGGCCAGAAAAATGGGCAAGTTTATGGCGAGGCACTTGATTTTCCGTTTCGGCCCCTCGGGGCGGTCGGTGGCGGAGGGGCCCTCGGTGGCGTCGGTCCCAGGGGAGGCCCGGGGCGGGCGGGCGCGGCCCCGGCGGGCCGGGTGGGCTATAGCACCTGGCCGTGAACAGTTTCTGGCCAAAAAATGGGCAAGTTTATGGCCGGAGGCAATGAGGGGGCCGTAACTCATGATCGGGGCTGCGATGCGGTTCCGTTTGGACCCAGCGGGACCGTGAGGCGGGGGCAACGCGATGGGGGTTGGGGCCGTGGTTTCTGGCCGAAAAATGGGCAAGTTTATGGCCGAACCTTGGATTTTCCGTTTTCGGCCCTCGGGCGGTCGGTGGTGGCGGCGGGGAGCCCTCGGTGGCGTCGGTCCCAGTCCCAGCCCGGGCCGTCGGGGCCGGGCGGGCGCGGCCCCCGGGGCGGGTGGGCTATAGCACAAGCCGTGAAGACGGTTTTACTGGCCAAAAATGGGCCAAGTTTTATGGCCGGGCAATGAGGCCGTAACTCATGATCGGGGCTGCGATGCGGTTCCGTTTGGACCGCGGGACCGTGAGGCGGGGAGCAACGATGGGGGTTGGGAGGCCCGGCGGTTTCTGGCGAAAAATGGGCAAGTTTATGGCGAAACGCCCGATTTTCCCGTTTCGGCCCCTCGGGGCGGTCGGTGGCAGGCGGGTCCTCGGTGGCGTCGGTCCCAGCCCGGGGCGGTCGGTCGGGGGGCGGGCGCGGCCCCGGGTGGGCTATAGGGGGCCCGTTTCTGGCCAAAAAAATAGCACGGTTTACCCGGCCCCCAAAGAGGGCCGTAACTCATGATCCGGGGCTGCGATTGCGGTTCGTTTGGACCCAGCGGGACCGTGAGGCGGGGAGCAGCGATGGGGGTTGGGGCCGGCGGTTTCTGGCGAAAAATGGGCAAGTTTATGGCGAGCCCGATTTTCCGTTTCGGCCCCTCGGGGCGGTCGGTGGCAGCGAGGCCCTCGGTGGCGTCGGTCCCAGCGGGAGGGCGCGGTCGGGGCCGGCCGTGGCGGGCCCCGGGCCCAGGGGCCCCAAGGTGGGCTATAGCACACGCCCCGGAGCGTTTCTGGCGAAAAAAAATGGGCAAGTTTTATGGCCGGGCAATGAGGGCCGTAACTCATGATCCCGGGGCTGCGATGCGGTTCCGTTTGGACCCGCGGGACCGTGAGGCGGGGGCAACGCGATGGGGGTTGGGGCCGCGGTTTCGGCCGAAAAATGGGCAAGTTTATGGCGAGCGCCGATTTTCCGTTTCGGCCCCTCGGGGTGATCGGTCGGTGGCCGCGGGGCCCTCGGGCGTCGGTCCCCGGGCGGCGGGGGTCGGCGGCGGGGCCCCGGGCGGGCCGGTGGGCTATAGCACCACGGGCCGTGAGCAGTTTCTGGCTATAGAAAAATGGGCAAGTTTTATGGCGGGCAATGAGGGCCGTAACTCATGATCCGGGGCTGCGATGCGGTTCCGTTTGGACCGCGGGGCCGTGAGGCGGGGAGCAGCGATGGGGGTTAGGGCCGGCGGTTTCTGGCCAAAAATGGGCAAGTTTATGGCGAGCGCCCGATTTTCCGTTTTGGCCTCGGTGGCGGTCGGTGGCGGCGGGGGCCTCGGTGGCGTCGGTCCCCGTGAGCGGCCGGGGGTCGGGCGGCGCGGCCCCAGGGCCGTGAGGCTATAGCACACGGTGGGCCGGGCATTTGGCCAAAAAAATGGGCAAGTTTTATGGCTCAAAATGAGGCCGTAACTCATGATCCGGGGCTGCGATTGCGTTTCCGTTTGGACCGGCGGGACCGTGAGGCGGGGGGCAACGCGATGGGGGGGTTGGGAGCCGGCGGGTTCTGGCCAGAAAAATGGGCCAGTTTATGGCTAAACGCCCGATTTCCCGTTTTCGGCCCCTCGGGGGGCGGTCGGTGGCCGGCAGGGGTCCTCGATGGGCGTCGGTCCCCGGCGGGGGCGGTCGGTCGGGGCCCCCGGCGGCGCGCCCCGGCGAGGCCGGGTGGCTATAGCACCACGGCCGGCGGGCAGTTTCTGGCCAAGTTTTATGGCCCAATGAGGGCCGTAACTCATGAGTCGGGGCTGCGACTGCAGTTCCGTTTGGACCCCGGGACCCAAGTGAGGCGGGGAGCAGCGATGGGGGTGGGGAGCCGGTGGTTTGGCGGCTGAAAAATGGGCAAGTTTATGGCCGAACGCCCGATTTTCCCGTTTTCGGCCCCTCGGGGGGCGGTCGGTGGCAGCGAGGGCCCTCGGTGGCGTCGGTCCCCGGCCCAGCGGGGGCGGTCGGGGCGGGCGGGCGCGGCCCAGTGAGGGCCGGGTGGGCTATAGCACAGTGGCCGGCCTGGCCAAAAAATGGCAAGTTTATGGCGGAATGAGGGCCGTAACTCATGATCCGGGGCTGCGATGCGGTTCCGTTTGGGCCAGGCGGGGCCGTGAGGCGGGGAGCAACGATGGGGGGGTTGGGGCCCGGTTTCTGAGCCGAAAAATGGGCAAGTTTATGGCGAATCAATTTTCCGTTTCCGGCCCCTCGGGGGGCGGTCCGTGGCCGGCGGGGGTCCTCGGTGGGCGTCGGTCCCCGGCGGGGGCGGTCGGTCGGGGTCTGGTGGGCGCGGCCCCCGGCGGGGAACCGGGTGCGCTATAGCACCCAGTCCGTGGACCCAGCCCCAAAAATGGGCAAGTTTATGGCCGTAACTCATGATCAGGGGGGCTGCGGTGCGGTTCCGTTTGGGCCGCGGGACCGTGGGCAGGCGGGGAAAATGGGGGTTGGGGCCGGCGGTTTCTGGCCCGAAATGGGCAAGTTTATGGCCGAGCGCCCATTTTCCGTTTCGGCCCGGCCCCTCGGTGGGCGGTCGGTGCTGGCATAGGGGCCCCCTCGGTGGCGTCGGTCCCGGCCCGGTTCCGAGTCGGCCCGGCGCCGCGTGGCCCCCCTTGCCCCGGCTATAGCAAATGGCCGCCCCCTCGTTTACGGCTATAAATGGCCCCAAGTTTTATGGCCGGCAAAACCGCATGGCTCCGTAACTCATGATCCGGGGCTGCGGTGCAGTTCCGTTTGGACCCCATTTCGGGGCCAATGAGGCGGGGGCCCGATGGGCTGGGGGTTGGGAGCCGGTTTTCGGCCAAAAAATGGGCAAGTTTATGGCATGGAATTTTCCCTCATTGTTTCGGCCCCTCGGCCCATTTTTCGGTGGCCGTGAGGCCTCGGTGGGCGTCGGTCCCGGCCCAGCCGGTCGGGCCCCGGGGCGCCCCGGGTGGCAGCTGGCTCCCCAGGGAGGGCAGTTTCTGGCCGAAAAATGGGCAAGTTTTATGGCCGGGCAATGAGGAAGCCGTAACTCATGATCCGGGGGTGCGATTGCGGTTCCGTTTGGACCGGCGGGACCGTGAGGCAGGGGCAGCGATGGGGGTTAGGGAGCCGGTTTTCTGGCCCCCAATGGGCAAGTTTATGGCCAAAAATCCGATTTTCCGTTTCGGCCCCTCGGGGCGTCGGTGGCCCACGGGGGCCCTCGGTGGCGTCGGTCCCCCGGAGGCCGGTCGGGGGGCGGGCGGCGCCCCCTCAGGCCCGGTGGCTATAGCACACCTGGAAAATCGGGCAGTTTTCGGCCAAAAATGGGCAAGTTTTTCGCTAATGGCCGGGCAATGAGGGCCGTAACTCATGATCAGGGCTGCGATGCGTTCCGTTTGGACCCCGCGGGACCGTGAGGCGGGGGCAACGCGATGGGGGTTGGGAGCCCCGGTTTCTGCCATAAAAACTGGGCCAGTTTATGGCCGAAAACGCCCGATTTTCCCAACGGCCCCTCGGTCGGGTCGGTGGCCCGTCGGGGGCTCGGGTGGCGTCGGTCCCGGCCCGGGGCCGGTCGGGCGGCCGGCGGCCCCCGAGGGCCCGTGTGGGCTATAGCACCGGCCGTAAAACTTGCCCATTTCCGTAGAAAAAAATGAGCAAGTTTATGGGCCCATGAGGGCCGTAACTCATGATCCGGGCTGCGATTGCGTTCCGTTTGGACAGCGGGACCGGCGGCGGGAACGCAGCGATGGGGGGTTGGGGCCGCCGGTTTTGAAAAAAAATGGGCAAGTTTATGGCCCGCCCGGATTTTCCCGTTTCGGCCCCTCGGGGGCGTCGGTGGCCCAGCGGGGCCCTCGGTGGCGTCCCGGTCCCAGGCGGGTGGGCGTCGGTCGGGCGGGCGGCGCGGCCCCGTGGAGGCCCAGGTGGGCTATAGCACCCAGGCCCGTGAAAATCGTTTCGGCCATAAAAAATGGGCATTTTATGGCGGGTAAAAGAGGCTCCCAACTCATGATCGCGGCTGCGGTGCGGTTCCGTTTGGACCCAGCGGGGCCGTGAGGCGGGGGCAACCGCGATGGGGGTTGGGATCCCCTCGGTTTCTGGCCACCAAAAAATGGGCAAGTTTATGGCCGAAAACGCCATGGGTTTCCGTTTCGGCCCCTCGGGGCGGTCGGTGGCGCGGGGGCCCGGTGGCGTCGGTCCCCGCCCGGCGCCGGGGCCGAAAAATCGGGCGGCGCCCGGCGGGCCCCGTGGGCTATAGCGCCCGGGCCCCTGATTCCCCGTTTCTGGAACAAAATCGGGCAAGCCCAAGGCCGGGATGCAATGAGGGCGTAACTCATTTTTTGAGTAAAACTGCGGTGCTTCCCCCATTGGTTGCCCCCAATGGGGCCGTGAGGCGGGGGCCCTCGATGGGTTTCCGGGTTGGGCCCCGGATCATGCGGTTTCTGACCCCCTGGGCAAGTTTATGCCATAAAACTTGCCCATTTTTAGGCCGTAAAAAATTTTCCCGTTTTAGCCCCCTCGGGGGTCGGTGGCCCAACCCCCTCGGCGTCGGTCCCGGCCAGGGCCGGGTCGGCGCCCCAGGGCGGGCCCCCCGGCCGGCCGGGTGGGCTATAAAATCGGGCGTTTCACCATAAAAAATGGGCCATTTTATGGCCGTAACCCAACTCCCATCGCGGGCCCGCCTGCGGTTCCGTTTGGGCCCAGCCGTTCGGACCGTGAGGCCCGATCATGGGGGTTGAGGGCCCCTCATTTCTGGCCATAAAAATGGGCCCAGTTTATGGCCGAACCGTCCCATTTTCCGTTTATAGCCCCTCGGGCCCGGTGGCCGGCTCCCCCCGGTGGGCGTCGGTCCCCGTCCCCCAGTGAGGCGGTCGGGGGGGCGGCCCCCGAACCCGGGTGGGCTAGCCCCCTGGGATCAGTTTCTGGCCAGGAAAAATGGCCCCATTTATGGCCCCAATGAGAGGCCATAAAACTCATGATCCCATTTTTTGCGGTTCCGTTTGGGCCCCCCCATCGCTTGCCCGGGGCCCCCATGGGGGTTGGGCCCGGTTTCCCAATGGCCCGAGATCGCAAGTTCTTTGGCGAACCCCCAAAACTTTCCCATTTTGGCCTCGAGTGGCCGTCGGGGCGTTCGGCCCCCGGGCCCATTTTCGGCCGTCCCCGCGACCCCCATGGTCGGCCCCCGCGGCCCAAGCCCGATCCCCAGCGGAAGCCCGTGGGCGTTCGGATCAAACTTGCCCCCCCTCATTTTCCAGCCCAAAAATGGGCAAGTTTTATGGCCCAATGAGGGCCGTAACTCATGATCGTGGCTGCGGTGCCCGTTCCGTTTGGACCCCCGGGACCGTGAGGCCCCGGGAAGCGATGGGGGGTTGGGCCGGATTTCTGGCCAAAAAATGCCAAGTTTAGGCCCCAAAACCGTCCAGCCCCCCAACCCCACGGTGGCGGTGCCCGCCCCGGGACCAGCCCTCGGTGGGCGTCGGTCCCAACTTGCCCATTTTTCCAGGCGGCTCCCAACCCCCCATCGCGTTGCCCCTCCACCGGCCCGCGGTCCAAGAGCCGGGTGGGCGCAGCCGGATCATGATTCTGGCCCCCCTTTGCCGGCCAAAATAAAACTTGCCCATTTTATGGCCGTAAAACCCCGCCCCAAACTCATGATCGGGGCTGCCCACCGGGCCGTTCCGTTTGGACCAGCCATGACCGTGAGGCGGGGGCCCCCATGGGGGTTAGGGCCCCAGCAGTTTCTGGGGTTCGCCATAAAATCGGGCGTTTATGGCCATAAAACTTGCCCATTTTCCGTTTAAAACGGCTCCCAACCCCCATCGCGTTGCCCCCGCCTCACGGTCCCCACTTGGTCCCAGCGGAACCCTCGCAGCCGGGATCATGAGTTCGCCCCTCCCCCGGCCATAAAACTTGCCCATTTTCGGCCATAAACCGTCCCCGCCGTGTGTGCCATAGCCCCGCCCTCCCCCCCCAGGGCCCCCCCACGGTCCACCGGCCCAACCGGAACCCCCAGAGGAGCCCCATGCAGCCCCCATTCGGGCGTTCGGCCATAAACTTGCCCATTTTTCGGCCGTAAAACCGGCTCCCAACCCCCCATCGCGTTGCCCAGCCTCACGGTCACGCCGGTCAAGCGGAACAAATCGCGGCCGGATCATGAGTTCGGCCCCCTCATTTCCGGCCATAAAAACTTGCCCATTTTTAAAACCGGGCTCCCCCACCGGTTTTGCCCCCGTGCCCCAGCCGGTAGCCCGTGTGCTATAGCCCCACCCCCCCATTTATGGCCCATAAAACTTCCCCATTTGCCCATTTTCGGCCCCAGCCTCCCCAGCCCCCCGCCCCAGCCGGCAGCCCCCAGGGACCCCCCCCCCGGCCCCGCTCCGCCCCAGGCCCCAGGCAGAAAAGGGAAAATCGGGCGTTCGGCCATAAACTTGCCCATTTTTCGCCGTAAAACCGCCGGTCCCAACCCCCATCGCGTTGCCCCCGCCTCACGGTCCCGGTCCAAACGGAACCGAAATCGCGCGGCCCCGATCATGATTCGGCCCCCTCTTTGCCCATCGGCCATAAAACTTGCCCATTTTTTACTAGCCGTCCATCCCCCTCTTGCTATAGCCCGCCCGGGCCCCCCCCCCATGGGCCGCGCCCCCCGCCGACCCGGCCAAGCCTCCCCAGGGGACGCGCCCCCGAGGACCCCGCCCACCCCCCACCGCCCCCAGGGGCCGGGAAAATCGGGCGTTCGGCCATAAACTTGCCCATTTTTGGCCGTAAAACCGCCGCTCCCAACCCCCATCGCGTTGCCCCAGCCTCACGGTCCCGCCGGTCAAAGCGGAACCGCAATCGCGGCCGGATCATGAGTTCGGCCCCCTCATTTGCCCGGCCATAAAACTTGCCCATTTTTTCGGTAGTAAAACCGTCCGTCCGCCCGGCCGTGTGCTATAGCCCCCCCCCAGCCCCGCCCGGCCCGCCCCGGCCACCGGCCTCCCCCCCAAGCGCCGGGCGCCCACGGGGCCCCCGCCCGGCCACCGCCCCCAGGGGCCAGCAGGAAAATCGGGCGTTCGGCCATAAACTTGCCCATTTTTCGGCCGTAAAACCGCCGGCTCCCAACCTCCGCATCGCGTTGCCCCCCCAGCCTCACGGTCCCGCCGGTCCAAACGGAACCGCAATCGCAGCCCCTGATCATGAGTTACGGCCCCCTCTTTGCCCGGCCATAAAACTTGCCCATTTTTAGTAGTAAAACCGTCCCCAGCCGGCCGTGTGCTATAGCCCACCGGGCCCCGCCAGCCCCCCCGCCCCCAAACCGCCTCCCCCCCGGGGACCGGCCCGCGCCCCAGGGACCCCCCCACCCACCGGCCGCCCCAGGGGCCCAATGGGGAAAATCGGGCGGTAGGCCATAAACTTGCCCATTTTTGGCCGTAAAACCGCCGGCTCCCAACCCCCCATCGCGTTGCCCCCGCCTCACGGTCCGCCCGGTCCAAAGCGGAACCCCGCAATCGCAGCCGGATCATGAGTTCGGCCCCCTCATTGCCGGCCATAAAACTTGCCCATTTTTCGGTAGTAAAACCGTCCGCCCGTGTGTGCTATAGCCCACCGGGCCCCGCCGGGCCGCGCCCCCCCTTGGCCGGCCTCCCCCCCGGGGACCGCGCCCCGGGAGCCCCCCCGCCACCGACCGCCCAGGGCAGCCGGAAAATCGGGCGTTCGGCCATAAACTTGCCCATTTTTGGCCGTAAAACCGCCCGGCTCCCAACCCCCCATCGCGTTGCCCCCGCCTCACGGTCCCGCCGGTCCCAAGCGGAACCGCAATCGCAGCCCGGATCATGAGTTCGGCCCCCTCATTTGCCCGGCCATAAAACTTGCCCATTTTTGGCCGTAAAACCCCGTCCCCATCCGCCGTGTGTGCTATAGCCCACCGGGCCCCAGCCGTGGCCCGCCCCCGGCCGGCCCGACCGGCCTCCCTCCCCGCCCAGGGGCCACCCCACCTTACCCCCCCCGGCCACGGGGCCGCCCCAGGGGCAGGGAAAATCGGGCGTTCGGCCATAAACTTGCCCATTTTTTGGCCGTAAAACCGCCGGCTCCCAACTCCCCCATCGCGTTGCCCCCAGCCTCACGGTCCCGCCGGTCCAAACGGAACCACAATCGCAGCCGGATCATGAGTTCGGCCCCCTCATTGCCCGGCCATAAAACTTGCCCATTTTCGTCCGTCCGCCGGCCGTGTGCTATAGCCCACCCCGGTCCCCGCCGTGGCGCGCGCCCCCGGCCCCCGACCACCTCCCCAGGGGGACCCCGCCCAAGGGCCCCGCCCGGCCACCGACCGCCCCAGGGGGCAGCAGGAAAATCGGGCGTTCGGCCATAAACATGCCCATTTTTCGGCCGAAAAACCGCCGGCTCCCAACCCCCCCATCGCGTTGCCCCCCGCCTCACGGTCCCGCCGGTCCAAACGGAACCCATGAATCGCGGCCGGATCATGAGTTCCGGCCCCCTCGTTGCCCGGCCATAAAACTTGCCCATTTTTTCGGCCGTAAAACCGTCCCCGCCGTGTGCTATAGCCCACCCCGGCAAAGCGGGCCCCCGTTGACCCGCCCCCCATCCGGCCTCCCCATCCCCACCGCCCCGGGACCCCGCGGCCACCCGCCAGCCAGGGGCCGAAAACAGGAAAATCGGGCGTTCGGCCATAAACTTGCCCATTTTTCGGCCGTAAAACCATGCCGGCTCCCAACCCCCATCGCGTTGCCCCCGCCTCACGGTCACGCCCGGTCCAAAGCGGAACCGCAATCGCGGCCCGGATCATGAGTTCTGGCCCCCTCTTTGCCGGCCATAAAACTTGCCCATTTTTGGCTAAAACCGTCCGCCCGTGTGTGCTATAGCCCCAGGCCCCAGCCCGCCCGCCATTTTGCCTTGACCGGCCTCCCAGCCGGGGACCCGCCCCGAGGGCCCCAGCGCCCGCCCCGACCGCCCCCAGGGGCAGCAGGAAAATCGGGCGTTCGGCCATAAACTTGCCCATTTTTCGGCCGTAAAACCGCCCGGCTCCCAACCCCCCATCGCGTTGCCCCCGCCTCACGGTCCCACTTGGTCCAAACGGAACCGCAATCGCAGCCGGATCATGAGTTCGGCCCCCTCTTTGCCGGCCATAAAACTTGCCCATTTTGTGCTAAAACCCCATGCCCCGTGTGCTATAGCCCACCCGGGCCCCAGCCGTGACCAGCGCCCCCCGACCGGGCCAGCCTCCCCAGGGACCGCCCCAGGCCCAGCCGACCGCCGAGCCCCCCCGAGGGCAGAAATGGGGAAAATCGGGCGTTCGGCCATAAACTTGCCCATTTTTAGGCCGTAAAACCGCCCGGCTCCCAACCCCCCATCGCGTTGCCCCCGCCTCACGGTCACGCGGTCCAAGCGGAACATAATCGCGACCGGATCATGAGTTCTGGCCCCCTCTTTGCCCGGCCATAAAACTTGCCCATTTTTGTAGTAAAACCGTCCGCCCGGCCGTGTGCTATAGCCCACCCCGGCGGCCCCCCGCCCGTGGCCTCCCGCCAGAGGCCCCAGGGAGCCCCCGAGGGACCCCCCAGCCCCCACCGGCCGCCCCAGGGGGCAGCGGGAAAATCGGGCGTTCGGCCATAAACTTGCCCATTTTTAGTAAAACCGCCGGCTCCCAACCCCCATCGCGTTGCCCCGCCTCACGGTCCCTCCGGTCCAAACGGAACCGCAATCGCAGCAACGGATCATGAGTTACTGCCCCCTCATTGCCCGGCCATAAAACTTGCCCATTTTCGGCGTAAAACCGTCCCCCGGCCGTGTGCTATAGCCCACCGGACCCCAGCCAGGCGCGCCCGCCCGAGCCGGCCCCGTCCCCAGCCCAGCGCCCCCGAGGGACCCCCCCGGCCCACCGACCGCCCCAGGGGCCGAAAATAGCGGGAAAATCGGGCGTTCGGCCATAAACTTGCCCATTTTTCGGCCGTAGTAAAACCGCGGCTCCCAACCCCCATCGCGTTGCCCCCGCCTCACGGTCCGCCGGTCAAAGCGGAACCCAATCGCAGCCCGGATCATGAGTTCGGCCCCCTCTTTGCCGGCCATAAACTTGCCCATTTTTCGGTAGTAAAACCGTCCGCCGTGTGTGCTATAGCCCACCCGGGCCCAGCAGGCGCCCCCCCCCCGGCCGACCTCCCAGCGGGGACCGCCCAGGGGACCCCCGCCGGCCACCGACCGCCCCAGGGCCAAAAGGAAAATCGGGCTTTCGGCCATAACCTTGCCCATTTTTTGGGCCTTAAAACCGCCGGCTCCCAACCCCCATCGCGTTGCCCCGCCTCACGGTCCCGCCCGGTCAAGCGGAACCGCAATCGCAGCCCCGGATCATGAGTTCGGCCCCCTCATTGCCGGCCATAAAAACTTGCCCATTTTTTTAGCAGTAGTAAAACCGTCCGTGCCGTGTGTGCTATAGCCCACCGGGCCCCGCCCCGCCCCCCGCCGCCCTCCCCCCCATTGGACCCATAAAACGCCCAGGGCCCCCCAGCCCGACCGACCGCCCCCCGAGCGGCCGAAAATGGGAAAATCGGGCGTTCGGCCATAAACATGCCCATTTTTGGCCGTAAAACCAGGCTCCCAACCCCCCATCGCGTTGCCCCCAGCCTCACGGTCCCCCGGTCCAAGCACGAACATGCAATCGCGCCCCCTCATGAGTTACGGCCCCCTCATTGCCGGCCATAAAACTTGCCCATTTTTAGCCCGTCCGCCCGGCCGTGTGCTATAGCCCACCCGGGCCCCCAGGGGCCGCCCCGCCCGCCCCAGCCCCCCCCGCCCCGCCCGGGAGCGCCCCCCAGGGACCCCCCCGCCCAACCGCCCCGGGGCCGGGCCAAAAGCCGAAAATCGGGCGTTCGGCCATAAACTTGCCCATTTTTGGCCGTAAAACCGCCGGCTCCCAACCCCCCATCGCGTTGCCCCCGCCTCACGGTCCGCCGGTCAAACGGAACCGCATGTCGCAGCCCGGATCATGAGTTCACGGCCCCCTCATTGCCGGCCATAAAACTTGCCCATTTTTTCGTAAAACCGTCCACCCGCCGTGTGCTATAGCCCAACCGGGCCCCAGCCGGGCCACCGCGCCCGCCGACCCGACCCTCCCCCCGGGACCTTGCCCCCGAGGGCCCAGGGCCCCCGCCGCCACCGACCCCCCGGGGTGCAGCGGAAAATCGGGCGTTCGGCCATAAACTTGCCCATTTTCGGCCGTAAAACCGCCCGGCTCCCAACCCCCCATCGCGTTGCCCCCGCCTCACGGTCCGCCCCCAGGTCCAAAGCGGAACCGCAATCGCAGCCGGATCATGAGTTACGGCCCCCTCATTGCCGGCCATAAAACTTGCCCATTTTTGGCCGTAAAACCGTCCCTGGCCCCGTGTGCTATAGCCCACCCGCCCCCGGTGAGCCCCCCACCCAGCCGCCTCCAGGGGACCCCCCCCAAGGGCCCCCGCCGCCACCGACCCCCAGGGGCAAAGGGAAAATCGGGCGTTCGGCCATAAACTTGCCCATTTTTCGGCCGTAAAACCGCGGCTCCCAACCCCCATCGCGTTGCCCCCGCCTCACGGTCCGCCGGTCAAACGGAACCGCAATCGCGACCCGGATCATGAGTTCGGCCCCCTCATTGCCGGCCATAAAACTTGCCCATTTTCGGCTAGTAAAACCGTCCGCCCGTGTGCTATAGCCCACCGGGCCCCATGCGCCCGGCCCCCCCCCCTTTTGACCCCCCCCCCGGGGACCGCGCCCCAGGGCCCCGCCCACCCCCGCCCCCAGCCCCAGGGGAAATGGAAAATCGGGCGTTCGGCCATAAACTTGCCCATTTTAGGGTCGTAAAACCGCCGGCTCCCAACCCCCCATCGCGTTGCCCCCAGCCTCACGGTCCCCGGTCAAAGCGGAACCGCTGATCGCAGCCCCCGGATCATGAGTTCACGGCCCCCTCATTGCCGAGCCATAAAACTTGCCCATTTTTTGTAGTAAAACCGTCCGCCCGTGTGCTATAGCCCCCCGGCCCCCCGGGGCCCGCCGCGCCCGCCCGGCCGACCCCTCCCCAGGGGTGCCAGCGCCCCCCGAGGACCCCGCCCGGCCACCGACCCCGCCCCCCAGGGCCAGCAGGAAAAATCGGGCGTTCGGCCATAAACTTGCCCATTTTTAGCCGTAAAACCGCGGCTCCCAACCCCCATCGCGTTGCCCCCGCCTCACGGTCACGCCCGGTCAAAACGGAACCGATCGCGGCCCGGATCATGAGTTCGGCCCCCTCATTGCCCGGCCATAAAACTTGCCCATTTTTGGCCGTAAAACCGTCCGCCCGGCCGTGTGCTATAGCCCACCGGGCCCCAGTCCCATCATGGCCGCCAGCGCCCCCCCGGCCCCGGGCCTCCCCGCCCCACCCCCGCCCCCATCGCGTTGGGCCCCCCCCAAGCCGCCGACCGGATCATGATTCTGCCCCTCATTGCTGCCGCCCCGAGGGGCCCCCAGGAAAATCGGGCGTTCGGCCATAAACTTGCCCATTTTTTCGGTAGTAAAACCATGAAGCTCCCAACCCCCCATCGCGTTGCCCCCGCCTCACGGTCCCGCCGGTCCCAAGCGGAACCGCAATCGCGCAGCCGGATCATGAGTTCGGCCCCCTCATTGCCGGCCATAAAACTTGCCCATTTTTGGTAGTAAAACCGTCCGCCGGCCGTGTGCTATAGCCCACCCGGGCCCCATGCGCTGGCCCCGGCCGCCCTCCCAGCCTTGGGGACCCCTCCCCCGAGGGACCCCAAGGGAACCCCCGCTCCACCCGACCGCCCCCAGGGGCAAGCGGGAAAATCGGGCGTTTGGCCATAAACTTCCCATTTTTCGGCCGTAAAACCGCCGGCTCCCAACCCCCCCATCGCGTTGCCCCCCGCCTCACGGTCCCGCGCGGTCCAAACGGAAACGGAATCGCAGCCCCGGATCATGATATACGGCCCCCTCAATGCCCGGCCATAAAACTTGCCCATTTTTCGGCCGTAAAACCTTCCGCCGGCCGTGTGCTATAGCCCATCCGGTCCCCGCCGGGGGCCGCGCCCGCCAACCCCCTGCCGGCCCCCCCCGGGACCAGCGCCCCAGGGGCCCCGCCCCACCACCAGCCCCCTAGCCCGCCCAGGGGCCAGCCAGCAGGAAAATCGGGCGTTCGGCCATAAACTTGCCCATTTTCGGCCGTAAAACCGTGGCTCCCAACACCCCCATCGCGTTGCCCCCCGCCTCACGGTCCCGCCGGTCCAAACAGAAACGCAATCGCAGCCCCGGATCATGAGTTACGGCCCCCTCATTGTCCGGCCATAAAACTTGCCCATTTTTTCGTAGTAAAACCGTCGCCCGGCCGTGTGCTATAGCCCACCGGGGTCCCCGCCGGGGGCCGCGCCCGGCCGACCCAGACCGGCCTCCCCCGGGGACCGAAGCGCCCAGGGGGCCCCAGCCCGACCCACCGACCGCCCCAGCCTCGAGGGGGCCAGGAAAATCGGGCGTTCGGCCATAAACTTGCCCATTTTCGGCCGTAAAACCACCGGCTCCCAACCCCCCCATCGCGTTGCCCCCCGCCTCACGGTCCCACCGGTCCAAACGGAACCGCAATCCCAGCCCCGGATCATGGGTTACGGCCCCCTCATTGCCCGGCCATAAAACTTGCCCATTTTTCAGCCGTAAAACCGTCCGCCGGCCGTGTGCTATAGCCCACCCGGGCCCCCGCCGGCCACCGCCCGCCCTCCGACCGGCCCCCAGCCTCCCCATGCCCGGGCCCGGCGCCCCAGGGACCCCATGCCCGGCCACCACCGGCCGTCCCCCGAGGGGCCGAAAACAGGAAAATCGGGCGTTCGGCCATAAACTTGCCCATTTTTCGGCCGTAAAACTGCCGGCTCCCAACCACCCCATCGCGTTGCCCCTCGCCTCATGGTCACTGCGGTCAAAGCGGAACCCAATCGACCCGGATCATGAGTTACGGCCCCCTCATTGCCCGGCCATAAAACTTGCCCATTTTTAGGTAGTAAAACCGTCCAGTCCGGACCGTGTGTGCTATAGCCCACCCGGGCCCCCCAGCCGGGGACCCCTCCCGCCCCGACCGACCGGCCTCCCCCAGGGGGCCAGCGCCCAGGGGGCCCCCGCCGACCACCGACCGCCCCAGGGGGCCAGCAGCGGGAAAATCGGGCGTTCGGCCATAAACTTGCCCATTTTTGGTAGTAAAACCCATGGCTCCCAACCCCCCATCGCGTTGCCCCCGCCTCACGGTCACGCCGGTCCAAGCGGAACCGCAATCGCAGCCCGGATCATGATTACGGCCCCCTCATTGCCCGGCCATAAAACTTGCCCATTTTTAGTAGTAAAACCGTCCATGCGGCCGTGTGCTATAGCCCACCCGGGCCCCCAGGCGCCGCCCGACCGCCCGGCCTCCCCCGTGGGACCAGCGCCCCGGGGACCCCACGACCGCCCCCAGGGGCCCCAGCATGGGAAAATCGGGCGTTCGGCCATAAACTTGCCCATTTTTGTAGTAAAACCCATGGCTCCCAACCCCCCATCGCGTTGCCCCGCCTCACGGTCCGCCGGTCCCAAGCGGAACCGCAATCGCAGCCGGATCATGAGTTCGGCCCCCTCATTGCCCGGCCATAAAACTTGCCCATTTTTAGGCCGTAAAACCGTCCATGGCCGTGTGCTATAGCCCACCCCCCATGGTCCACCCCGCGCCCGCCCCAACCGCCTCCCCTCCCGACCCCCCGCCCCATGACCCCCCGGGGACCCCCCACCGGGCCCCGACCAGGCCGCCCCAGGGGCAGGAAAATCGGGCGTTCGGCCATAAACTTGCCCATTTTTCGGCCGTAAAACCGCCGGCTCCCAACCCCCCCATCGCGTTGCCCCCGCCTCACGGTCCCCCCGGGCCCAACGGAACATGATCGCAGCCCCGGATCATGAGTTCGGCCCCCTCTTTGCCGGCCATAAAACTTGCCCATTTTTAGTAGTAAAACCGTCCGCCCGGCCGTGTGCTATAGCCCACCGGGCCCCGCGGGGCGCGCCGACCAGACCCCCGCCGCCTCCCAGCAAGGCCAGCCCCCCAGAGGCCCCAGCCGGCCACCCAGAGCCCCAGGGGTAGAAAATGCGGAAAATCGGGCGTTCGGCCATAAACTTGCCCATTTTTCGGCCGTAAAACCGCCGGCTCCCAACCCCCCATCGCGTTGCCCCCGCCTCACGGTCCGCCGGTCCAAGCGGAACCGCAATCGCAGCCGGATCATGATTACGGCCCCCTCATTGCCCATAAAACTTGCCCATTTTTTGTAGTAAAACCGTCGCCGGTGTGCTATAGCCCACCCGGGCCCCAGCGCCCGCCCGCCCCGCCGAGCCCGACCGGCCCCCGCCCCGGGACAAGCGCCCCCAGCCAGGGCCCCCGCCCGGCCACCGCCCCCCGGGGGAAAGCAGGAAAATCGGGCGTTCGGCCATAAACTTGCCCATTTTTTCGGCCGTAAAACCCGGCTCCCAACCCCCCATCGCGTTGCCCCCAGCCTCACGGTCACTTGGTCAAGCGGAACCAATCGCGGCCGGATCATGAGTTCGGCCCCCTCATTGCCCAGCCATAAAACTTGCCCATTTTTTGCCGTAAAACCGTCCGGCCGTGTGCTATAGCCCCCACCGGGCCCCAGCCGGGCCCGACCAGGCCCCCCGCCCCCCGGCCTCCCCCCACAGCCGGGGCCACCCAAGCCCCAGGACCCCATGCCAGGCCCCCCCGCCCAGGGGCAGCAGCGGGAAAATCGGGCGTTCGGCCATAAACTTGCCCATTTTTAGCCGTAAAACCGTGGCTCCCAACCCCCCATCGCGTTGCCCCCAGCCTCACGGTCCACGGTCCCAAAGCGGAACCGCAATCGCAGCCGGATCATGAGTTCGGCCCCCTCATTGCCGACCATAAAACTTGCCCATTTTTGGTAGTAAAACCGTCCGCCCGGCCGTGTGTGCTATAGCCCACCGGGTCCCAGCCGCCCCCCCCGACCCCAGGCCCGGCCTCCCCCATGGGGCCAAGCGCCCAGGGCCCCCCAGCCCGACCACCAGCCGCCCAGGGGGGCAAATGCAGGAAAATCGGGCGTTCGGCCATAAACTTGCCCATTTTTTGGCCGTAAAACCCCGGCTCCCAACCCCCATCGCGTTGCCCCCAGCCTCACGGTCCGCCCGGTCCAAGCGGAACGCCTGTCGCAGCCCCGGATCATGAGTTCACGGCCCCCTCATTGCCGGCCATAAAACTTGCCCATTTTCGGCCGTAAAACCGTCCCCCATGGCCGTGTGCTATAGCCCACCCGGGCCCCGCGGGGTCCGCGCCCCCCGGCCCCGGCCAAGCCCCCCCCCGAGGCCAGAAGCCCCCAGGGACCCCGACCCGCCATATCCCCAGCCCCCCAGGGGCCCAGCCGCCCAGGGAAAATCGGGCGTTCGGCCATAAACTTGCCCATTTTTTAGTAGTAAAACCCCGGCTCCCAACCCCCCATCGCGTTGCCCCCGCCTCACGGTCACCATTGGTCAAAGCGGAACCCCATGCGCAGCCGGATCATGAGTTCGGCCCCCTCATTGCCGGCCATAAAACTTGCCCATTTTTGGTAGTAAAACCCCCCGGCCGTGTGCTATAGCCCACTCGGGCCCCCACCCGGCCCCCCGCTGAGTGCCAGACCTCCCCCGCCCCCTCCCATGGGACCGCCCAGGGCCCCAGCCGGCCACCGACCGCCCCCCGAGGGGCCGAAAACGGGAAAATCGGGCGTTCGGCCATAAACTTGCCCATTTTTCGGCCGTAAAACCGCAGGCTCCCAACCCCCCCATCGCGTTGCCCCCCGCCTCACGGTCCCGCCGGTCCAAACGGAACCGCAATCGCGGCCCCGGATCATGAGTTACGGCCCCCTCATTGCCCGGCCATAAAACTTGCCCATTTTTCGGCAGTAAAACCGCCCGCCGGCCGTGTGCTATAGCCCACCCGACCCCAGCTTGCCCCGCCCGGCCCTTGCCTCCCCCCGGGGACCGCCCCGAGGGCCCCCCAGAGGCCCCCATGCCCCCCCCCCAGGCCGAAAATGGAAAATCGGGCGTTCGGCCATAAACTTGCCCATTTTTGGCCGTAAAACCGCCGGCTCCCAACCCCCATCGCGTTGCCCCCGCCTCACGGTCCGCCCGGTCAAAGCGGAACCAGCAATCGCAGCCCGGATCATGAGTTCTGGCCCCCTCATTGCCGGCCATAAAACTTGCCCATTTTTAGTAAAACGTCCCCGGCCGTGTGCTATAGCCCACCGGGCCCCAGCCGGTTGCCCCCCCGCCTCCCCCGGGGTCCAGCGCCCCGGGGACCCCCTCCAGCCACCGCCCCCCCAGATCATGAAAATCGGGCGTTCGGCCATAAACTTGCCCATTTTTTTTAGTAAAACCGGCCGACTCCCAACCCCCATCGCGTTGCCCCCGCCTCACGGTCCCCCGGTCAAAGCGGAAATGGAAAATCGGGCGGATCATGAGTTGCCCCCTCTTTGGGGCCATAAAACATAAAACCGCCCATTTTTCTCCCAACCCCCCATCCGTTGCCCCCCCAGCCCCAGCCTCCCCACCGGTCCCCCAGGGGTCCCAAGCGGAAAATCCGTTCGCCCATAAACTTGCCCATTTTTGGATCATAAAGTTGGCTCCCAACCCCCATCGGGCCCCGCCTCACGGTCCCCCATAAAACTTGCCCATTTCATTTCTGGCCCCCTCATTGCGTAAAAAACCCCCATCGGTGTCAAAACCCAGGTGTGCTATAGCCCCCACCCCAGCCCGGAAGCGGTGTGCCCATATCCCAGCCCCCCCCCTCCCCAAGCCTCCCCCATTTTCCCAAGCGCCCCAGGGCCCCCGGGCCCCGAGCCGCCCAGACCGCCCCCCGGGGAAAATCGGAAAAATCGGGCGTTCGGCCATAAACTTGCCCATTTTTCGGTAGTAAAACCGCCGGCTCCCAACCCCCATCGCGTTGCCCCCGCCTCACGGTCCGCCCAAGCGGAACCGCAATCGCAGCCGGATCATGAGTTCGGCCCCCTCATTGCCGGCCATAAAACTTGCCCATTTTTAGGCCGTAAAACCGTCCGCCCGGCCGTGTGCTATAGCCCACCGGGCCCCGCGGGCCCGCCCGCCGACCGACCCAGGCCAAGCCCCCCAGCCGGGGCCAGCGCCCCAGGGACCCCCCCGCCCACCCGACCGCCCCCAGGGGCAGCAAATGGAAAATCGGGCGTTCGGCCATAAACTTGCCCATTTTCGGCCGTAAAACCGCATGGCTCCCAACCCCCATCGCGTTGCCCCCGCCTCACGGTCCCCCGGTCCAAAGCGGAACCAATCGCAGCCGGATCATGAGTTACGGCCCCCTCATTGCCGCCATAAAACTTGCCCATTTTTCGTAGTAAAACCGTCCCGCCCGTGTGTGCTATAGCCCACCGGGCCCCGCCGGGCGCGCCCCCGACTTGACCCGGCCTCCCCCCCGGGGGAGCGCCCCAGGGACCCCCGCCGACCACCGACCGCCCCAGGGGCGAAAAGCCCGGGAAAATCGGGCGTTCGGCCATAAACTTGCCCATTTTTGGTAGTAAAACCATGGCTCCCAACCCCCATCGCGTTGCCCCCCAGCCTCACGGTCCCGCCCGGTCAAACGGAACATGCAATCGCGACCCGGATCATGAGTTCGGCCCCCTCATTGCCCGCCATAAAACTTGCCCATTTTTTAGTAAAACCGTCCGCCCCGTGTGCTATAGCCACCCGGGCCCCAGTGCCAGCGCCCGACCCGCCTTGACCGCCTCCCCGCCGGGACCAGCGCCCCCGAGGGACCCCGCGGGCCACCGAGCCCCCCGGGGGGGCCGCAGGGAAAATCGGGCGTTCGGCCATAAACTTGCCCATTTTTCGGCCGTAAAACCATGGGCTCCCAACCCCCATCGCGTTGCCCCCGCCTCACGGTCCCTTGGTCCAAGCGGAAACCGCAATCGCAGCCCCGGATCATGAGTTACGGCCCCCTCTTTGCCGGCCATAAAACTTGCCCATTTTTAGTAGTAAAACCGTCCAGTGTGTGTGCTATAGCCCACCGGCCCCGGCGGGCGCCCACCGACCTGACCCGCCTCCCCGGGACCCCCCCAGGGGCCCCCCCCAGACCACCCGACCGCCCCAGGGGCCAGCGGGAAAATCGGGCGTTCGACCATAAACTTGCCCATTTTTGGCCTAAAAACCTGGCTCCCAACCCCCCATCGCGTTGCCCCCGCCTCACGGTCCCGCCCGGTCAAGCGGAACCCTGCAATCGCAGCCGGATCATGAGTTCGGCCCCCTCATTGCCCGGCCATAAACTTGCCCATTTTTAGTAGTAAAACCGCCGTCGTCCCCCGCCGTGTGCTATAGCCCACCGGGCCCCAGCCGGGCGCGCCCCCCGACCCCGACCGGCCCCCCGCCGGGGACCCCAGGGCCCCAGCCCCACCACCGCCGCCCCAGGGGAAAGCGGGAAAATCGGGCGTTCGGCCATAAACTTGCCCATTTTTGGCCGTAAAACCGCCGGCTCCCAACCCCCATCGCGTTGCCCCCCGCCTCACGGTCGCGCCTGTCCAAACGGAACCGCAATCGCGGCCCCCTCATTGCCCGGCCATAAAACTTGCCCATATTTCGGCCGTAAAACCGTCCGCCGGCCGTGTGCTATAGCCCGCCCGGCCCCGCCGTGGCCCAGCCCCCCCGACCCCAACCGGCCTCCCCGGGGACCAGCGCCCAGGGGACCCCCGCCGACCATGACCGCCCCCAGGGGCCGAAGCAGGAAAATCGGGCGTTCGGCCATAAACTTGCCCATTTTTGGTAGTAAAACCATGCTCCCAACCCCCCATCGCGTTGCCCCCAGCCTCACGGTCCCGCCGGTCCAACCGGAACCGCAATCGCAGCACGGATCATGAGTTCTGCCCCCTCATTGCCGGCCATAAAACTTGCCCATTTTTGGTAGTAAAACCGTCCGCCCGCCGTGTGCTATAGCCCACCGGGCCCCAGCGGGAGCCCCGCCCCCCCGCCCCAAGCCTCCCCCCATAGGGGACCGCGCCCCAGGGACCCCGCCGACCCGACCGCCGCCCCAGGGGGAAAAGGGAAAATCGGGCGTTCGGCCATAAACTTGCCCATTTTTTCGTAAAAACCGCCGGCTCCCAACCCCCATCGCGTTGCCCCGCCTCACGGTCCCTTGGTCCAAAGCGGAACCGCAATCGCAGCCCCGGATCATGAGTTCGGCCCCCTCATTGCCCGGCCATAAAACTTGCCCATTTTTTAAGTAAAACCGTCCCACCGGCCCCCAGTGTGCTATAGCCCACCCGGGCCCCCGGGGCCGCCACCCCGACCCCAGGCCGAAGCCCCCCCCCCATGGGGACCCCGCCCAGGGCCCCGCCCGCCACCGATCGCCGCCCCAGGGGCCAGAAAATGGAAAATCGGGCGTTCGGCCATAAACTTGCCCATTTTTAGTAGTAAAACCGCGGCTCCCAACCCCCATCGCGTTGCCCCCGCCTCACGGTCCCGCCGGTCCAAGCGGAACCAATCGCAGCCCCGGATCATGAGTTACGGCCCCCTCATTGCCCGCCCATAAAACTTGCCCATTTTTCGGCCGTAAAACCGTCCGCCGGCCGTGTGCTATAGCCCACCCGGCCCCGCGCCAGCGCCCCCGGACCCACCGACCCGCCTCCCCAGCCGGGGACCAGCGCCCCCCGGGCCCCCCGCCCACCACGACCGCCCCAGGGGCCGGAAAGCAGGGAAATCGGGCGTTCGGCCATAAACTTGCCCATTTTTAGTAGTAAAACCGCCGGCTCCCAACCCCCATCGCGTTGCCCCCACCTCACGGTCCGCGCGGTCCAAGCGGAACCGCAATCGCAGCCGGATCATGAGTTCGGCCCCCTCATTGCCGGCCATAAAACTTGCCCATTTTTAGTAGTAAAAACCGTCCGCCCGACCGTGTGCTATAGCCCACCGGGCCCCGCCGGGCGCGCCGCCGCCCGACCCCAGCCACCGCCCCCCCCCGGGGGACCAGGCGCCCCCGAGGCCCCCGCCCGACCACCGACCGCCCCAGAGGCGCGGGAAAATCGGGCGTTCGGCCATAAACTTGCCCATTTTTGGCCGTAAAACCGCCGGCTCCCAACCCCCCATCGCGTTGCCCCAGCCTCACGGTCCGCCGGTCAAGCGGAACCCATGATCGCAGCCGGATCATGAGTTCTGCCCCCTCTTTGCCGGCCATAAAACTTGCCCATTTTTTCGGTAGTAAAAACCCGTCCCCGAGTGTGCTATAGCCCACCGGGCCCCCCCGTTGCCGCCCGCCCCGGCCCACCGCCCCCCCCGGGGGGCCCCCACCCCCGAGGGCCCCGCCCCACCCGCCGCCCCAGAGGGCCGAGAAAGGGAAAATCGGGCGTTCGGCCATAAACTTGCCCATTTTTGGTAGTAAAACCGCCGGCTCCCAACCCCCCATCGCGTTGCCCCCACCTCACGGTCCCGCCGGTCCCAAGCGGAACCGCAATCGCAGCCCGGATCATGAGTTCGGCCCCCTCATTGCCCCATAAAAAACTTGCCCATTTTCGGTAGTAAAACCGTCCGCCCCGTGTGCTATAGCCCACCGGGCCCCAGGCCCCGACCCGGCCGCCCGACCCCCCCGCCCCCCGCCCCGGGGCCCCCCACCCAGGGCCCCCGCCCCCGACCGCCCCCCAGGGCCAAAAGCGGAAAATCGGGCGTTCGGCCATAAACTTGCCCATTTTTAGCCGTAAAACCGCCGGCTCCCAACCCCCATCGCGTTGCCCCCGCCTCACGGTCCCGGTCAAAGCGGAACCGCAATCGCAGCCGGATCATGAGTTCGGCCCCTCATTGCCGGCCATAAAACTTGCCCATTTTTGGCCGTAAAAACCGTCCGCCCGTGTGCTATAGCCCACCGGGCCCCGCCGTCCCGCCCTTGACCGGCCGCCCCCCGCCGGGGACCAGCGCCCCAGGGGCCCCCATGCACCGACCACCGACCGCCCCAGGGGGCCAGCGGGAAAATCGGGCGTTCGGCCATAAACTTGCCCATTTTTGGCCGTAAAACCGCGGCTCCCAACCCCCCATCGCGTTGCCCCCGCCTCACGGTCCCGCGGTCCAAAGCGGAACCGCAATCGCAGCCCCGGATCATGAGTTCGGCCCCCTCATTGCCGGCCATAAAACTTGCCCATTTTTGGTAGTAAAACCGTCGCGGCCGTGTGCTATAGCCCACCCGGGCCCCACCGCCAGCCCCCCCCCCGAACCCGGCCTCCCCCAGGGACCGCCCCAGGGCCCCGCCCAGCCATGACCCCGCCCCGCCCCAGGGGGCCAGCAGGGAAAATCGGGCGTTCGGCCATAAACTTGCCCATTTTTGGTAGTAAAACCCCATCAGCCCAACTCCCAACCCCCCATCGCGTTGCCCCCGCCTCACGGTCCCGGTCCGGTCCAAGCGGAACCGCAATCGCAGCCCGGATCATGAGTTCACGGCCCCCTCATTGCCCGGCCATAAAACTTGCCCATTTTTTGGTAGTAAAACCGTCATCCCCCCCATGTGTGCTATAGCCCACCGGGCCCCAGCGGGCCGCCCGGAGTTCCGCCCCGCCAGCCCCCTCCCACCGGGGCCCCCCCCAGGGGACCCAGGCCAGAGCCCGCCCCACCCCGCCCCGAGGGGACCAGCCCCAGGAAAATCGGGCGTTCGGCCATAAACTTGCCCATTTTTCGGCCGTAAAACCGCCGGCTCCCAACCCCCCCATCGCGTTGCCCCCCGCCTCACGGTCCCCCCGGTCCAAACGGAACCGCAATCGCAGTCCCGGATCATGAGTTCGGCCCCCTCATTGCCGGCCATAAAACTTGCCCATTTTTGGGGTAAAACCGTCTGCCGCCCGTGTGCTATAGCCCACCCGGGCCCCGGGGCCCCCGCCCACCCGACCGACCGGCCTCCCCCCCAGGGGAGGACCCGGCGCCCAGGGACCCCCGACCGACCACCCGCCCCAGAGGGCCAGAAGCGGGAAAATCAGGAGTTCGGACATAAACTTGCCCATTTTTGGTAGTAAAACCCATGCGGCTCCCAACCCCCCATCGCGTTGCCCCCAGCCTCACGGTCACGCCCGGTCCAAAGCGGAACCGCAATCGCAGCCCGGATCATGAGTTACGGCCCCCTCTTTGCCGGCCATAAAACTTGCCCATTTTTTAGGTAGTAAAACCGTCCGCCCGGCCGTGTGCTATAGCCCACCGGGCCCCGCCCGGGCCCGCCGCCCCCCCGACCCCCCGGCCTCCCAGCCAGGGACCGCGCCCAGGGGACCCCCGCCCGACCACCGACCCCCAGGGGCCTGAAAACGGGAAAATCGGGCGTTCGGCCATAAACTTGCCCATTTTTGGTAAAAAACCCGGCCCCCACCCCCCCCATCGCGTTTCCCCCGCCTCAGGGTCCCGCCGGTCCAACGGAACCGCAATCGCAGCCCCGGATCATGAGTTACGGCCCCCTCCTTGGGCCATAAAACTTGCCCATTTTTTGTGTGTAAAACCGTCCCGGGCCCCAGCCGTGTGCTATAGCCCCCCGACCCCGGGCCCCCCGAGCCCCGAGCCCCGCCGACCCGCCAGCCCTCCCCACCCAGGGACCCCCCAGGGGCCCCGCCTGGCCCGACCGCCCCAGGGGCCAGAAAATTGGAAAATCGGGCGTTCGGCCATAAACTTGCCCATTTTTGGTAGTAAAACCGCTGGCTCCCAACCCCCATCGCGTTGCCCCCGCCTCACGGTCCCGCCGGTCCAAGCGGAACATGCAATCGCAGCCCGGATCATGAGTTCGGCCCCCTCATTGCCGACCATAAAACTTGCCCATTTTTAGGCCCAGTAAAACCGTCCGCCCGGCCGTGTGCTATAGCCCACCGGGCCCCAGCCGGGGCCCGCCCGCCCCCCCGACCGGCCTCCCCCCCCAGGGACCACCCCCCAGGGGGACCCCCCGACCACCGACCGCCCCGAGGGGCAGCGGGAAAATCGGGCGTTCGGCCATAAACTTGCCCATTTTTGGCCGTAAAACCTTGGCTCCCAACCCCCCATCGCGTTGCCCCCGCCTCACGGTCACGCCGGTCCAAAGCGGAACCGCAATCGCAGCCGGATCATGAGTTACGGCCCCCTCATTGCCCGGCCATAAAACTTGCCCATTTTTAGTAGTAAAACCGTCCGCCCGGCCGTGTGCTATAGCCCACCCGGGCCCCAGCCGTGCGCCCCCGCCCGACCCGACCGCCCCCAGCCGGGACCGGCGCCCCAGGGGACCCCCGACCCCCAGGCCCGCCCCAGGGGCCGAAAATGCAGGAAAATCGGGCGTTCGACCATAAACTTGCCCATTTTTGGCCGTAAAACCCGGCTCCCAACCCCCCATCGCGTTGCCCCCGCCTCACGGTCCCGCCGGTCAAAGCGGAACCGCAATCGCAGCCGGATCATGAGTTCGGCCCCCTCTTTGCCCGGCCATAAAACTTGCCCATTTTTGGTAGTAAAACCCCGTCCGGGCCGTGTGCTATAGCCCACCGGGTCCCCAGCCCCGCGCCGACCGCCCAGCCGCCCCCCAGGGGACCGCGCCCCCGGGCCCCCACCCGACCACCGACCGCCCCAGAGGGAAAGGGAAAATCGGGCGTTCGGCCATAAACTTGCCCATTTTTCGGCCGTAAAACTGCCGGCTCCCAACCACCCCATCGCGTTGCCCCTCGCCTCATGGACCGGCCAGCCCAAACGGAACCGCAACCGCAGCCGGATCATGAGTTCGGCCCCCTCATTGCCCGGCCATAAAACTTGCCCATTTTCGTAGTAAAACCGTCCGCCCGGCCGTGTGCTATAGCCCACCGGGCCCCAGCCGGGCCCCCCCCCGGCCGGCCTCCCCCCCGGGACCAGCGCCCCCCAGACCCCCGCCCAGCCCCCCCGACCGCCCCCAGGGGGGAAGCGGGAAAACCGGGCATTCGACCATAAACTTGCCCATTTTTCGGCCGTAAAACCGCCGGCTCCCAACCCACCCATCGCGTTGCCCCCCGCCTCACGGTCCCGGGTCCAAGCGGAACCGGAATCGCAGCCCCGGATCATGAGTTTCGGCCCCCTCATTCCCCGGCCATAAAACTTGCCCATTTTTGGGCCGTAAAACCGTAAAAAATCCGCCCGGCCGTGTGCTATAGCCCACCGGGCCCCGCGGGCCCCCCCGACCGGCCCGACCGGCCCCCCCCGGGGACCAAGCCCCCCGAGGGCCCCAGCGACCACCAGACCGCCCCAGGGGCCGAAAACGGGAAAATCGGGCGTTCGGCCAAAAACTTGCCCATTTTTCGGCCGTAAAACCGCCGGCTCCCAACACCCCCATCGCATTGCCCCCAGCCTCACGGTCCCGCCGCCGGTCCAAACGGAACCGCAATCGTAGCCCCGGATCATGAGTTACTGCCCCCTCATTGCCCGGCCATAAAACTTGCCCATTTTTCAGCGGTAAAACCGTCCGCCGGCCTTGTGCTATTGCCTGCCCGGGCTCCCGCCGTGCCCCCCCCCGGCCCGACCGGCCTCCCCCCGCCGGGGGACCAGCGCCCCAGGGCCCCCGCCCGACCACCCCGCCCCAGGGGGGCAGCGGAAAATCAGGCGTTCGGCCATAAACTTGCCCATTTTTCGGCCGTAAAACCGCCGGCTCCCAACCCCCCCATCGCGTTGCCCCCCGCCTCATGGTCCCGCCAGTCCAAACGGAACCGCAATCGCAGCCCCGGATCATGAGTTACGGCCCCCTCATTGCCAGGCCATAAAACTTGCCCATTTTTCGGCAGTAAAACCGTCCGCCGGCCGTGTGCTGTAGCCCACCCGACCCCCGAGGGCCGCCCGCCGGCCTTGGCCAGGCCTCCCCCCGGGGACCAGCGCCCAGGGACCCCAGCCGGCAACCGACCGCCCACCGAGGGGCCGAAAACGGGAAAATCGGGCGTTCGGCCATAAACTTGCCAATTTTTCGGCCGCAAAATCGCCGGCTCCTAACCCCCCCATCGCGTTGCCCCCGCCTCACGGTCCCGCCGGTCCAAACGGAACCGCAATCGCGACCGGATCATGAGTTACGGCCCCCTCATTGCCCGGCCATAAAACTTGCCCATTTTTCGGCCGTAAAACCGTCCGTCGGCCGTGTGCTATAGCCCACCCGGACCCCGCCCCCGGCCCGCGCCCGCCCGCCCAGGCCTCCCCCCTCGCGAGGACCGCCCCCCCAGGGACCCCCAGCCCCCATGGCCACCGACCGCCCCAGGGGCCAGCGGGAAAATCGGGCGTTCGGCCATAAACTTGCCCATTTTTCGGCCGTAAAACCGCCGGCTCCCAACCCCCCCATCGCGTTGCCCCCCGCCTCACGGTCCCGCCGGTCCAAACGGAACCAATCGCAGCCCCCGGATCATGAGTTCGGCCCCCTCATTGCCCATAAAACTTGCCCATTTTTGCCGTAAAACCCCCCCCCGCCGGGACCCAAGCGCCCCAGGGCCCCAGGGACCCCGCCCGACCACCCGACCGCCCCAGAGGCCGAGGATCAAGCGGGAAAATCGGGCGTTCGGCCATAAACTTGCCCATTTTTGGCCGTAAAACCGCCGGCTCCCAACCCCCATCGCGTTGCCCCCGCCTCACGGTCACTTGGTCCAAGCGGAACCGCAATCGCAGCCCCGGATCATGAGTTCGGCCCCCTCATTGCCGGCCATAAAACTTGCCCATTTTTGTGTAAAACCGTCCATGACCGTGTGCTATAGCCCACCGGGCCCCAGCCGGCCGCGCCCGCCCGACCCCGACCAGGCCTCCCCCCCGGGGACCGCGCCCAGGGACCCCAGCCCGCCACCGACCGCCCCAGGGGGGGCAAGCCGGGAAAATCGGGCGTTCGGCCATAAACTTGCCCATTTTTAGGCCGTAAAACCGCCGGCTCCCAACCCCGCCATCGCATTGCCCCCAGCATCATGGTCCCGCTGGTCAAAACGGAACCGCAATCGCAGCCCCGGATCATGAGTTCGGCCCCCTCTTTGCCGGCCATAAAACTTGCCCATTTTTGGTAAAAAACCCCGCCGTGACCGTGTGCTATAGCCCACCAGGGCCCCGCCCCCCCCGACCCGGCCGCCTCCCCCCCGGGGACACCAGCCCCCGAGGACCCCCGCCGGCCCCCCAGGCCGCCCCAGGGCAGCAGCGGGAAAATCAGGCGTTCAGCCATAAACTTGCCCTTTTTTCGGCCGTAAAACCGCATGGCTCCCAACCCCCCATCGCGTTGCCCCCGCCTCACGGTCCCTTTGGTCCCAAGCGGAACCGCAATCGCGCCCGGATCATGAGTTCGGCCCCCTCATTGCCGGCCATAAAACTTGCCCATTTTGGCCATAAATAAACCGTCCGCCCGGCCGTGTGCTATAGCCCACCCCAGGGTCCCCCCCAAGGCCTCCCCGCCGGCCCGCCGAGCCCAGCAGCCCCCTCGGCAACCCAGGCCTCCCCGGAAAATCCGTTCGGCCATAAACTTGCCCATTTTCGTAGTAAAACCGGGCTCCCAACCCCCCATCGTTGCCCCCGCCTCACGGTCCGGTCCAAACGGAAATGGGAAATCATGAGTTCGGCCCCTCATTCGGCCATAAAACTTGCCCATTTTTAGTAGTAAAACCTTTTGACTCCCAACCCCCCATCGTGTGCTATAGCCCACCGGGCCCACGCCCGCCCGCCCAAACAGGCAGGCCCCACCTCCCCGGCGCCCACCCCCGGGACCCCCCCGATCATGAGCCCCAGGGGGCCCTCGGGCGTTCGGCCATAAACTTGCCCATTTTTTGGTAGTAAAACGCCGGCTCCCAACCCCCCATCGCGTTGCCCCCGCCTCACGGTCCCCCGGTCCAAAGCGGAACCGCCCCGCAGCCCCGGATCATGAGTTGGGGCCCCCTCTTGGGGGCCGGCCATAAAACTTGCCCATTTTTCGGTAAAAGCGTCCCCGTGTGCCCCCACCAGGTTCCCGCCATAAACTTGCCCTTTGACCCCAGGCCAAACCGCTCCCCCCCCCATGCCCCAGGGGACCCCAGCCTCCACCGAGCCCCCAAGGGAACCAGCCGGAAGGAAAATCGGGCGTTCGGCCATAAACTTGCCCATTTTTGGTAGTAAAACCGCACCGCTCCCAACCCCCCATCGCGTTGCCCCCGCCTCACGGTCCTGCGGTCCCAAGCGGAACCGCAATCGCACCGGATCCATGAGTTCCCCGCCCCCCTCATTGCCCGAGGGGGCCATAAAATCCCCTCTTTCGGCCATAAAACCCCATTTTTGCTATAGCCCACCGGCTCCCAACCCCCCATCGCGTTGCCCCAGCCTCACCCGTCGGCCGCCCCCAGGGGGTCAAAGCGGAACCCCCGCGACCCGGATCATGCCCCGAGGGGCCCCCTCGGAAAATCCGGCCATAAAACTTGCCCATTTTTGGCCGTAAAACCCCGTCCCAAACCCCCGTCCCCCAACCCCCAGCCCACCCAGGTCCCCTCACGCCCCCGTTTTGACCGGCCCAGCCGTGGATCATGCCTCGCCCAGGGCCCCATTGACCACCCGACCCCCCCAGGCGCAAAATGGGAAAATCGGGCGTTCGGCCATAAACTTGCCCATTTTTAGTAAAAACCATGGCTCCCAACCCCCCATCGCGTTGCCCCCGCCTCACGGTCCCGGTCCCAACGGAACCGCCCGCAGCCCGGATCATGAGTTACGGCCCCCTCTTTGGGCCATAAAACTTGCCCATTTTTGTTGCTAAAACCCACAAACCCCCATCGCGTTGCCCCGCCAGCCTCACGGCCTCGCCGGTCCCCCAGGGACCCCAGCCCCGGCCCGCCGATCAGAGTTACGGCCCCTCGGGCGTTCGGCCATAAACTTGCCCATTTTTCGGCCGTAAAACCGTATGGCTCCCAACCCCCATCGCGTTGCCCCAGCCTCACGGTCCGCCCGTCCCAAGCGGAAGCGCCAATCGCGCCCCGGATCATGAGTTCGGCCCCCTCATTTCCGGCCATAAAACTTGCCCATTTTCTGGTAGTAAAACCGCCGGCTCCCAACCCCCATCGCGTTGCCCCAGCCTCACGGTCCGCCGGTCCAAAGCGGAACCAATCGCCCCGGATCATGAGTTACGGCCCCCTCTTTGGGGCCCGGAAAAAAGCTATAGCCCATTTTTCGCCCCAAAACGTCCCCGCGCCCCCACCCCCCTGACCGGCCGCCCCGCCGCCTTGACCGCCCACAGGGACCCCAGCCACCCCATGACCGACCGCCCAGGGGCCGAAAGCGGAAAATCGGGCGTTCGGCCATAAACTTGCCCATTTTCGGCCGTAAAACCCATGGCTCCCAACCCCCATCGCGTTGCCCCCCCGCCTCACGGTCCCGCCCGGTCAAGCGGAAAGCAATCGCGCCGGATCATGAGTTACGGCCCCCTCATTGCCGACCATAAAACTTGCCCATTTTGGTAAGTAAAACCGTCCATTGGTGACACAACTTAAAAGTAATTTTAAACTCCCAAGTATAGGAGTGCCTTGTTGTATTATAGCTCGGTGAGTCCGAGGTCGATCCACAGAGAAAAAGATTTAATTTGTTTATTTTATTTTATCTAAAAATTGAAATTAAAACTTAAATATAAACAACTTAATTTAAATGAAACTATGAAGTTGAACTAGTTAGGGTTATGGATCCATTCTTAGAAATAAATAAGACTTAATAAATTCTTTTTGCCATTTTTTAAAGATTTATTACCCAAAAGATTAATTATATAAATTATTATTATTTTCCCTTTAATTTTATGATGGATTAAGTATTTATTGTGCCAAAATTTAATTTGTCTACAATAAGTCAAAATACCATTTACCATACCTTATATTAAGATCTTAAGAATTTATTGTGCCAAATTCATTTGTTTGTCTACAATAAATCAAAATTTCAAAATATAAAATATGTATAAGATTAAATAGAAAATAATTTAATTTATAAAATTAAAAAATAGAATTTGATTAAATCATATTTATTTCCTAAGAGTTTCACCTTCCCCTAACTAATATTATTTAGTTAAGCATAATTGAAATAAAAAGAAATATTAAAATTAAATTACTTATAGTTAAAAGTAATAAAAACAACTAAAATTGAAAATAAACTAATTTTATTTATAAAAATAATTATACAAAATATTCAAAACACCTGAGAATCAAGATTACAGGAGATGGAGA
>CM059836.1:26001442-26031889 GCA_030444775.1 Atalantia buxifolia | reverse complement strand
CCCCTCATTGCCGACCATAAAACTTGCCCATTTTTGGTAGTAAAACCGTCGCCCGACCGTGTGCTATAGCCCACCGGGCCCCCCGCAGAGGCCGCCACCGGCCTCGCCCACCCGGGCCAGCCGCCCAGGGCCCCGGGCCTCCCAGGGGCCAGCCCCACCGAGCCCCAGGCCAGAAAATGGAAAATCGGGCGTTCGGCCATAAACTTGCCCATTTTTCGGCCGTAAAACCATGGCTCCCAACCCCCATCGCGTTGCCCCCCACCCTCACGGTCCACGCCCGGTCAAGCGGAACCGCAATCGCAGCCCCGGATCATGAGTTCTGGCCCCCTCATTGCCGACCATAAAACTTGCCCATTTTTTGGTAGTAAAACCGTCCGGACCGTGTGCTATAGCCCACCCGGGCCCCGATGGGCCAGCGCCCCCCGCCCGACCCGGCCGCCTCCCCGGGGACCGCGCCCCAGGGCCCCCCCGACCCACCGACCGCCCCCCGAGGGGCCGAAAACGGGAAAATCGGGCGTTCGGCCATAAACTTGCCCATTTTTCGGCCGTAAAAACGCCGGCTCCCAACCCCCCCATCGCGTTGCCCCCGCCTCACGGTCCCAGGTCAAACGGAACCGCAATCGCGCCCCGGATCATGAGTTCGGCCCCCTCATTGCCCGGCCATAAAACTTGCCCATTTTTGGTAGTAAAACCGTCCCACCGGCCGTGTGCTATAGCCCACCAGGGCCCCGCCCAGCCGGGCGCCCGACCGGCCTCCCCCAGCCCCAGGACCAAGCGCCCCCGAGGGCCCCCCGCCCGACCACCGACCGCCCCCGAGGGGCCAGCAGGAAAATCGGGCGTTCGGCCATAAACTTGCCCATTTTTGGTAGTAAAACCGCCGGCTCCCAACCCCCCATCGCGTTGCCCCCCCACGCCTCACGGTCCGCCCGGTCCCAAGCGGAACCGCAATCGCAGCCGGATCATGATTACGGCCCCCTCATTGCCAGGCCATAAAACTTGCCCATTTTTGGTAGTAAAACCGTCCCCCGGTGTGCTATAGCCCACCCGGGCCCCAGCCGGGGCAGCGCCCCCCGCCCGGCCGGCCTCCCCCGGGGCCAGCGCCCCGAGGGCCCCCGCCCGACCACCGACCGCCCCAGGGGCCGAGCGGAAAATCGGGCGTTCGGCCATAAACTTGCCCATTTTTCGGCCGTAAAACCGCGGCTCCCAACCCCCATCGCGTTGCCCCCGCCTCACGGTCCCGCCGTCAAGCGGAACCAATCGCAGCCGGATCATGAGTTCTGACCCCCTCATTGCCCGGCCATAAAACTTGCCCATTTTGGTAGTAAAACCGTCCGCCCGGCCGTGTGCTATAGCCCACCCGGGCCCCGCCCGTGCCCCCCCCCCGACCCGACCGGCCTCCCCCGCCGGACCGCGCCCCCGAGGGCCCCCGCCCGACCACCGACCGCCCCCAGGGGCCAGGGAAAATCGGGCGTTCGGCCATAAACTTGCCCATTTTTAGCCGTAAAACCGCCGGCTCCCAACCCCCATCGCGTTGCCCCCGCCTCACGGTCCGCCCGGTCCAAGGAACGGAACCCTGTCGCAGCCCCGGATCATGAGTTCGGCCCCCTCATTGCCGACCATAAAACTTGCCCATTTTTGTCGTAAAACCGTCCGCCAGCCGTGTGCTATAGCCCACCCGGGCCCCCCCGGAAAGCCCCGCTCGCCCGCCCGACCCGACCGCCTCCCCGCCAGGGGCCAGCGCCCCGGGACCCCGCCGGACCACCGACCGCCCCAGGGGCAGCAGGAAAATCGGGCGTTCGGCCATAAACTTGCCCATTTTCGGCCGTAAAACCGCCGGCTCCCAACCCCCCCATCGCGTTGCCCCCCGCCTCACGGTCCCACCGGTCCAAACGGAACCGCAATCGCAGCCCCGGATCATGAGTTACGGCCCCCTCATTTGCCCGGCCATAAAACTTGCCCATTTTTGTAGTAAAAACCGTAAAACCAGTCCGCCGGCCGTGTGCTATAGCCCACCGGGCCCCAGCCCGCCCCGCCCCCGACCGACCTCCCCGCCGGGACCGCGCCCCCGAGGACCCCCGCCCGACCACCCCGCCGCCCAGGGCAGCCGAAAACCGGAAAATCGGGCGTTCGGCCATAAACTTGCCCATTTTTGGCCGTAAAGCCGGCTCCCAACCCCCCCATCGCGTTGCCCCCGCCTCACGGTCCGCCGGTCAAAGCGGAACCGCAATCGCAGCCGGATCATGATTCACGGCCCCCTCATTTGCCCGGCCATAAAACTTGCCCATTTTTAGTAAAACCGTCCGCCCGTGTGTGCTATAGCCACCCGGGCCCCGTCGCCGCGCCCCCCGACCCGACCGACCTCCCAGCCCAGGGACCGCCCCCAGGGGCCCCGCCGGCCACCGACCGCCCCAGGGGGCCAGCGGAAAATCGGGCGTTCGGCCATAAACTTGCCCATTTTTGGTAGTAAAACCGCCGGCTCCCAACCCCCATCGCGTTGCCCCGCCTCACGGTCCAGCGCCCGGCCCAAACGGACCCGCAATCGCAGCCCCGAATCATGAGTTACGGCCCCCTCATTGCCCCGCCATAAAACTTGCCCATTCTTCGGCCGTAAAACCGTCCGACGGCCGTGTGCTATAGCCCACCCGGGTCCCCGCCGTCCAGGCCGCGCCCCCGACCCGACCCGGCCTCCCCCCGCCAGGGACCAGCGCCCAGGGACCCCCCGCCACCACCGACCGCCCCAGGGGCAGCGGGAAAATTGGGCGTTCGGCCATAAACTTGCCCATTTTTTCGGCCGTAAAACCGCCGGCTCCCAACCCCCCCATCGCGTTGCCCCAGCCTCACAGTCCCGCCGGTCCAAACGGAACACAATCGCGCCCGGATCATGATTCGGCCCCCTCATTGCCCCCATAAAACTTGCCCATTTTTGGTAGTAAAACCGTCCGGAGTGTGTGGTATAGCCCACTCGGGTCCCCGCCGGGGACCGCGGCCGCCCGACCCCGACCGACCTCCCGCCCCGGGGGCCGCGCCCCCGGGACCCCGCCAGACCACCGACCGCCCCAGGGGCCCTAGCAGGGAAAATCGGGCGTTCGGCCATAAACTTGCCCATTTTCGGCCGTAAAACCGCGGCTCCCAACCCCCATCGCGTTGCCCCCGCCTCACGGTCAGCGGTCCAAGCGGAACCGCATAATCGCAGCCCGGATCATGAGTTCTGGCCCCCTCATTGCCCGCCATAAAACTTGCCCATTTTTCGGTAGTAAAACCGTCAGCCCGTGTGCTATAGCCCACCGGGCCCCATCCCGGGGCAGCGCCCGCCCCCAGAGCCGCCTCCCGCCGGGGACCGCGCCCCGAGGGACCCCGCCGACCACCGACCGCCCCCCAGGGCGAAAACGGGAAAATCGGGCGTTCGGCCAAAAACTTGCCCATTTTTCGGCCGTAAAACCGCCGGCTCCCAACCCCCATCGCGTTGCCCCCCGCCTCACGGTCCGTGGTCCAAGCGGAACCCAATGCCCCGGATCATGAGTTCGGCCCCTCATTGCCGGCCATAAAACTTGCCCATTTTTCTAGTAAAACCGCCCGCCGGCCGTGTGCTATAGCCCACCCGGTCCCCGCGGGCCGACCCCGACCGACCCCCCCGCCTCCAGCCCACCGCCCGTGCCCAGGGCCCCCGCCAACCCCCCCCCCCGGGGCCAGAAATCGGGAAAATCGTTCGGCCATAAACTTGCCCATTTTTCGGCCGTAAAACCACTGGTCCCAACCCCCCCATCACGTTGCCCCCCGCCTCACGGTCCCGCCGGTCCAAACGGAACCGCAATCGCAGCCCCGGATCATGAGTTACGGCCCCCTCAATTCCCGGCCATTAAACTTGCCCATTTTTTGGCCGTAAAACCGTCCGCCGGCCGTGTGTGCTATAGCCCACCCGGGCTCCCCCCCGTTGCCCCCTCGCAGCCTTGACCTCCTCCCCAACCCGGGACCGCGCCACCAGGGCCCCCGCCCCATGCCGACCGCCCCCGGGGGCCAGCAGGGAAAATCGGGCGTTCGGCCATAAACTTGCCCATTTTTCGGCCGTAAAACCGCCGGCTCCCAACCCCCCCATCGCGTTGCCCCCAGCCTCACGGTCCCGCCGGTCCAAACGGAACCGCAATCGCAGCCCCGGATCATGATTGACGGCCCCCTCATTGCCCGCCCATAAAACTTGCCCATTTTTAAGTGTAAAACCGTCCGCCGTGTGCTATAGCCCACCGGGCCCCACGGGGCCGCGCCCCGCCCGACCCCGGCCGCCTCCGCCATGGACAGCGCCCCCGAGGGCCCCCGCCACCGACCGCCCCCAGGGGGGGCGAGAATGGAAAATCGGGCGTTCGGCCATAAACTTGCCCGTTTTTGGTAGTAAAACCGCTCTCCCAACCCCCATCGCGTTGCCCAGCCTCACGGTCACCAAGCGGAACCGCGGTCCCGCAGCCCGACGCCCAGGATCATGAGTTCGGCCCCCTCATTGCCCGCCATAAAACTTGCCCATTTTTTAAAAACCGTCATGCTATAGCCCCTGCTATAGCCCCCGGCCGCCCCCCCCCCACCCCCCGCCTCCGGGGACCAGCCGAGCCCCACCGGGACCCCCGCCGACCACCGCCGCCCAGGGGCCGAAAAAAAATCGGGCGTTCGGCCATAAACTTGCCCATTTTTGGCCGTAAAACCGCCGGCTCCCAACCCCCATCGCGTTGCCCCCGCCTCACGGTCCGCTTGGTCAAACGGAACCGCAATCGCAGCCGGATCATGAGTTCGGCCCCCTCTTTGGGGGCCATAAAACTTGCCCATTTTTGCTAAAACCGTCCAGGCCGTGTGCTATAGCCCCCCCGGGCCCCAACCCGACCAGCCCGCCCCCCGCCTCCCCCAGGACCGCGCCCAGGGACCCCGGGCCCACCCGCCGCCCCAGGGGGCCAGCAGGAAAATCGGGCGTTCGGCCATAAACTTGCCCATTTTTGGGCCGTAAAACCGCCGGCTCCCAACCCCCCATCGCGTTGCCCCCGCCTCACGGTCCGGGTCAAACGGAACCGCAATCGCAGCCCGGATCATGAGTTCACGGCCCCCTCATTGCCGACCATAAAACTTGCCCATTTTTGGTAGTAAAACCGTCCGCCCGACCGTGTGCTATAGCCCACCCGGGCCCCGCCGCCGGCCCGCGCCCGCCCGACCCGACCGGCCCTCCCCCTCCAGGGGACCGCGCCCAGGGCCCCAGCCCGACCACCGACCGCCCCCAGGGGCAGCAGGAAAATCGGGCGTTCGGCCATAAACTTGCCCATTTTTCGGCCGTAAAACCGCAGGCTCCAAACCCCCCATCGCGTTGCCCCCCGCCTCACGGTCCCGCCCGGTCCAAAGCGGAACATAATCGCAGCCCCGGATCATGAGTTACGGCCCCCTCATTGCCAGGCCATAAAACTTGCCCATTTTTCGTCAGTAAAACCGTCCGCCGGCCGTGTGCTGTAGCCCACCCGGGCCCCAGACCGCCTCCCCGCCCGCCCGAACCGGCCTCCCAGCCCCGGGGGACCAGCCCCCCGAGGGCCCCCCGCCGGCCACTGATCGCCTCCCGAGGGGCCGAAGACCGGAAAATCGGGCGTTCGGCCATAAACTTGCCCTTTTATCGGCCGTAAAACCACCGGCTCCCAATCCGCCCATCGCGTTGCCCCCCGCCTCACGGTCCCGCGGGTCCAAACGGAACCGCAATCGCAGCCCCGGATCATGAGTTACGACCCCCTCATTGCCCGGCCATAAAGCTTGCCCATTTTTGTAAAAAAACGCCCGGCCGTGTGCTATAGCCCACCGGGCCCCGCCCGGGTGTGCACCGCGCCGCCCCCCCGACCGGCCTCCCAGCCGGGACCGCCCCAGGGCCCCGCCGTGACCGACCTCCCCCCGAGGGGCCGAAAACGGGAAATCGGGCGTTCGGCCATAAACTTGCCCATTTTTCGGCCGTAAAACCGCCGGCTCCCAACCCCCCCATCGCGTTGCCCCCTCCCTCACGGTCCCGCCGGTCCAAACGGAACCCATAATCGCAGCCGGATCATGAGTTCACGGCCCCCTCATTGCCCGGCCATAAAACTTGCCCATTTTTGGTAGTAAAACCGTCCCCGGCCGTGTGCTATAGCCCACCCGGGCCCCGCCGGGGCGCCAGCCCCCCGACCCGACCTCCCCCCGGGGACCAGCGCCCCCAGGGACCCCCCGCCCCCGACCGCCCCAGGGGCCGAAAATGGGAAAATCGGGCGTTCGGCCATAAACTTGCCCATTTTCGGCCGTAAAACCATGGCTCCCAACCCCCATCGCGTTGCCCCCGCCTCACGGTCCGCCGGTCAAAGCGGAACATGTCGCAGCCGGATCATGAGTTCGGCCCCCTCTTTGCCGGCCATAAAACTTGCCCATTTTATAGCCGTAAAAACCGTCCCCGGCCGTGTGCTATAGCCCACCGGGCCCCAGCCCGCCCCCCCGCCGACCCGACCTCCCCCCCGGGACCACCCCCCAGGGCCCCAGGCCGCCCACCGAGCCCAGGGGCTGGGAAAATCGGGCGTTCGGCCATAAACTTGCCCATTTTTGGCCGTAAAACCGCCGGCTCCCAACCCCCATCGCGTTGCCCCCGCCTCACGGTCCGCCGGTCCAAGCGGAACCGCAATCGCAGCCGGATCATGATTCTGGCCCCCTCATTGCCCGGCCATAAAACTTCCCCATTTTTCGACCGTAAAACCGTCTGCCGGCCGTGTGCTATAGCCCACCAGGGTCCCCGCCCGGGCCCCGCCCGCCCCTGACCCCTCCCCTCCCCCAGGGGGACCCCCAGGGGCCCCCGCCCGACCACCCCGCCCCAGAGGGGGGCAGCGGGAAAATCGGGCGTTCGGCCATAAACTTGCCCATTTTTCGGCCGTAAAACCGCCGGCTCCCAACCCCCACATCGCGTTGCCCCCCGCCTCACGGTCCCGCCGGTCCAAACGGAACCACAATCGCAGTCCCGGATCATGATTCTGCCCCCTCATTTGCCGGCCATAAAACTTGCCCATTTTTATATAAAACCGTCCGCCCGCCGTGTGCTATAGCCCACCCCCCGCCGCGCCCCCCCGACCGCCGACCTCCCCCCAGGGCCCGCGCCCAGAGGCCCCCGAGGACCCATTTTCGGCCGCCCCCAGAAGGCCGAAGCGGGAAAATCGGGCGTTCGGCCATAAACTTGCCCATTTTTTCGGCCGTAAAACCCATGTGGCTCCCAACCCCCCATCGCGTTGCCCCCGCCTCACGGTCCCAGCCGGTCCAAGCGGAACCCAATCGCAGCCGGATCATGAGTTCGGCCCCCTCATTGCCCGGCCATAAAACTTGCCCATTTTTGGGGCGTCCGCCCACCCGGCCGTGTGCTATAGCCCACCCGGGCCCCAGCCGGGCGCGCCCGCCCGACCCAGCCGCCCCCCCAGCCATAAAACTTGACCGAAGCGCCACCGGGACCCCCGCCGGCCACCGCCCCCAGGGGCCGAGCCCCGGGAAAATCGGGCGTTCGGCCATAAACTTGCCCATTTTCGGCCGTAAAACCGCCGGCTCCCAACCCCCATCGCGTTGCCCCCGCCTCACGGTCCGCCGGTCAAACGGAACCGCAATCGCAGCCCGGATCATGAGTTACGGCCCCCTCATTGCCGGCCATAAAACTTGCCCATTTTTAGTAGTAAAACCGTCCGCCCCGTGTGCTATAGCCCACCGGGTCCCCCCCACCGGTCAAGCCCGCCGCCCCGAGACCCGACCGACCCCAGCCGGCCGGGACCCAGCCCCCAGGCCCCCGCCAACCCCCAGGGGGCAGCAGGAAAATTGTGCGTTCGGCCATAAACTTGCCCATTTTTCGGCCGTAAAACCAGGGCTCCCAACCCCCATCGCGTTGCCCCCGCCTCACGGTCCCACGGTCCCAAGCGGAACCGCAATCGCAGCCCGGATCATGAGTTACGGCCCCCTCATTGCCGGCCATAAAACTTGCCCATTTTTGGTAGTAAAACCGTCCGTCCGCCGTGTGTGCTATAGCCCACCGGGCCCCCATAAAAATTGCCCCCCGCCGCCCGACCGGCCTCCCACGGGGACCAGCGCCCCCCCCCACCCCCGACCCCGACCACCCCGCCGCCCCAGGGGCAAAATGGGAAAATCGGGCGTTCGGCCATAAACTTGCCCATTTTTGGCCGTAAAACCCATGGCTCCCAACCCCCATCGCGTTGCCCCCGCCTCACGGTCCCGGTCCAAAGCGGAACCGCATGATCGCAGCCGGATCATGAGTTCGGCCCCCTCTTTGCCCGGCCATAAAACTTGCCCATTTTTGGTAGTAAAACCCCGCCGGCCGTGTGCTATAGCCCACCCGCCCACGCCGGGCCCCCCCCCGACCCCGAGGCCTCCGCCCAGCCCCGGACCAGCGCCCCAGGGACCCCCCCCGACCCACCGACCGCCCCAGGGGGCGCCCCCAATCGGGCGTTCGGCCATAAACTTGCCCATTTTTCGGCCGTAAAACCATTTTTCGGCTCCCAACCCCCATCGGGTTGCACCCCGCCTCACGGTCCCGCCGGTCACAACGGAACCGCAATCGCAGCCGGATCATGAGTTCGGCCCCCTCATTGCCCGGCCATAAAACTTGCCCATTTTTAGGCCGTAAAACCGTCATAAACCATCCGCCCGTGTGTGCTATAGCCCACCGGGCCCCGCGCAAGGGACCCCATCCCCCCGACCCCCGCCCCCTCGCCTCCCCCCCCCCCGGGCCCCCCCCCGAGGACCCCGCCGGCCACCGCCCGCCCCAGGGCAGCAGGGAAAATCGGGCGTTCGGCCATAAACTTGCCCATTTTTGGCCGTAAAACCGCCGGCTCCCAACCCCCATCGCGTTGCCCCCAGCCTCACGGTCCCGCGGTCCAAACGGAACCGCAATCGCAGCCCCGGATCATGAGTTACGGCCCCCTCTTTGCCCGGCCATAAAACTTGCCCATTTTTGGTAGTAAAACCCACCGCCGTGTGCTATAGCCCACCGAGCCCCCCGCCCGTCCCCGCCCCCCGGCCCGGCCTCCTCCAGCCGGGACCCCCCAGGGACCCCAGCCCGACCACCAGCCGCCCCAGGGGCCAGGAAAATCGGGCGTTAGGCCATAAACTTGCCCATTTTTTTAGCCGTAAAACCGCCGGCTCCCAACCCCCATCGCGTTGCCCCCGCCTCACGGTCCCGCCCGGTCCAACGGAACCGCAATCGCGCAGCCGGATCATGAGTTCGGCCCCCTCATTGCCGACCATAAAACTTGCCCATTTTTAGGTAGTAAAACCGTCCAGCCGGCCCGTGTGCTATAGCCCACCGGGCCCCAGCGTGGGCCGCGCCCGCCCGACCCGCCTCCTCCCCCCAGCCCGGGACCAGCGCCCCGAGGGCCCCCCCCGACCACCGCCCCAGGGGCGAAAGCGGAAAATCGGGCGTTCGGCCATAAACTTGCCCATTTTTTCGTAGTAAAACCGCCGCTCCCAACCCCCCCCCATCGCGTCGTCCCCCGCCTCACGGTCCCGCCGGTCCAAACGGAACCGTAATCGCAGCCCCGGATCATGAGTTTCGGCCCCCTCATTGCCCGGCCATAAAACTTGCCCATTTTTGGTAGTAAAACCGTCCCCGGCCGTGTGCTATAGCCCATCCGGGCCCCCCCCCGGCCGCCCCCCGCCCCAGCCCCCCCCCAGACCAGCCCCCGAGGGAGGAGGGAAAATCGGGCGTTCCCATAAACTTGCCCATTTTTCCAGTAAAACCCGCTCCCAACCCCCCATCGCGTTGCCCCCGCCTCACGGTCACCCAAATCGGGCGTTCGCAGCCGGATCATGAGTTAACCCCCTTTGCCCATTTTTTTTAGTAGTAAAACCGTCCGCCGGCCGCTCCCAACCCCCCATCGCGTTGCCCCCGCCTCACGGTCCCGCCCCCAAGCGGAACCGCATCCCCCCCGGATCATGAAAATCGGGCCCCCTCATTGCGGCCATAAAACTTGCCCATTTTTGGCCGTAAAACCGCGTCCCAACCCCCCGCGTTGCCTCCACGGTCCGTGGTCCCAAGACGGCCCCCGGATCATCATGAGTTCGGCCCCTCTTTGCCCATTTTAGTAAAACTTGCCCATTTGCTATAGCCCACCGGGCCCCCGGCCCCCGGGCCATACCACCCCCCAGGGCCCCCGGGACCCCGCCCAGCCCCAAGACCGCCCCCAGGGCCGAGAAAGCCGGAAAATCGGGCCTTCGACCATAAACTTGCCCATTTTCGGCCGTAAAACCGCCGGCTCCCAACCCCCCCATCGCGTTGCACCCCGCCTCACGGTCCCACCGGTCCAAACGGAACCGCAATCGTATCCTCGGATCATGAGTTCGGCCCCCTCATTGCCGGCCATAAAACTTGCCCATTTTTTTAGGTAGTAAAACCGTCCGCCGGCTGTGTGCTATAGCCCACCAGAGCCCCCGCCGGGCCCCCGCCCCCCCAACCCGCCTCCCCCGCCCCGGCCCAGCCCCCCGAGGGGCCCCAGCCCACCGACCGCCCCCAGAGGGCAGCGGGAAAATCGGGCGTTCGGCCATAAAACTTGCCCATTTTTCGGCTGTAAAACCGCCGGCTCCCAACCCCCATCGCGTTGCCCCCCTCACGGTCCGCCGGTCCAAGCGGAACCCATGTCGCAGCCGGATCATGAGTTCGGCCCCCTCATTTGCCCGGCCATAAAACTTGCCCATTTTTAGTAGTAAAACCGTCCGCCGGCCGTGTGCTATAGCCCACCGGGCCCCACCCGCCCACCCGCGCCGCCGGCCCGACCGGCCCCCCAGCCGCCGGGCCAGCGCCCCAGGGACCCCGCCCGACCCCGACCGCCCCCCGGGGGCCAAAGCGGAAATCGGGCGTTCGGCCATAAACTTGCCCATTTTTCGGCCGTAAAACCGCCGGCTCCCAACCCCCCCATCGCGTTGCCCCCCGCCTCACGGTCCCGCCAGTCCAAACGGAACCGCAATCGTAGCCCCGGATCATGAGTTACGGCCCCCTCATTGCCCGGCGATAAAACTTGCCCATTTTTTTGGTAGTAAACCGTCCATGCGGCCGTGTGCTATAGCCCACCGGGCCCCAGCGCCGGGGCCGCGCCCGCCCCGGCCCGACCGCCTCCCCGCCGGGGACCAGCGCCCCCGGGACCCCCGCCCGACCCCCACCGGCCGCCCCCCGAGGGGCCGAAAACAGGAAAATCGGGCGTTCGGCCATAAACTTGCCCATTTTTCGGCCGTAAAACTGTCGGCTCCCAACCACCCCATCGCGTTGCCCCTCGCCTCATGGTCCCGCCGGTCCAAACAGAACCGCAATCGCAGCCGGATCATGAGTTCACGGCCCCCTCATTGCCGGCCATAAAACTTGCCCATTTTTCGCTGTAAAACCCCGCCGGCCGTGTGTGCTATAGCCCCCCCGGCCCCCGCCCCCCCCCCCCCCGCCCCCCCCGCCCCCCAGCCGGGACCGGCGCCCCCGGGCCCCCCCACCACCGACCGCCCCAGGGCCGGAAACGGAAAAATCGGGCGTTCGGCCATAACTTGCCCATTTTTAGTAGTAAAACCGCCGGCTCCCAACCCCCATCGCGTTGCCCCCGCCTCACGGTCACTTGGTCCAAGCGGAACCGCAATCGCAGCCGGATCATGAGTTCTGGCCCCTCTTTGCCGGCCATAAAACTTGCCCATTTTTAGTAGTAAAACCGTCCGCCCGTGTGCTATAGCCCACCGGGCCCCAGCCGGGCCGCCCCCCGACCCTTGACCGGCCTCCCCCCCCAGGGACCGCGCCCCAGAGGGCCCCCGCCCCGACCACCGACCGCCCCAGGGGGCCAAATGGGAAAATCGGGCGTTCGGCCATAAACTTGCCCATTTTTTGGTAGTAAAACCGCGGCTCCCAACCCCCATCGCGTTGCCCCCGCCTCACGGTCAGTGGTCCAAACGGAACCGCATCGCAGCCGGATCATGATTCGGCCCCCTCATTGCCCCCATAAAACTTGCCCATTTTTGGCCGTAAAACCGTCCGCCCGACCGTGTGCTATAGCCCACCGGGCCCCAGCCGGCCCCTCGCCCGACCCCCATTTTTCGGCACCGGCCTCCCCCCATCGCGTTGCCCCCAGCCTCACCCAGGGACCCCGCCGGACCCCCCTCTTTGGGGCCGAGCCACCCACCGCCCCCATGCCTCCCCAGGGCCAAAGCAGGAAAAATCGGGCGTTGACCCATAAACTTGCCCATTTTTCGGCCCGTAAAACCGCCGGCTCCCAACCCCCCATCGCGTTGCCCCCGCCTCACGGTCCGTCCGGTCCAAAGCGGAACCGCAATCGCAGCCCCGGATCATGAGTTCGGCCCCCTCTTTGCCGGCCATAAAACTTGCCCATTTTTGGCGTAAAAAACCGTCCGTCCGTGTGCTATATAGCCCACCGGGCCCCAGCCGGGCCCCGCCCGACCCGACCCGACCGACCTCCCCCCAGCCGGGGACCCCGCGCCCCAGGGACCCCCGCCCGGCCACCCCGCCGCCCCCCGAGGGGCCGAAAATGGAAAATCGGGCGTTCGGCCATAACCTTGCCCATTTTTCTGTGGTAAAAGCACCGGCTCCCAACCCCCCCATCGCGTTTCCCCCAGCCTCACGGTCACTTGGTCCAAAGCGGAACCATGAATCGCAGCCGGATCATGAGTTACGGCCCCCTCATTGCCCGGCCATAAAACTTGCCCATTTTTAGTAAAACCGTCCCGCCCGTGTGCTATAGCCACCGGGCCCCGTAGCCGCGCCCCCCCCGCCCCGCCCGGCCCGCCCCCCCAGCCGGGCCAGCGCCCCGAGGGGACCCAGCCCGGCCACCGCCGCCCCAGGGGCCGAAAAGCGGAAAATCGGGCGTTCGGCCATAAACTTGCCCATTTTTCGGCCGTAAAACCGGCTCTCCCAACCCCCATCGCGTTGCCCCCGCCTCACGGTCCGCCCGGTCAAGCGGAACCGCAATCGCAGCCCGGATCATGAGTTACGGCCCCCTCTTTGCCCGGCCATAAAACTTGCCCATTTTTAGTAGTAAAACCGTCCAGCCCGTGTGTGCTATAGCCCACCAGGCCCCCCGGCCCGCCGCCCCCGGCCCACCGCCTCCCCCAGGGGACCGCCCCAGGGACCCCCCCGACCACCGCCCCCCAGGGGCCGCAAATGGGAAAATCGGGCGTTCGGCCATAAACTTGCCCATTTTTCGGGCGTAAAACCGCCGGCTCCCAACCCACCCATCGCGTTGCCGCCAGCCTCACGGTCCCGCTGGTCCAAACGGAACCGCAAACGCATCCCCGGATCATGAGTTACGGCCTCCTCATTGGGGCCCATTTTTTCGGTAGTAAAACCGTCCGCCCGTGTGCTATAGCCCACCCGGGCCCCGCCGGCCCCCCCCGACCCCGACCGCCCCCCAGCCAGGACCCGCCCCCAGGGGACCCCAGCCCCAGGCCGCCGACCGCCCCAGGGGCAGCAGGGAAAATCGGGCGTTCGGCCATAAACTTGCCCATTTTTCGGTAGTAAAACCGCCGGCTCCCAACCCCCATCGCGTTGCCCCCGCCTCACGGTCACTTGGTCCAAGCGGAACCGCAATCGCAGCCCCGGATCATGAGTTCGGCCCCCTCATTGCCCGCCATAAAACTTGCCCATTTTTGGTAGTAAAACCGTCCGCCCGCCGTGTGCTATAGCCCACCGGGCCCCAGCCGGGCCGCCCCCCCGCCCCCCTCCTCCCCGCCGGGACAAGCGCCCCAGGGCCCCATGACCACCGCCCCCCCGAGGGGCCCAAAATGGGAAAATCCGGCGTTCGGCCATAAACTTGTCCATTTTTCGGCCGTAAAACCGCCTGCTCCCAACCCCCCCTATCGCGTTGACCCCCGCCTCACGGTCCGGGTCAAACGGAACCGCAATCGCAGCCCCGGATCATGAGTTCGGCCCCCTCATTTGGGGCCCGGCCATAAAACTTGCCCATTTTTAGGTAGTAAAACCGTCCCTGCCGTGTGCTATAGCCCACCGGGCCCCCGCCGGGGCCGCCCGCCCGACCCCGACCGGCCTCCCCCCAGCCCGGGGACCCGCCCCCGGGGCCCCCCGCCCGACCACCACCGCCCCCCCGGGGCGAAAACGGAAAATCGGGCGTTCGGCCATAAACTTGCCCATTTTTCGGCCAGTAAAACCGCCGGCTCCCAACCCCCATCGCGTTGCCCCCGCCTCACGGTCCCGCCGGGTCCAAGCGGAACCGCAATCGCAGCCCGGATCATGAGTTCGGCCCCCTCATTGCCCGGCCATAAAACTTGCCCATTTTTAGGGCGTAAAACCGTCCGCCCGTGTGTGCTATAGCCCACCGGGGCCCCCAGCCGGGTTCCCCCACCCCCCCCAGGCCCCCCCCCCCAGCCCGGGACCAAGCGCCCCAGGGACCCCGCCCACCACCCGCCGCCCAGGGCCGCAAAGGGAAAATCGGGCGTTCGGCCATAAACTTGCCCATTTTTGGTAGTAAAACCGCCGGCTCCCAACCCCCCATCGCGTTGCCCCCGCCTCACGGTCACCATCCAAAGCGGAACCGCAATCGCAGCCCGGATCATGAGTTCGGCCCCCTCATTGCCGGCCATAAAACTTGCCCATTTTTAGTAGTAAAACCCACCGCCCGGCCGTGTGCTATAGCCCACCGGGCCCCAGCGCGCCCGCCCCAGCCGGCCCCGACCGACCGCCTCCCATGGGGACCCGCGCCCCAGGGGCCCCCGCCCGACCACCGACCGCCCCAGGGGCCAGCAGGAAAATCGGGCGTTCGGCCATAAACTTGCCCATTTCTCGGCCGTAATGCCGCCGGCTCCCAACCCCCTCATCGCGTTGCCCCCCGCCTCACGGTCCCGCCGGTCCAAACTGAACCGCAATCGCGGCCCCGGATCATGAGTTACGCCCCCGCATTGCACGGCCATAAAACATGCCCTTTTTTCGGCCGTAAAACCGTCCCCCGGCCGTGTGCAATAGCCTACCCGGGCCACCGCCGGGGGCTGCGCCCCCCCGGCCTTGACCGGCCTCCCCCGCCCAGGGGCCAGCGCCCAGGGGACCCCGCGACCACCGACCGCCCATTGAGGGGCCGAAAACTGGAAAATCGGGCGTTCGGCCATAAACTTGCCCATTTTTCGGCCGTAAAACCGCCGGCTCCCAACCCCCCATCGCGTTGCCCCCGCTCACGGTCCCCCGGTCCAAGCGGAACCCAATCGCAGCCGGATCATGAGTTCGGCCCCCTCATTGCCCGACCATAAAACTTGCCCATTTTTCGGCCCCAAACCGTCCATCCGTCCCGCCCCGCCCCATGTGCTAAGCCCCGGGTCCCCCGCCCGCCCCGCGCCCCCAGGCCCCCGAAAATCGACCCCATGGCCACCCCTTGCCCATTTTTCGGCCCCCAGGGCCCACCCCAGCCGCCCCACCACCGGCCGCCCCAGGGGGCCCCAGGGGCCAGCCAGGAAAATCGGGCGTTCGGCCATAAACTTGCCCATTTTTCGGCCGTAAAACCACCGGCTCCCAACCCCCCCATCGTGTTGCCCCCGCCTCACGGTCCCTGCAGGTCCAAACGGAACCGCAATCGCAGCCGGATCATGAGTTCTGACGGCCCCCTCATTGCCCGGCCATAAAACTTGCCCATTTTTATTTTCGTTAGCCCGTAAAACCGCCGTCCGGTGTGTGCTATAGCCCACCCCCGGCCCCAGCCCAGGGGCCCCCTCGGAAAATCCCGACCATAAACTTGCCCCCCGTAAAAGACCAGCCGGGACCCCCATCCGTTGCCCCCCCACGGTCCCAGCCCCCAGCGGAACCCCCAGAGGCCAAGCCCCAGGATCATGGGAAAATCGGGCGTTCGGCCATAAACTTGCCCATTTTTAGTAGTAAAACCGCCCGTGTGCTATAGCCCACCGGGCTCCCAACCCCCATCGCGTTGCCCCCGCCTCACGGTCCCGCCCGGTCCGGTCAAAGCGGAACGCGCCTCGCAGCCCGGATCATGAGTTACGGCCCCCTCATTGGAAAATCATAAAAACTTGCCCATTTTTGGGTAAAACCGTCCGCCCCGTGTGTGCTATAGCCCACCGGGCCCCTTTGCGTCCGGCCGCGCCCGCCCGGCCCCGACCGGCCTCCCCCGCCGGGACCGCGCCCAGGGACCCCGCCGGCCACCGACCGCCCCCCGAGGGGCCAAAGACTGGAAAATCGGGCGTTCGGCCATAAACTTGCCCATTTTTCGGTGGTAAAACCGCCGGCTCCCAACCCGCCCATCGCGTTGCCCCCCGCCTCACGGTCCCGCCGGTCCAAACGGAACCGCAATCGCAGCCCCGGATCATGAGTTACGGCCCCCTCTTTGGGGCCGGCCCTAAAACTTGCCCATTTTTCGGCCGTAAAACCGGTCCGGACCGTGTGCTATAGCCCACCCGGGCCCACCCCCGGGGCCCGCGCCCCCCGCCCGCCCCGACCGCCTCCCTCCCAGGGGACCGCCCCCCCAGGGACCCCCCGACCACCGCCCGCCCACCCGAGGGGCCGAAAATAGGAAAATCGGGCGTTCGGCCATAAACTTGCCCATTTTTCGGCCGTAAAACCGCCGGCTCCCAACCCCCCCATCGCGTTGCCCCCCGCCTCACGGTCACGCCGGTCCAAACGGAACCGCAATCGCAGCCCCGGATCATGAGTTCACGGCCCCCTCATTGCCCGGCCATAAAACTTGCCCATTTTTGGCCGTAAAACAAACCCGTCCCGGCCGTGTGCTATAGCCCACCGGGCCCCAGCCGGCAGCGCCCCCCGACCCGGCCCCCCCCCCGGGGCCCCCCCAGGGACCCCCCACCCGGCCACCGACCGCCCCAGGGGCCAAAAGGGAAAATCGGGCGTTCGGCCATAAACTTGCCCATTTTTAAAAACCATGGCTCCCAACCCCCCATCGCGTTGCCCCCGCCTCACGGTCCGCGGGGTCCAAGCGGAACCCAATCGCAGCCCGGATCATGAGTTCGGCCCCCTCATTGCCGGCCATAAAACTTGCCCATTTTTGGTAGTAGACCGTCCCCCCCGCCGGCCGTGTGCTATAGCCCACCGGGCCCCCCATTTTTGGTAGTAAAAGCCCCCAACCCCCCATGCCCGCCCCCCCCCGGCCCGACCTCCCCCCCCCCCCAGGGGACCGCGCCCAGGGCCCCCGCCACCCACCCACCGCCCCCAGGGGCCAGCGGGGAAAATCGGGCGTTCGGCCATAAACTTGCCCATTTTTAGTAGTAAAACCGCCGGCTCCCAACCCCCCATCGCGTTGCCCCCGCCTCACGGTCACTTGGTCAAAGCGGAACATAATCGCAGCCGGATCATGAGTTCGGCCCCCTCATTGCCCGGCCATAAAACTTGCCCATTTTTCGGTAGTAAAACCGTCCCGTGTGCTATAGCCCACCGGGCCCCCAGGGCCGCGCCCCCCCCGGCCCCACCAGCCCTCCCCGCCCGACCGGCCAAGCGCCCAGGGCCCCCCGCCGGCCACCCGACCGCCCCCCGGGCAGCGGGAAAATCGGGCGTTCGGCCATAAACTTGCCCATTTTCGGCCGTAAAACCGCCGGCTCCCAACCCCCCATCGCGTTGCCCCCGCCTCACGGTCCCCGGTCAAAGCGGAACCGCAATCGCAGCCCGGATCATGAGTTCTGGCCCCCTCATTGCCGGCCATAAAACTTGCCCATTTTTAGCCGTAAAACCGTCCATCCGCCGTGTGTGCTATAGCCCACCCGGGCCCCAGCGGTCCAGCCCCCCCGAGCCCCCCTGACCGCCTCCCCCCAGGGGACCGAAGCGCCCAGGGCCCCAGCCCGCCACCGACCGCCCCCAGGGGGCCAAAATCCGGAAAATCGGGCGTTCGGCCATAAACTTGCCCATTTTTCGGCCGTAAAACCGCCGGCTCCCAACCCCCATCGCGTTGCCCCCGCCTCACGGTCCCGCCCGGTCCAAGCGGAACCGCAATCGCAGCCGGATCATGAGTTCGGCCCCCTCTTTGCCGGCCATAAAACTTGCCCATTTTTTCGTAGTAAAACCGTCCGTCCCGTGCCGTGTGCTATAGCCCACCCCAGGCCCCGCAGGGTGGCCCACCCCCGACCCGACCGGCCTCCCACCCCCCCAGCCGGGAAAGCGCCCCAGGACCCCGCCAGGCCACCCCGCCCCCCAGAGGCCGAAAACGGGAAAATCGGGCGTTCGGCCATAAACTTGCCCATTTTTTGGCCGTAAAACCGCCGGCTCCCAACACCCCCATCGCGTTGCCCCCCGCCTGACGGTCCCGCCGGTCCAAACGGAACCGCAATCGCGGCCCCGGATCATGAGTTACGGCCCCCTCTTGCCCGGCCATAAAACTTGCCCATTTTTAGTAGTAAAACCGTCCCGCCCGGCCGTGTGCTATAGCCCACCGGGCCCCGCCCCGGGGCCCGCCCGCCCCCCCCGGCCAAATCCCCCCAGCCGGGGCCCATTTTTAGGGCCCCCCGGCCCCAACCCCCATCCGACCGCCCCAGGGGCAGGGGAAAATCGGGCGTTCGGCCATAAACTTGCCCATTTTTCGGCCGTAAAACCATGGCTCCCAACCCCCATCGCGTTGCCCCCGCCTCACGGTCCGCCCGGTCCCAAACGGAACCGCAATCGCAGCCCCGGATCATGAGTTCGGCCCCCTCATTGCCGGCCATAAAACTTGCCCATTTTTAGGCCGTAAAACCGTCCCAACCCCCGTGTGCTATAGCCCACCCCGGGTCCCCCGGATCGCGTTACGCCAGCCGCCCGCCTTTGGGGCCCCTCCCCAGCCCCGGGACCCCCCGCCCCCCAACCCAGGGACCCCCCCCGGCCGCCCCAGGGGGCCAGGGGAAAATCGGGCGTTCGGCCATAAACTTGCCCATTTTTCAGCCGTAAAACCGCCGGCTCCCAACCACCCCAATCGCGTTGCCCCTCGCCTCACGGTCCTCCCGGTCCAAACGGAACCGCAATCGCAGCCCCGGATCATGAGTTACGGCCCCCTCATTGGGGCCGGCCATAAAACTTGCCCATTTTTCCGCCGTAAGACCGTCAAACCCGGCCCCCGTGCTATAGCCCACGGCCCCGCCGTCCCCCCCCCCGACCCGCCCGGCCTCCCAGCCAGACCAAGCCCCAGGGCCCCCAGCCCGGCCACCGAGCCGCCCCGAGGGGGGCCAAAAATGGGAAAATCGGCCGTTCGGCCATAAACTTGCCCATTTTTCGTAGTAAAACCGCCGGCTCCCAACCCCCCATCGCGTTGCCCCCGCCTCACGGTCCCGCCCAGGTCCCAAACGGAACCGCAATCGCAGCCCCGGATCATGAGTTACGGCCCCCTCATTGCCCGGCCATAAAACTTGCCCATTTTTCGGTCGTAAAACCGTCCGCCGGCCGTGTGCTATAGCCCACCCGGGCCCCCATCGCGTTGCCGCCTCCCACGGCCACGGGCGCCCAACCCCGCCCGCCCGACCCCGACCGGCCTCCCCCGCCGGGGACCGACGCCCCCCGAGGGCCCCCCGCCGGCCACCGACCGCCCCCCGAGGGGCCGAAAACGGGAAAATCGGGCGTTCGGCCATAAACTTGCCCATTTTTCGGCCGTAAAACCGCCGGCTTCCAAACCCCCCATCGCGTTGCCCCCCGCCTCACGGTCCCGCCGGTCCGAACGGAACCGCAATCGCAGCCCCGGATCATGAGTTACGGCCCCCTCATTGCCCGGCCATAAAACTTGCCCATTTTTCGGCTGTAAAACCGTCCGCCGGCCGTGTGCTATAGCCCACCCGGGTCCCCGCCCAGCCGGGGCCGGGAAAATCCCGACCCGACCGGCCCCCCCCGGACCGCCCCCAACCCCCCGCCCCCACCGACCGCCCAGGTCCGTGGGTCCAGCAGGGAAAATCGGGCGGGCGTTCGGCCATATACTTGCCCATTTTTCGGCCGTAAAACCGCCGGCTCCCAACCCCCCGATCGCGTTGCCCCCCGCCTCACGGTCCCGCCGGTCTAAACGGAACCGCAATCGCAGCCCGGATCATGAGTTCGGCCCCCTCATTGCCGGCCATAAAACTTGCCCATTTTTAGCCGTAAAACCGTCCGCCCGGCCGTGTGCTATAGCCCACCGGGCCCCAGCCCGTGCGCCCCGCCCGCCCCCCGGCCCGGCCTCCCCCAGCCGGGACCAGCCCCCAGGGCCCCCAGCCGGCCAACGACCGCCCCCCGAGGGGCCGACAGCGGGAAAATCGGGCGTTCGGCCATAAACTTGCCCATTTTTCAGCCGTAAAACCGCCGGCTCCCAACCCCTCCATCGCGTTGCCCCCGCCTCACGGTCCGCCCGGTCAAAGCGGAACCGCAATCGCAGCCGGATCATGAGTTCGGCCCCCTCATTGCCCCCCGGCCAAAAAACTTGCCCATTTTCCGGCCGTAAACCCGTCCGCCGGCCGTGCGCTATAGCCCACCCGGGGCCCCGCCGGGCCGCCCACCCCGGCCCCCGACCCCTCCCCCCCAGGGGACCAGCGCCCCAGGGACCCCGCCGACCACCGACCGCCCCAGGGGCCGAAAATGGGAAAATCGGGCGTTCGGCCATAAACTTGCCCATTTTTGCCGTAAAACCGCTCCCTCCCAACCCCCCATCGCGTTGCCCCCGCCTCACGGTCCCCCGGTCCAAGCGGAACCGCAATCGCAGCCCGGATCATGAGTTCTGGCCCCCTCATTGCCGGCCATAAAACTTGCCCATTTTTGGTAGTAGTAAAACCGTCCGCCCGGCCGTGTGCTATAGCCCACCGGGCCCCAGCCGGGCCGCGCCCGCCCCGACCCATGCCCAGCCTCCCGCCAGGGGGACCGCGCCCCAGGGGCCCCGCCCGGGACCACCGACCGCCCCAGGGGCCGAAAATGCGGAAAAAATCGGGCGTTCGGCCATAAACTTGCCCATTTTTAGGCCGTAAAACCGCCCGGCTCCCAACCCCCCATCGCGTTGCCCCCGCCTCACGGTCCCGGGTCCAAGCGGAACCGCAATCGCGCCCGGATCATGAGTTCGGCCCCCTCTTTGGGCCATAAAACTTGCCCATTTTTGTAAAAGCCGTCCGCCCGTTCGTGTGCTATAGCCCACCCAGGCCCCAGCCGGGCCCCGCCCGCCCGACCCGGCCGCCGCCCCATGCCCGGGACCCCGCCCCCGAGGACCCGCCCGACCACCGACCGCCCCCAGGGCGAGGAAATGGGAAAATCGGGCGTTCGGCCATAAACTTGCCCATTTTTAGTAGTAAAACCGCCCAGGCTCCCAACCCCCATCGCGTTGCCCCAGCCTCACGGTCCCGCGGTCCAAATGGAACCGCAATCGCAGCCCCGGATCATGAGTTACGCCCCCTCATTGCCCGGCCATAAAACTTGCCCATTTTTCGGCCGTAAAACCGTCCGCCGGCCGTGTGCTATAGCCCACCCGGGGCCCCCCCCCGGGGCGCGCCCCCCCCCGCCCCCCCCCCGGGACCAGCCCCCGGGGCCCCGCCGACCACCGCCGCCCCAGGGGCAGCCCGGAAAATCGGGCGTTCGGCCATAAACTTGCCCATTTTCCGGCCGTAAACCCGCCGGCTCCCAACCCCCCCATCGCGTTGCCCCCCGCCTCACGGTCCCGCCGGTCCAAACGGAACCGCAATCGCAGCCCCGGATCATGAGTTGCGGCCCCCTCATTGCCCGGCCATAAAATTGCCCATTTTTCGGTAGTAAAACCGTCCCCCAGTGTGTGCTATAGCCCACCGGGCCCCGCCGGGCCGCCCCCGCCCGCCCAGACCGGCCTCCCCGCCCCAGGGGACCAGCGCCCAGGGACCCCCCAGCCCGACCACCGACCGCCCCCCCAAAAGCGGAAAATCGGGCGTTCGGCCATAAACTTGCCCATTTTCGGCCGTAAAACCGCCGGCTCCCAACCCCCATCGCGTTGCCCCCCCTCACGGTCACCGGTCAAGCGGAACCGCAATCGCAGCCGGATCATGAGTTACGGCCCCCTCATTGCCCGGCCATAAAACTTGCCCATTTTTAAGTAGTAAAACCGTCCGCCCGTGCCGTGTGCTATAGCCCACCGGGCCCCCCGTGCCCCAGCCCCCCCCAGCCCGAAGCCACCGGCCCTCCCCCCCCATTTTGCCCGGAGGCCGACCCCCCAGGGACCCCATGGCCACCCGCCCCCCGAGCGGCCAAAAACGGGACAATCGGGCGTTCGGCCATAAACTTGCCCATTTTTTTAGTAAAACCGCTATGGCTCCCAACCCCCCATCGCGTTGCCCCCGCCTCACGGTCCGCCCGGTCCAAACGGAACCATGAATCGCAGCCGGATCATGAGTTCGGCCCCCTCATTGCCGGCCATAAAACTTGCCCATTTTGGTAGTAAAACCGTCCGCCCCCCGTGTGCTATAGCCCACCGGGTCCCCGCCAGCCCAATCACGCCGACCCCCTCTTTGGGCCACCGGCAGCCCCCGCCGGGGACCGGCGCCCCCCGGTCGGCCCCCGCCGGCCACCGGCCGCCCCCCCAGGGGCCGAAAACGGCGAAATCGGGCGTTCGGCCATAAACTTGCCCATTTTTCGGCCGTAAAACCGCCGGCTCCCCACCCCCACATCGCGTTGCCCCCGCCTCACGGTCCCCCGGTCCCAAAGCGGAACCGCAAATCGCAGCCCGGATCATGAGTTCGGCCCCCTCATTGCCCGGCCATAAAACTTGCCCATTTTGGTAGTAAAACCGTCCGCCCGTGCCGTGTGCTATAGCCCACCGGGCCCCAGCCCCCGGGCCCGCCCGCCCGACCCGACCCGACCGCCCCCCATGGGGACCGCGCCCAGGGACCCCATGCCGACCACCGAGCCGCCCCCAGGGGGCGAAAATGCAGGGAAAAATCGGGCGTTCGGCCATAAACTTGCCCATTTTTGGCCGTAAAACCGCCGGCTCCCAACCCCCCATCGCGTTGCCCCCGCCTCACGGTCCCCCTGGTCCAAACGGAACATAATCGCAGCCGGATCATGAGTTACGGCCCCCTCATTGCCGGCCATAAAACTTGCCCATTTTTGGCCGTAAAACCGTCCGAGTGTGCTATAGCCACCGGGCCCCAGCCGGGGCCGCGCCGCCCGACCGACCAGCCCCCCCGCCGGGGACCGCGCCAGCCCGGCCCCCGCCCGACCACCGACCGCCCCAGGGGCCAAAGCGGAAAATCGGGCGTTCGGCCATAAACTTGCCCATTTTTGGTAGTAAAACCGCCGGCTCCCAACCCCCCATCGCGTTGCCCCCGCCTCACGGTCCCACTTGGTCCAAAGGAACCGCATAATCGCAGCCCGGATCATGAGTTACGGCCCCCTCATTGCCCGGCCATAAAACTTGCCCATTTTTAGTAGTAAAACCCGTCCGTCCGTGTGTGCTATAGCCCACCCGGGCCCCGTGGCCGTGCCCGCCCCCCGACCGACCCAGGCCCCCCGGGGGGACCAGGCCCCCAGGGGACCCCGCCGACCACCGACCGCCCCCAGGGGCCGAAATGGGAAAATCGGGCGTTCGACCATAAACTTGCCCATTTTTCGTAGTAAAACCGCCGGCTCCCAACCCCCATCGCGTTGCCCCCAGCCTCACGGTCCGCCCGGTCAAGCGGAACCGCAATCGCAGCCCGGATCATGAGTTCTGGCCCCCTCATTTGCCGGCCATAAAACTTGCCCATTTTTAAGTAGTAAAACCGTCCCGTAGTGTGCTATAGCCCACCCGGTCCCCCCCAGCGCCCCCCCCCCGACCCGCCCCCCTCCCCCCGAGGACCGGCGCCCCAGGGCCCCGCCGACCACCGACCGCCCCCCAGGGCCGAGCGGGAAAATCGGGCGTTCGGCCATAAACTTGCCCATTTTCGGCCGTAAAACCGCCCGGCTCCCAACCCCCATCGCGTTGCCCCGCCTCACGGTCACGCCGGTCCAAAGCGGAACCGCAATCGCAGCCCGGATCATGATTCGGCCCCCTCATTGCCGGCCATAAAACTTGCCCATTTTTTAGCAGTAAAACCGTCCGCCGGACGTGTGCTATAGCCCACCCGGCCCCAGGGCCCCGCCGGGAGCCGCCCCCCCCGACCCCCCCGCCCGCCCCAGCCCGGAGACCCCCAGGGGCCCCGCCCGACCACCCCCCCCCAGGCCAAAATGGAAAATCGGGCGTTCGGCCATAAACTTGCCCATTTTTCGGTAGTAAAACCCCCCGGCTCCCAACCCCCCCATCGCGTTGCCCCCCGCCTCACGGTCCCGCCGGTCCAAACGGAACCGCAATCGCAGCCCCGGATCATGAGTTACGGCCCCCTCATTGCCCGGCCATAAAACTTGCCCATTTTTAGTAGTAAAACCGTCCGCCCGGCCGTGTGCTATAGCCCACCAGGGCCCCAGCGGGGCCCGCCCCGGACCCCACCCCGGCCTCCCCCCCAGGGACCAGCGCCCCAGGGCCCCATGAGCCACCCGACCGCCCCAGGGGCCAGCGGGAAAATCGGGCGTTCAGCGATAAACTTGCCCATTTTTAGTAAAAACCATGGCTCCCAACCCCCATCGCGTTGCCCCCGCCTCACGGTCCCGCCCGTCCAAAGCGGAACCGCAATCGCAGCCGGATCATGATTCGGCCCCCTCATTGCCGGCCATAAAACTTGCCCATTTTTAGTAGTAAAACCGTCCGCCGTCCATGCCGTGTGCTATAGCCCACCCGGGGCCCCAGCCGGCCCCAGCGCCCCGCCTTGGCCGCCCTCCCCCGGGACCGGGGCCCAGCCGCCCCCCCCCCACCCCAGCCCGCCCCGCCCAGGGGCGAAAGCAGGAAAATCGGGCGTTCGGCCATAAACTTGCCCATTTTTTCGGTAGTAAAACCGCCGGCTCCCAACCCCCATCGCGTTGCCCCCCAGCCTCACGGTCCCGCCCGGTCAAAGCGGAACATAATCGCAGCCGGATCATGAGTTACGGCCCCCTCATTGCCCGACCATAAAACTTACCCATTGTTCAGCCGTAAAACCGTCCGCCGGCCGTGTGCTATAGCCCACCCGGGCCCCCGCTGGGGCCCGCGCCAGCCCGGCCCCGACCGACCGCCCCCGCCGTGGACCGACGCCCACCAAGGGTCCCCCGCCGGCCACCGACCGGCCCCCGAGGGGCCGAAAATGGGAAAATCGGGCGTTGGGCCATAAACTTGCCCATTTTTCGGCCGTAAAACTGCCAGCTCCCAACTCCCCCAATCGCGTTGCCCCCCGCCTCACGGTATCGCCGGTCCAAACGGAACCGCAATCACAGCCCCGGATCATGAGTTACGGCCCCCTCATTGCCCGGCCATAACACTTGCCCATTTTTAGTAGTAAAACCGTCGCCCGTGTGTGCTATAGCCCACCGGGCCCCAGCCGTGCCCGCCCCCCCCCGGCCGGCCTCCCCCCCCATGGGGGCCCCCCCAGGGGCCCCGCCGCCCCACCCGCCCGCCCCAGGGGCAAATGGGAAAATCGGGCGTTCGGCCATAAACTTGCCCATTTTTGGCCGTAAAACCGGCTCCCAACCCCCATCGCGTTGCCCCCAGCCTCACGGTCCCGGGTCAAACGGAACCGCAATCGCAGCCCGGATCATGAGTTACGGCCCCCTCATTCTTTCGGCCATAAAACTTGCCCATTTTTCGGCCGTAAAACCGTCCGCCGGCCGTGTGCTATAGCCCACCCGGGCCCCAGCCGGGGGCACGCCCGCCCGGCCCCGACCGGCCTCCCCCGCCGGGGACCGACGCCCCCCGAGGGTCCCCAGGACCACCGACCGCCCCAGCCCCAGGGCAGCAGGAAAATCGGGCGTTCGGCCATAAACTTGCCCATTTTTGGTAGTAAAACCCGTGGCTCCCAACCCCCATCGCGTTGCCCCCGCCTCACGGTCCCCCCGGTCCAAGCGGAACCGCATAATCGCAGCCCGGATCATGAGTTACGGCCCCCTCATTGCCGGCCATAAAACTTGCCCATTTTCCCAGTAAAACCGTCCGCCGTGTGCTATAGCCCACCAGGGCCCCAGGGCGCGCCGCCCCCGGCCCGACCGGCCAGCCCCTCCCCCCGCCCGGGGGACCCCCCCAGCCCGGACCCCACCCCACCCCGGCCCCCCCCCGGTGCAGGGGAAAAATCGGGCGTTCGGCAATAAACTTGCCCATTTTTCGGCCGTAAAACCGCCGTTCCCAACCCCCCATCGCGTTGCCCCCCGCCTCACGGTCCCGCCGGTCAAAACGGAACCGCAATCGCAGCCCTGACTCATGAGTTCTGCCCCCTCATTGCCGACCATAAAACTTGCCCATTTTTCGGTAGTAAAACCGTCCGTCCGCCCGTGTGCTATAGCCCACCGGGCCCCAGCCCCGCGCCCGACCCGACCGGCCCCCGCCCCATGAGGACCGCGCCCAGGGGACCCCAGCCGACCCCGACCGCCCCAGGGGGGCAGCAGGAAAATCGGGCGTTCGGCCATAAACTTGCCCATTTTTCGGCCGTAAAACCATGGCTCCCAACCCCCCATCGCGTTGCCCCCGCCTCACGGTCCGCCGGTCCAAACGGAACATCGCAGCCCGGATCATGAGTTCGGCCCCCTCATTGCCGGCCATAAAACTTGCCCATTTTTGGCCGTAAAACCGTCCGTCCCACCGTGTGCTATAGCCCACCGGGCCCCAGGGCCCCAGCCCGCGCCCCCCCCCCCCCCCCCACCGCCCCCCCATTTTAAGACCAGCGCCCAGGGCCCCCCCCGACCACCCCCATCCCCAGGGGCCAGCGCCCCCCGAAAAAAATCGGGCGTTCGGCCATAAACTTGCCCATTTTTTCGCCGTAAAACCCATGGCTCCCAACCCCCATCGCGTTGCCCCCGCCTCACGGTCCCCGCCGGTCAAAGCGGAACCGCAATCGCAGCCCGGATCATGAGTTACGGCCCCCTCATTGCCGGCCATAAAACTTGCCCATTTTGCTAAAACCGTCCCCGCCCGGCCGCCGTGTGCTATAGCCCACCCGGGCCCCGCCGCCCCGCCCCCCCGACCCCCCCACCCCCCCGAGGGACCCCCGCCCCGAGAGGCCCCAGCCCCACCCGCCGCCCCAGGGGCCAGCGGGAAAATCGGGCGTTCGGCCATAAACTTGCCCATTTTTGGCCGTAAAACCGCGGCTCCCAACCCCCATCGCGTTGCCCCCGCCTCACGGTCCGCCCGGTCCAAGCGGAACCGCAATCGCAGCCCGGATCATGAGTTCGGCCCCCTCATTTGCCGGCCATAAAACTTGCCCATTTTTCGGTAGTAAAACCGTCCGTCCGGCCGTGTGCTATAGCCCACCGGGCCCCCCGGGGGCGCCCCCCAGCCGCCCCGACGGCCCGCCTCCCCAGGGGGACCGACGCCTCCGAGGGCCCCCCCGCCGGCCACCGACCGCCCCCGGAGGGCCGAAAACGGGAAAATCGGGCGTTCGGCCATAAACTTGCCCATCTTTCGGCCGTAAAACCGCCGTCTCCTAACCGCCCCAACGCGTTGCGCCCCGCCTCACGGTCCCGGCGGTCCAAACGGCACCGCGATCGCAGTCCCGGATCATGAGATACGGCCCCCTCATTTGCCGACCATAAAACTTGCCCATTTTTGGGCCCGTAAAACCGTCCGTGGCCGTGTGCTATAGCCCACCGGGCCCGCCGGGGCCAGCCCTTGACCCCCACCCCCCCAGCCGGGGACCGCGCCCAGGGCCCCCGCCCGGCCACCGACCGCCCCCAGGGGCCTCACGAAACGGGAAAATCGGGCGTTCGGCCATAAACTTGCCCATTTTTGGCCGTAAAACCGCCGGCTCCCAACCCCCCATCGCGTTGCCTCCCGCCTCACGGTCCCTTGGTCCAAGCGGAATATAATCGCAGCCCCGGATCATGAGTTACGGCCCCCTCATTGCCCGGCCATAAAACTTGCTCTTTTTTCGGCCGTAAACCCGTCCGGGCCCCAGCCGTGCGCTATAGCCCCCCGGGCCCCACGCCCATGGGGGCCGCCCGCCCCGACCCTTGACCGACCGCCTCCCAGCGGGGGCGCCCGAGGACCCCCGCCGGGCACCGACCGCCCCCCCGAGGGGCCGAAAATGGGAAAATCGGGCGTTCGGCCGTAAACTTGCCCATTTTTCGGCCGTAAAACCGCCGTCTGCCAACCCCCCCATCGCGTTGCCCCCCGCCTCACGGTCCCCGGTCCAAGCGGAACCGCAATCGCAGCCGGATCATGATTCACGGCCCCCTCATTGCCGGCCATAAAACTTGCCCATTTTTAGGTAAAACCGTCCGCCCGGCCGTGTGTGCTATAGCCCACCCGGGCCCCCGGTAGGGGCCGCGCCCCAAACCCGCCCCCGGCCTCCCCCTGCAGCCGGGACCGCGCCCCCGGGACCCCACGCCCGACCACCGGGAGCCCCAGGGGCAGCAATGGGGAAAATCGGGCGTTCGGCCATAAACTTGCCCATTTTTGGTAGTAAAACCGCCCGGCTCCCAACCCCCATCGCGTTGCCCCCGCCTCACGGTCCGCCCGGTCAAGCGGAACATGTCGCAGCCGGATCATGAGTTCACGGCCCCCTCATTGCCGGCCATAAAACTTGCCCATTTTTAGTAGTAAAACCCAGTCCGCCGTAACTCATGACCGTGTGCTATACCCACCGGGCCCCCACGGGACCGTGGCCTGCCCCAGCCCCGACCCGGCCTCCCCCAGGGGACCGCGCCCCCGAGGACCCCCCCGCCCGCCGACCACCGACCGCCCCGGGGGCAGCAGGAAAATCGGGCGTTCGGCCATAAACTTGCCCATTTTCGGTAGTAAAACCGCCGGCTCCCAACCCCCCATCGCGTTGCCCCCGCCTCACGGTCCCGGTCCAGTCGGAACCGCAATCGCAGCCCCGGATCATGAGTTACGGCCCCCTCATTGCCGACCATAAAACCATTTTCGGCCGTAAAAGCCCGGTCAAGGCCCCCTGGGCTATAGCCCACCCGGGCCCCGCCGGGGCATGCCCCACGGCCCTCCGGTTTCTGGGCTTAGGCCTCGGGGCAAGTTTATAGTGGGCCCCCGGCCATGATCCGAGGCCCCCGAGTGCGTTCCCGAGGAGGGAAAATCGGCGTTCGGCCGATAAAGGGCCCATTTTCTGGTAAAAATGGGCAAGTTTTACCCCCATCGCGTTGCCCCTCGGGGTCGGTGGCCGGTGGCACGGTCGGGCCGGTCCCCTCAGCGGGGCCCCGTCGGGGCAATCATGATTCGCCCGGCCCCTGTGGGCCATTTGTGCCCGGAGTGGGGCGGTTGCACCCGGCCCCCTTTTCTTTAAAAAATGGGCAAGTTTTCCGTTTCGGCCCCAATGAGACCGTAACTCATGATGGCCAGAACTGGGAGTGCGGCCGACCCCGACCAACCGGCGGGGCCCGTGAGCGGGACCGGATGGGAGGGTTGGGAGGCGGGAAAATGGTTTTTGGCCCCAAAATGGGCAAGTTTATGGATTCTAGCCGTTCCGTTTGGACATTTGACGGCCCCCCCATTGCCGGCCATAAAACTTTCCCATTTTTTGGGCCCAGGCGCGGTTTCGTGTGGCCAGGGTGGGTCTGGGCAGAAGTTTATGGCGAGGCCAGTTTCACAGTAGAAAAATGGGCAAGGCCCGCCCACCGGGGTGGTGGCCGGAGGGCCTCGGGCGTCGGTCCCAGCGTTTGGGCCCAGGCGGGGCGGTCCCGGCCCAGGCCGGTCAAGCTATGGGGCGGCCGGCGAGCCAGTTTCAGTAGAAAAATGGGCAAGTTTATGGCCGGGCAATGAGGGCGTAACTCATGATCGGGGCTGCGGTGCAGTTCCGTTTGGACCCGGCGGGACCGTGAGGCGGGGGAGCAACGCGTGATGGGGGTTAGGGCCGACGGTTTTAGGCCGAAAAATGGGCAAGTTTATGGCGAGCTTGATTTTCCCGTTTTCGGCCCCTCGGGGGGCAGTCGGTGGCCGGCGAGGGGGCCTCGGTGGGCGTTGGTCCCCGCCTGGGGGCGTCGGGGCGAGGCGCGGCCCCGGCGTTTCCGGGTGGGCTATAACACCAGTCGGACGATTTCTGACGAAAAATGGCTCATGATCGGGGCTGCGGTGCGTTTCCGTTTGGACCGGCGGGTCCGTAAGTGGCGGGGACACATGATCGGGGTTGGGGCAGGCGGTTTCACAATAGAAAAATGGGGCAAGTTTATGGCCGAGCCTTGGATTTCCCGTTTTATTTCCTAGGCGATCGGTGGCGGCGGGGGCCTCGGTGGGCGTCTCAGTCCCAGGTCGGGGCGGTGGTCGGGCAGGCATGTGACCCAACGAGGCCGGGTGGGCTATAGCACCTGGCCAATGAGACGGTTTCAGTAAAAATAGGCATAAGTTTATGGCCCAGGAGCAATGGCCCGTAACTCATGATCCCAGGAGCTGCGGTGCAGTTGGTTGGACAGCCCAAGGACAGTGAGGCCAGCACAACGCGATGGGAGTTAGGGTAAGCGGTTTACAGTCGAAAAATGGAGGCAAGTTTATGGCGAAACGGCTGCGATTTTCCGTTCGGCCC
>CM059836.1:25943927-26000442 GCA_030444775.1 Atalantia buxifolia | reverse complement strand
CCAAAGAGGGGGCCGTAACTCATGATCCTGGCTGCGATTGGGTTCCTTGGACCGGGGACCGTGAGGCTGGGGCAACGCGATGGGGTTGGGAGCCATGGTTTTACGGCCGGGGGCAAGTTTATGGCCGAACGCCCGATTTTCCGGGGGCTTTTCCCCTGGGCGGTCGGTCGGTCGGCGGGGCCCTGGGTGCTATAGCACACTCCGCGGCGGAGGAGGCAGGCTGAAAGGCAGGGTATAGCATGATCCGGCGCGGCAGGGCTATACCACACGGCCGGCGGGCGGGTTTACGGCGGGAAAATGGGCAAGTTTTATGGTCGCAATGAGGGGGTCAGAATCATGATCCGGGGCTGCGATTGGCGTTCCGCTTGGGACCGGGACCGTGAGGCGGGGGCAACGCGATGGGGGGTTGGGAGCCTACGGCGGTTTTACTACCAAAATGGGCAAGTTTATGGCCGAACGCCCGATTTTCCCGTTTTCGGCCCCTCGGGGGGCGGTCGGTGGTCGGCGGGGGGCCCTGGGGCGCCTTGTCCCCGGCCCGGGGCGGTCGGGGTCTGGGGTCCTCGGGGGCGCGGGCCCGGCGGGGCCCGGTGGGCTATAGCACCGGCGGACGGCCCCTACCGAAAATGGGCAAGTTTTATGGCCGGGCAATGAGGGGGCCGAACTCATGATCCGGGGCTGCGATTGCGTTCCGCTTTGACCGGGCGGACCGTGAGGCGGGGGCAACGCGATGGGGGTTGGGAGCCTGGTTTTACTACCGAAAAATGGGCAAGTTTATGGCCGAACGCCCGATTTTCCTGCTTTTCTGGGGGGCGGCGGTGGGGCGGGGGCTCCCTGGGGCGCTGGGTCCCCCAGGGGGCTGGCCGGGTTTGGTCAGGTCTGGGCTGGCACGCGGGGGCCCGGTGGGCTATAGCACACGGCCGGGGACGGTTTTACGGCTAAAAATGGGCAAGTTTTATGGCCCCAAAGAGGGGGCCGAACTCATGATCCGGGGTCTGCGATTGGGTTCCGCTTTGGGACCGGGCGGACCGTGAGGCTGGGGCAACGCGATGGGGGGCTTGGGAGCCAGCGGATTTACGGCCGAAAAATGGGCAAGTTTATGGCCGAACGCCCGATTTTCCCGCTTCCGCCCCTGGGGCGGCTCGGTGGCCGGCGGGGGCCCTCGGGGCGCTGGTCCCCCGGGGGCGGTCGGCCAAGGGTCGGGGGCGCGGCCCGGGGGGGGCCCGGGTGGGCTATAGCACACGGCCACGGACGGTTTTACTACCAAAAATGGGCAAGTTTTATGGCCGGGCAATGAGGGGGCCGAACTCATGATCCGGGCTGCGATTGCATTCCGCTTTGGACCGGGGACCGTGAGGCGGGGGGCAACGCGATGGGGGGGGTTGGCAGACGGCGGTTTTACGGCCGAAAAATGGGCAAGTTTACGGCCGAACGCCCGATTTTCCCATTTTCCCCCGGGGCGGGGGGGTCCGGGGGGGCCTCGGGGCGCTGGGCCCTGCCCGGGGGGCCCCTCGGGCGGCCTTAGGGCGGGGCGGGCGGCGGGCGGGGGCCCGGGGGGCTTTAGCACACGGCCGGGCGGACGGGCTATTACGCCAAAATGGGCAAGTTTTATGGCCGGCAAAGAGGGGGCCGAACTCATGATCCGGCTGCGATTGCGGGTTCCGCTTGGACCGGCGGACCGTGAGGCGGGGGCAACGCGATGGGGGTTGGGAGCCGGGTTTTACTACCGAAAAATGGGCAAGTTTATGGCCGAACGCCCGATTTTCCCATGCTTTCCCCTGGGGCGGTCGGGTCGTCGGCGGGGCCCTCGGGGCCCTTTGGGGGGCTGGGGCTGGGAGGCCGGCCGGGGCGGGGCTGGCCCCGGGGCCCGGGGGGTCTATAGCACACGGCCGGCGGACGGTTTTACGGCCGAAAATTGGGCAAGTTTTATGGCCGGGAAATGAGGGGGCCGTAACTCATGATCCGGCGCCGCGATTTCGGTTCCGTTTCGACCGGCCGGACCGTGAGGCTGGGGGCAACGCGATGGGGGAGGTTGGGAGCCGGCGGTTTTACGGCCGAAAAATGGGCAAGTTTATGGCCGAACGCCCAATTTTCCCGGCTTCCCCTCTGGGGGGGTCGGATTGGGTCGGGCGGGGCCCCGGGCGGGGTCCCTGGGGCGGCGGCGGATCCCATGGGGGGCCGGGCGGCCTGGGCGGGCGGGGGGCCCGGTGGGCTATAGCACACGGCCGGGGACGGTTTTACTACCAAAAATGGGCAAGTTTTATGGTCGGCAATGAGGGGGCCGAACTCATGATCCGGGCTGCGATTGCGGTTCCGCTTGGGACCGGGGACCGTGAGGCGGGGGCAACGCGATGGGGGGTTGGGAGCCGGCGGTTTTACGGCCGAAAATGGGCAAGTTTATGGCCGAACGCCCGATTTTCCCTTTCCCCCTGGGGCGGCCGGGGAGGCCGGGGGGTCCCTGGGGCGCTTCCCCGGGCGGGGGGCGGCCAAGGCGGGGGCGCGGCCTCGGCGGGGCCCGGTGGGCTATAGCACACGGCCGGGACGGCCCCAAGTTTTATGGCCGGGCAATGAGGGGGCGTAACTCATGATCCGGCTGCGATTGCGGTTCCGCTTTGGACCGGGCGGACCGTGAGGCTGGGGGCAACGCGATGGGGGGTTGGGAGCCATGGTTTTACGGCCGAAAAATGGGCAAGTTTATGGCCAAACGCCCGATTTTCCCGTTTTTAGCCCCTCGGGGGGCGGTCGTGGCCGGCGGGGGGCCCTCGGGCGCGGTCCCCGGGGGGGGCTGGCCGGTCGGGGGGCGGGCGGGCGCGGCTAAGCCACGGGGGGCCCGGTGGGCTATAGCACACGGTCGGGCCGGACGGTTTTACTACCGAAAAATGGGCAAGTTTTATGGCCGGCAATGAGGGGGCCGAATCATGATCCGGCTGCGATTATTGCCCGCTTGGACCGGGCGACCGTGAGGCGGGGGCAACGCGATGGGGGTTGGGAGCCTACGGACGGGTTTTACGGCCGAAAATGGGCAAGTTTATGGCCGAACGCCCGATTTTCCCATGCTGCCCCTCGGGGCGGCGGTGGCCGGGCGGGGGCCCCTGGGGGCGCTGGTCCCGGGCGGGCGGCCGGCCGGGGGGGGGCGCGCCCCCGGGGGGGGGCCCGGGTGGGCTATAGCACACGGCCGGCGGACGGTTTTACGGCCGAAAAATGGGCAAGTTTTATGGCCGGGCAATGAGGGGGCCGAAACTCATGATCCGGGCTGCGATTGCTATTCCGCTTGACCGGCGGACCGTGAGGCTGGGGCAACGCGATGGGGGGTTGGGAGCCATGGGTTTTACGCCGAAAATGGGCAAGTTTATGGCCGAACGCCCGATTTTCCCGTTTTCGCCCCTGGGGCGGTCGGTGGCCGGGCGGGGGGGCCCTGGGGGCGCCCGGCCCCGGGGGGCCGGCCGGGGTCGGGCGGGCGCGGCACCCGGCGGGGGCCCGGGTTGGCTATAGCACACGGCCAATGGACGGTTTTACTAAAAAATGGGCAAGTTTTATGGCCGGCAATGAGGGGGCCGAACTCATGATCCGGCTGCGATTGCGGTTCCGCTTGGACCGGACCGTGAGGCGGGGGCAACGCGATGGGGGTTGGGAGCCTATGGTTTTACGGCCGAAAATGGGCAAGTTTATGGCCGAACGCCCGATTTTCCTGCTTTTCCCCCTGGGGCGGTCGGTGGCCGGGGGGGTCCCTCGGGCGCTGGTCCCCGGGGAAAATGGGGGGGCCGGTCGGGCCGGCGGGCGGGCGGCGGGGCCCGGTGGGCTATAGCACACACGGCCGGGACGGTTTTACTACCAAAAATGGGCAAGTTTTATGGCCGGGCAATGAGGAGGCCGTAACTCATGATCCGGGGCTGCGATTGCGTTTCCCTTTGGACCGGCGGGACCGTGAGGCTGGGGGCAACGCGATAGGGCGGTTGGGAGCCGGAGGTTTTACGGCCGAAAAATGGGCAAGTTTATGGCCGAACGCCCGATTTTCCTGCTGCCCCTCTGGGGCGGTCGGGTGGCCGGCGGGGCCCTGGGGCGCTGTCCCTGGCGGGGAGGCGGGGGGGCCGGGCGGCGAGCGGCCGGGGCCCGGTGGGCTATAGCACACGGCCGGGCGGACGGTTTTACGCCAAAATGGGCAAGTTTTATGGCCGGCAATGAGGGGGCCGAACTCATGATCCGGCTGCGATTGCGGTTCCGCTTTGACCGGGCGGGACCGTGAGGCGGGGCAACGCGATGGGGGTTGGGAGCCGGCGGTTTTACTACCGAAAAATGGGCAAGTTTATGGCCGAACGCCCGATTTTCCCTTTTCGGCCCCGGTGGGCGGGGTCGGCGGGCCGGCCCTGGGGCGCTGGTCCCTGGGGGGGGAGGCCGGCCGGGCCGGGGCGGCGGCCGTCCCGGGGGGCCCGGGTGGGCTATAGCACACGGTACCACGGGGACGTTTTACTACTAAAAATGGGCAAGTTTTATGGCCGGCAATGAGGGGGCCGAACTCATGATCCGGCTGCGATTGGGTTCCGCTTGGGACCGGGCGGGACCGTGAGGCGGGGGCAACGCGATGGGGGGTTGGGAGCCGGGCGGTTTTACTACCGAAAATGGGCAAGTTTATGGCCGAACGCCCGATTTTCCCGCTTTTCGCCGGCTGGGCGGCCTGGGGGCGGGGGCGGGGCCCGGGGGGGGCCCTCGGGGCGCTGGTCCCTGGGGGGCTGGGCGGCCGGGGGGGGCCGGGCGGGCGGGGGGGCCCCGGTGGGGCTATAGCACACGGCAACGGCGGGCCGGTTTTACTACCAAAATGGGCAAGTTTTATGGCCGGCAATGAGGGGGCCGTAACTCATGATCCGGCTGCGATTGCGGTTCCGCTTGGACCGGGCGACCGTGAGGCGGGGCAACGCGATGGGGGTTGGGAGCCGGCGGGTTTTACTACCCGAAAATGGGCAAGTTTATGGCCGAACGCCCGATTTTCCCGCTTCGCCCCTGGGGCGGCCGGGGTCCCTGGGGGGTCCTCAAGGGGCTGGGGCCCCTGGGGGCGGTCGGGGCGGGGGCGGCCTCTGGTCGGGGACCCGGGGCCCGGTGGGCTATAGCACACGGCCGGGGACGACGGTTTTACTACCAAAAATGGGCAAGTTTTATGGCCGGCAATGAGGGGGCCGAACTCATGATCCGGCTGCGATTGCGGTTCCGCTTGACCGGGGGACCGTGAGGCTGGGGCAACGCGATGGGGGTTGGGAGCCGGGCGGTTTTACGGCCGAAAATGGGCAAGTTTATGGCCGAACGCCCGATTTTCCCATTTTCGCCCTCCTGGGGGCGGCTCGGGCCGGCGGGGGCCCCGGGGGCGCTTGTGCCCGGGGGGGAGGCTGGCCAGGCCGGGGGCGGGGGCGCGGCCCCACGGCCCGGGCCCGGTGGGCTATAGCACACGGCGGGCGGACGGTTTTACTACCAAGTTTTATGGCCGGCAATGAGGGGGCCGAACTCATGATCCGGGGCTGCGATTGCGGTTCCGCTTTGGACCGGGCGGACCGTGAGGCGGGGGCAACGCGATGGGGGTTGGGAGCCATGGTTTTACGGCCGAAAATGGGCAAGTTTATGGCCGAACGCCCGATTTTCCCATTTTCCCCCTGGGGCGGTGGTGGCGGGGGGTCCCTCGGGCGCCGGTCCCGGGGGGGCTTGGCCGGGGCGGCGGGCGCAGGCACTCCTGGGGCCCGGGTGGGCTATAGCACACGGCCGGGCGGACGGTTTTACTACCGAAAAATGGGCAAGTTTTATGGCCAAAGAGGGGGCCGAACTCATGATCCGGGCTGCGATTGCGGTTCCGCTTGACCGGGCGGACCGTGAGGCGGGGGCAACGCGATGGGGGTTGGGAGCCGGGCGGTTTTACTACCAAAAATGGGCAAGTTTATGGCCGAACGCCCGATTTTCCCGCTTTCCCCTCTGGGGGCGGGGCGGGGCCGGGGGGGCCCTGGGGCGTCCTGGCGGGGGCGGCTCGGTCGGGGCGGGCGGGCGGACCGGGGGGCCCGGGTGGGCTATAGCACACGGCCGGCGGACGGTTTTACTGCCGAAAAATGGGCAAGTTTTATGGCCAGGCAATGAGGGGGCCGTTACTCATGATCCGGGGCTGCGATTGCGTTCCGCTTGACCGGCAAGGGACCGTGAGGCGGGGGCAACGCGATGGGGGGTTGGGAGCCGGCGGTTTTACGGCCGAAAATGGGCAAGTTTATGGCCGAACGCCCGATTTTCCCGCTTTCTCCCTGGGGCGGTCGGTGGTGGCGGGGGCCCTCGGGCGCTGGGCCCCGGGGGGAGGCCGGTCGGGGGCGGGCGGGCTCCCGGGCGGGGCCCGGTGGGCTATAGCACACGGCCGGGCGGACGGTTTTACGGCAAAAATGGGCAAGTTTTATGGCCGGCAATGAGGGGGCCGAACTCATGATCCGGCTGCGATTGCGGTTCCGCTTGACCGGGACGGGACCGTGAGGCGGGGGCAACGCGATGGGGGGTTGGGAGCCGCGGTTTTACGGCCGAAAATGGGCAAGTTTATGGCCGAACGCCCGATTTTCCTGCTTTTTATGCTGCCCCTGGGGCGGCTCTGGGGCGGTCGGGGCGGGTCGGGCGGGGGCCCTGGAGCCATGGTTTTACCCCGGGGGCGCTGAGGCCGGGGGGCGGGGGGCCGGGCGGGCGGGGGCGGGGGTCCGGGGGGACCCGGTGGGCTATAGCACACGGCCGGGCGGACGGCTTTACTACCAAAAATGGGCAAGTTTTATGGCCGGCAATGAGGGGGCCGAACTCATGATCCGGGCTGCGATTGCGGTTCCGCTTGGACCGGGCGGGACCGTGAGGCGGGGGCAACGCGATGGGGGTTGGGAGCCGGCGGTTTTACGGCCGAAAATGGGCAAGTTTATGGCCGAACGCCCGATTTTCCCGCTTTCCCCTGGGGCGGGGTCGGGCTGGGCGGGGCCCTGGGCCTGGGCCCTTGGGCGCCTGGTCCCCGGGGAGGCCGGGCCGGGGATTTTCCTCGGGGGCGGCCACGGCCGCGGGTGGGGCCCGGTGGGCTATAGCACACGGCCGGGCGGACGGTTTTACTACCGCAAATGGGCAAGTTTTATGGCCGGCAATGAGGGGGCCGAACTCATGATCCGGGGCTGCGATTGCGGTTCCGCTTGACCGGGACCGTGAGGCAGGGGGCAACGCGATGGCGGGGTTTGGAGCCTGCGGTTTTACGGCCGAAAAATGGGCAAGTTTATGGCCGAACGCCTGATTTTCCCGTTTTTGCGCCTCGGGGGGCGGTCGGTGGCCGGCGGGGGGCCCTCGGGGGGCGTCGGTCCCCGGCGGGGGAGGCCGGTCGGGGCCGGGCGGGCGCGCCCCCGGCGGGGGCCCGGGTGGGCTATAGCACACGGCCGGCGGACGGTTTTACGGCCGAAAAATGGGCAAGTTTTATGGCCGGGCAATGAGGGGGCCGTAACTCATGATCCGGGGCCGCGATTGCGGTTCCGTTTGGACCGGTGGGACCGTGAGGTTGGGTGCAACGCGATGGGGGAGTTGGGAGCCGGCGGTTTTACGGCCGAAAAATGGGCAAGTTTATGGCCAAACGCCCGATTTTCCTGCTTTTCTGCCCTGGGGCGGTGGTGGCCGGGCGGGGCCCTCGGGGCGCTTGGCCCCGGGGGGAGGCCGGGCCGGGGCGGGGCGCGGCGCCTCGGCTGGGGCCCGGGTGGGCTACAGCACACAGCCGGCGGACGGTTTTACGGCCGAAAAATGGGCAAGTTTTATGGCCGGGCAACGAGGGGGCTGTAACTCATGACCCGGGGCCGCGATTGCGTTCCGCTTTGACCGGGGACCGTGAGGCGGGGGCAACGCGATGGGGGGTTGGGAGCCGGCGGTTTTACTAAAAATGGGCAAGTTTATGGCCGAACGCCCGATTTTCCTGCTGCTGCCCCTGGGGCGGTCGGGGTCGGCGGGGGTCCCTGGGGCGCTGGTCCCTCGGGGGGCCGGGCCAAGGCGGGCGGGCGCGGCCCCTGGTGGGGGCCCGGGTGGGCTATAGCACACGGCCGGCGGACGGTTTTACGCCCGAAAAATGGGCAAGTTTTATGGCCGGGCAATGAGGGGGCCGTAACTCATGATCCGGGGCTGCGATTGCGGTTTCGTTTGGACCGGCGGGACAATGAGGCGGGGGGAACGCGATGCGGGGGTTAGGAGCCGGGTGTTTTACGGCCGAAAAATGGGCAAGTTTATGGCCGAAAGCCCGATTTTCCGGTTTTTGGCCCCTCTGGGGCGGTCGGTGCCCGGCGGGGGTCCTCGGGGGCGCTGGTCCCCGGGGGGGGCGGGCGGGGGCGGTGGGGCGGGCGGGCGGCCCGGGGGCCCGGTGGGCTATAGCACACGGCCGGGCGGACGGTTTTACCCCAAAAATGGGCAAGTTTTATGGCCGGCAATGAGGGGGCCGAACTCATGATCCGGGCTGCGATTGGTTCCCGCTTGGACCGGGCGGACCGTGAGGCGGGGGCAACGCGATGGGGGGTTGGGAGCCGGCGGTTTTACGGCCGAAAATGGGCAAGTTTATGGCCGAACGCCCGATTTTCCTGCTGGCTTTTCGGCCCCTGGGGCGGTCGGGGGGCCGGGCGGGGGCCCTGGCGCGCCCCTCGGGGGGAGGCCGGGCCGGGGGCGCTGGGGCGGGCGGGGGCCCGGGGGCTATAGCACACGGCCGGGCGGGGCGGTTTTACTACGGCCAAAAATGGGCAAGTTTTATGGCCGGCAATGAGGGGGCCGAAACTCATGATCCGGCTGCGATTGCGGTTCCGCTTGACCGGGCGGGACCGTGAGGCGGGGGCAACGCGATGGGGGGTTGGGAGCCGGGCGGTTTTTACGGCCAAAAATGGGCAAGTTTATGGCCGAACGCCCGATTTTCCTTTTCCCCCTGGGGCGGTCGGGGCGGGGGGGCCCTGGGGGGCGCTGGTCCCCGGCGGGGAGGCCGGGCCGGGGGGGGGGGGCGGGGGGCCGGGGGCCCGGTGGGCTATAGCACACGGCCGGGCGGACGGTTTTACTACCAAAATGGGCAAGTTTTATGGCCGGCAATGAGGGGGCGTGAATCATGATCCGGGGCTGCGATTGCGGTTCCGCTTGGGACCGGCGGACCGTGAGGCGGGGGCAACGCGATGGGGGGTTGGGAGCCGGCGGTTTTACTACCAAAATGGGCAAGTTTATGGCCGAACGCCCGATTTTCCCATTTTGCCCCTGGGGGGGCGGCTAAGGGGCCGGGGGGGCCCTGGGGCGCGGGTCCCGGGGGGGCCGGCCGGGCCGGGCGGGGGGCGCGGCCCACGGCGGGGCCCGGTGGGCTATAGCACACGGCCGGGCGGACGGTTTTACGGCCCAAGTTTTATGGCCGGCAAAGAGGGGGCCGAACTCATGATCCGGGGCTGCGATTGCGTTCCGCTTGACCGGGCGGACCGTGAGGCGGGGGCAACGCGATGGGGGTTGGGAGCCGGCGGTTTTACGGCCGAAAATGGGCAAGTTTATGGCCGAACGCCCGATTTTCCCGCTTTTCGCCCCTGGGGCGGCCGGTGGCCGGGGGGGGCCGACCGGGGGGCGCCGGTCCCCGGCGGGGGGGGCGGGCCGGGGCGGGCGGGCGGGCGGCCCCGGCGGGGCCCGGTGGGCTATAGCACACGGCCGGGCGGACGGTTTTACTACCAAAATGGGCAAGTTTTATGGCCGGCAATGAGGGGGCCGAACTCATGATCCGGCTGCGATTGCGGTTCCGCTTGACCGGGCGGACCGTGAGGCGGGGGCAACGCGATGGGGGTTGGGAGCCGGCGGTTTTACGGCCGAAAATGGGCAAGTTTATGGCCGAACGCCCGATTTTCCTGCTTTTCCCCTGGGCGGCGGGGCGGGGGTTGGGGGGGCCCTTGGGCGCTGGGGCCCTGGGCGGGGGGCGGGCGGCCGGGCAAGGGCGCGGCCGGGGGGGGGGCCGGGGGGGCTATAGCACACGGCCGGCGGGTGGGTTTACTGCCGAAAAATGGGGAAGGTTTATGGCCGGGGAATGAGGGGGCCGGAACTCATGATCCGGGCTGCGATTGCGTTCCGCTTGGACCGGGCGGGACCGTGAGGCTGGGGGCAACGCGATGGGGGTTGGGAGCCGGCGGTTTTACGGCCGAAAATGGGCAAGTTTATGGCCGAACGCCCGATTTTCCTGCTTTTCCCCCTGGGGGGCGGTCGGGGCGGGGGGGGCCCTCGGGGGCGCTTGGCCCGGGCGGGGCGGCCGGGCGGGGCCGGGGGGCGCGGCGGGCGGGGCCCGGGTGGGCTATAGCACACGGCGGGCGGTTTTACTACCAAAAATGGGCAAGTTTTATGGCCGGCAATGAGGGGGCCGTAACTCATGATCCGGGGCTGCGATTGCGTTCCGCTTGACCGGCGGACCGTGAGGCGGGGGCAACGCGATGGGGGGTTGGGAGCCGGGGTTTTACTACCAAAAATGGGCAAGTTTATGGCCGAACGCCCGATTTTCCTGCCCCTGGGGCCCCTCGGGGCGGTCGGGTGGGCGGGGGGGGCCTGGGGCGCTTTGGCCCCGGGCGGGGGGGCCGGGCGGGGGGGGCGGGCGCGGGCCTGGGGGCCCGGTGGGCTATAGCACACGGCCGGCGGACGGTTTTACTACTAAAAAAATGGGCAAGTTTTATGGCCGGCAATGAGGGGGCCGAACTCATGATCCGGGCTGCGATTGCGTTCCGCTTGGGACCGGGCGGACCGTGAGGCGGGGGCAACGCGATGGGGGGTTGGGAGCCGGCGGTTTTACGGCCGAAAATGGGCAAGTTTATGGCCGAACGCCCGATTTTCCCTTTTCTTCCCTGGGGCGGTCGGTGGTCGGGGGGGCCCCTGGGGCGCGGCCCCCCTGGGGGGGCCGGCCGGGCGGGGGGGCGGGCGCGCCACGGGGGCCCGGTGGGCTATAGCACACGGCCGGGCGGACGGTTTTACTACCCAAGTTTTATGGCCGGCAATGAGGGGGCCGAACTCATGATCCGGGCTGCGATTGCGGTTCCGCTTGACCGGGCGGACCGTGAGGCGGGGGCAACGCGATGGGGGTTGGGAGCCGGGCGGTTTTACTACCAAAATGGGCAAGTTTATGGCCGAACGCCCGATTTTCCTGCTTTCGCCCCTGGGGCGGCGGGTGGGGGTCGGGGGGGTCCCTCGGGGCTCCGGCCCCCCTGGGGCGGCCGGCCGGCCGGGCCGGGCGGGCGCGGGCCCCGGGGGCCCGGGTGGGCTATAGCACACGGCCGGCGGACGGTTTTACTACCCGAAAATGGGCAAGTTTTATGGCCGGGCAAAGAGGGGGCCGTAACTCATGATCCGGGGCTGCGATTGCGGTTCCGTTGGGACCGCCGGGACCGTGAGGCTGGGGGCAACGCGATGGGGGGGTTGGGAGGCGGCGGTTTTACGGCCGAAAAATTGGTAAGTTTAGGGCCGAACGCCCGATTTTTCCATTTTCGGCCCCTCAGAGGGCGGTCGGTGGCCGGCGGGGACCCCTCAGGGGGCGTCGGTCCACGGCGGGGGACGCCGGTCGGGGCCAGGCAGGAGTGGCCCCCAGCGGGGGCCCGGGTGGGCTATAGCACACGGCCGGTGGACGGTTTTACTGCCGAAAAATTGGCAAGTTTTATGGCCGGGCAATGAGGGGGCTGTAACTCATGATCCGGGGCCGCGATTGCGGTTCCGTTTGGACCGGCGGGACCGTGAGGCGGGGGCAACGCGATGGGGGTTGGGAGCCATGGTTTTACGGCCGAAAATGGGCAAGTTTATGGCCGAACGCCCGATTTTCCTGCTTTCGCCCCTGGGGCGGTCGGTGGCAGGGGGGGGCCCCTGGGGCGCGGGTCCCTCGGGGGGCGGTCCGTCTGGGCCGGTCGGGCGCGCCCCCCGGCGGGGGCCCGGGGGGGCTATAGCACACGGCCGGGCGGACGGTTTTACCAAAAAATGGGCAAGTTTTATGGCCGGCAAAGAGGGGGCCGAACTCATGATCCGGGCTGCGATTGCGTTCCGCTTGGACCGGGGACCGTGAGGCGGGGGGCAACGCGATGGGGGGGTTGGGAGCCGGCGGTTTTACGGCCGAAAAATGGGCAAGTTTATGGCCGAACGCCCGATTTCCCCGTTTTCGGCCCCTCGGGGGGCGGCCGGTGGCCGGCGGGGGCCAATCGGGGGGCGCCGGTCCCCGGCGGGGGCGGCCGGTCGGGCCCGGGCGGCGGCGGGCCCGGCTGGGGCCCGGGGGCTATAGCACACGGCCGGGGACGGTTTTACGGCCGAAAATGGGCAAGTTTTATGGCCGGCAATGAGGGGGCCGAACTCATGATCCGGCTGCGATTGCGGTTCCGCTTTGGGACCGGGCGACCGTGAGGCGGGGGCAACGCGATGGGGGGTTGGGAGCCGGGTTTTACTACCAAAAATGGGCAAGTTTATGGCCGAACGCCCGATTTTCCTGCTTTTCCCCCCTGGGCGGTCGGTGGCCGGGGGGGGCCTGGGGGCGCTTGGGTCCCCTCCTCGGGGGGGCCGGTCGGGGCCGGGGGCGCGCGGGGGCGGGCCCGGGCCCGGTGGGCTATAGCACACGGCCGGCGGACGGTTTTACTACCAAAAATGGGCAAGTTTTATGGCCGGCAAAGAGGGGGCCGAACTCATGATCCGGGCTGCGATTGCGTTCCGCTTGACCGGGCGGGACCGTGAGGCGGGGGCAACGCGATGGGGGGTTGGGAGCCATGGTTTTACTACGCCGAAAAATGGGCAAGTTTATGGCCGAACGCCCGATTTTCCTGCTGCCCCCGGGGCGGTCGGGTGGGCCGGCGGGGCCCGGGGCGCTTTGGCCCCGGCTGGGGAGGGGCCGGCGGGGGGCGGGCGGGGCGGGCCCGGGGCCCGGTGGGCTATAGCACACGGGCCGGGCGGACGGTTTTACTAGGGAAAAAAATGGGCAAGTTTTATGGCCGGCAATGAGGGGGCCGAACTCATGATCCGGCTGCGATTGCGGTTCCGCTTGGACCGGGCGGGACCGTGAGGCGGGGGCAACGCGATGGGGGTTGGGAGCCGGCGGTTTTACTACCGAAAAAATGGGCAAGTTTATGGCCGAACGCCCGATTTTCCCATTTTCTGCCCCCCCCACGGGGCGGGCGGGGGCCGGGGCGGGGCCCTGGGGCGGGGCCCGGGCCTGGGGAGGCCGGGGGCCGGGGGCCGGGCCCGGGGGGCCCCGGGGGCTATAGCACACGGCCGGGCTGGGACGGTTTTACTGGCCGAAAATGGGCAAAATGGCCGGCAATGAGGGGGCCGAATCTCATGATCCGGGCTGCGATTTTTCCGCTTGGGAAAACCGGGCGGGACCGTGAGGCTGGGGGCAACGCGATGGGGGGTTGGGAGCCACGGTTTTACTGGCCAAAATGGGCAAGTTTATGGCCGAACGCCCGATTTTCCCATTTTCCCTCATTGCCCGGCCATAAAAAATTGGCATTTTTCTGGCCGAAACTGGCCCACGGGCGGGCGCCCACCCGGGCCTGGGGCTATAGCACACGGCCGCCCGACGGCCGGACCGGGCAAGTTTTATGGCCCAAAGGGGGGCCGAACTCATGATCCGGCGCGGATTGGCCCGCTTGACCGCGGGACCGACCGCCCCGGGGCACGCGAGGGGGGTTGGGAGCGGAAAACTCCCGAAAATGGGCAAGTTTATGGCCATAACTTGCCCATTTTTCCTGCCAAAACCGGGCGGGGGGCCTCAACCCCCCATCGCGCTTGCCCCCCTCACGGGTCCCGGGCTGGCCCAAACGGAACCGCACCGCAGCCCCGGATCATGAGTTACGGCCCTCATTGCATGATCCGGCCATAAAACTTGCCCATTTTTCGGCCAGAAACCGTGAGGCGGGGCAATGGGCAAGGGGTATAGCCCACCCGGCCCCGGGGGGGGCGCCCGCCCGACTCTGACCGATCCGGCCCGGGGGGACCGACGCCCCGAGGGCCTCCCACCCCACCGACCGATGGGGGGGGGCCGAAACGGAAAAACGGGGCAAGTTTATGGCCATAAACTTGCCCATTTCTGGGTGAAACCGCCGGCCCCAACCCCCCATCGCTTGCCCCCGCCTCACGGTCCCGGCCGGGTCCAAACGGAACCGCACCGCAGCCCCGGATCATGAGTTACGGCCCTCATTGCCCGGCCATAAAACTTGCCCATTTTTCTACCAGAAACTGGGCCGGGCCAAACGCGTGGGGGTTATAGCCCACCCGGCCCACGCCGGGCGGCCGCGCCCGCCCGCCTCGACCCCGACCGGCCGACCCGGCGGGGGACCGACGCCACCGAGGGCCCCCGGCCGCCCCGCCACCGACCGCCCGAGGGGCCGAAACGGAAAATCGGGCGCCTGCCATAAACTTGCCCATTTTTCTACCAGAAACCGCCGCCCCAACCCCCCATCGCTGCCCCCGCCTCACGGTCCCGCCCGGGCCAAACGGAACAAATCGCAGCCCCGGGGATCATGAGTTACGGCCCTCATTGCCCGGCCATAAAACTTGCCCATTTTTCGGCCAGAAACTGCCGGGGGGCCAGCTATAGCCCCCGGGCCCCCGGGGCCGCCCGCCCGACCCCGACCGACCGCCCCCGCCGGGGACCGACGCCCCTCGAGGGCCCCCCGCCGACCACCAACCGCCACCGAGGGGCCGAAACGGAAAATCGGGCGTTCGCCATAAACTTGCCCATTTTTCTACCGTGAAACCGCCGGCCCCCAACCCCCCATCGCTGCCCCCGCCTCACCTCACGGTCCCGCTGTCCAAACGGAACCGCACCGCAGCCCCGATCATGAGTTACGGCCCTCATTGCCCGGCCATAAAACTTGCCCATTTTTCGGCCAGAAACTGCCCACGGCCAGGTGCTATAGCCCACCCGGCCCCCCGGGGGGGCCGCGCCGCCCGACCCCGACCGGGGCCCCGGGGGGGACCGACGCCACCGAGGACCCCCCCCCGCCACCGACCGCCCGAGGGGGCGAAACGGGAAAATCCAAGCGCTTTTACGCCATAAACTTGCCCATTTTTCGGCCAGAAACCGCCGGCCCCAACCCCCATCGCTGCCCCCCCGCCTCACGGTCCCGCTGGGGTCCAAACGGAACCGCACCGCAGCCCCGATCATGAGTTACGGCCCTCATTGCCCGGCCATAAAACTTGCCCATTTTTCGGCCAGAAACTGGGTCCGGCCAGGCTATAGCCCACCCGGCCCCCCTGGGGCGGCCGGCCGCCGCCCGCCCGCCCGACCGACCGCCCGGGGCCGGGGACCGACGCCCCGAGGGCCCCCGCCACCACCGACCGCCCGAGGGGCCGAAACGGAAAATCGGGCGCTTCGCCATAAACTTGCCCATTTTTCTACTGCCAGAAACCGCCGCCTCAACCCCCATCGCTGCCCCCGCCTCACGGTCCCGCCGGCCCAAACGGAACCGCACCGCAGCCCCGGATCATGAGTTACGGCCCCTCATTGCCCGGCCATAAAACTTGCCCATTTTTCTAGTTAGAAACTGGCACGGGGATGGTGCTATAGCCCACCCGGCCTCCGGGGGCGCCGCCCCCCGACCCCGACGACCGCCTCCCGGCGGGACTGCCGACGCGACGCCCACCGAGGGCCCCCGCCACCCCGACCGACCCCGAGGGGCCGAAACGGAAAATCGGGCGTCGCCATAAACTTGCCCATTTTTCGGCCAGTAAACCGCCGGCCCCCTAACCCCCCATCGCGCTGCCCCCGCCTCACGGTCCCGCTGGCCCAAACGGAACCGCACCGCAGCCCCGATCATGAGTTACGGCCCTCATTGCCCGGGTCATAAAACTTGCCCATTTTTCGGCCAGAAACTGCCCGCGGGCGGGTGCTATAGCCCACCCGGGTCCCCGCCGGGGGCCGCGCCCACCCGGCCCCGACCGACCGCCTCCACCGGGGACCGACGCCCACCGAGGACCCCGGCCGGCCACCGACCGCCCCCGAGGGGCCTAAAACGGGAAAATCGGGCGTTCGGCCATAAACTTGCCCATTTTTCTACCAGAAACCGCCGGCTCCCAACCCCCCCATCGCTGCCCCCGCCTCACGGTCCCCGCTGGGCCCAAACGGAACCGCAATCGCAGCCCCGATCATGAGTTACGGCCCTCATTGCCCGCCATAAAACTTGCCCATTTTTCTACCAGAAACTGCCCACGGCCGTGTGCTATAGCCCACCCGGCCCGCCGGGGCCGCCCCGACTGCCGACCGACCGCCCCGCCGGGACCGACGCCACCGAGGGCCCCCCGCCGCCACCGACCGCCCGAGGGGCCGAAACGGAAAATCGGGCGTTCGCCATAAACTTGCCCATTTTTCGGCCAGAAACCGCCGGCCCCAACCCCCCATCGCTGCTCCCCGCCTCACGGTCCCCCCGCTGTCCAAACGGAACCGCACCGCAGCCCCGATCATGAGTTACGGCCCTCATTGCCCTCCGGCCATAAAACTTGCCCATTTTTCTACTGTAAAACCGCCCCACGGCCAGAAAGTGCTATAGCCCACCCGGCCCGGCCGGCGCCCGCCCCCCGACCGACGACCCGCCGGGGGACCGACGCCCACCGAGGGCCCCCGCCACCGACCGCCCCGAGGGGCCGAAACGGAAAATCGGGCGTTCGCCATAAACTTGCCCATTTTTCGGCCAAAACCGCCGGCCCCTAACCCCCCCATCGCTGCCCCCGCCTCACGGTCCCGCTGGCCCAAACGGAACCGCACCGCAGCCCCGATCATGAGTTACGGCCCTCATTGCCCGGCCATAAAACTTGCCCATTTTTCTACCAGAAAACCGCCCGCGGCCGGGTGCTATAGCCCACCCGGGCCCCCGGGGCCGGCCGCCCCGCCCGACCGACCGGCCTCCCGGGGGGACCGACGCCCCGAGGGCCCCCGCCACCACCGACCGCCCGAGGGGCCGAAACGGGAAAATCGGGCGCTCGCCATAAACTTGCCCATTTTTCTACCGAAACCGCCGCTCCCAACCCCCCATCGCTGCTCCCCGCCTCACGGTCCCCGCCGGCCCAAACGGAACCGCACCGCAGCCCCGGATCATGAGTTACGGCCCTCATTGCCCGGCCATAAAACTTGCCCATTTTTCGGCCAGAAACTGTCCCGCCCACGCTGCTATAGCCCACCCGGCCCCCCGGGGGCCGCCCGCCCGACCCGACCGCCGCCCCGGGGGACCGACGCCCCGAGGGCCCCCGCCGCCACCGACCGCCCCGAGGGGCCGAAACGGAAAATCGGGCAAGCGCTCGCCATAAACTTGCCCATTTTTCTACCAGAAACCGCCGGCCCAACCCCCCATCGCTGCCCCCCGCCTCACGGTCCCCGCCGGTCCAAACGGAACCGCACGCAGCCCCGATCATGAGTTACGGCCCTCATTGCCCGCCATAAAACTTGCCCATTTTTCGGCCAGAAACTGGCTCCGCCGGGCCGTGTGCTATAGCCCACCCGGCCCCGGCCGGGGCCCGCCCCCCCCGACTGGGCCCGCCCCGCCGGGGACCGACGCCCCGAGGGCCCCCGCTGCCACCGACCGCCCGAGGGGCCGAAACGGAAAATCGGGCGCTCGCCATAAACTTGCCCATTTTTCTACTCAGAAACCGCCGGCCCCAACCCCCCATCGCTGCCCCCGCCTCACGGTCCCGCTGGCCAAACGGAACCGCACGCAGCCCCGATCATGAGTTACGGCCCTCTCATTGCCCGGCCATAAAACTTGCCCATTTTTCTTTGGCCAGAAACTGCCCCACGGCCAGTGTGCCCACTGCTATAGCCCACCCGGGCCCCAGCCGGGGGCCGCGCCCGCCCGGCCCCGACCGACCGCCCCCGGTGGGGACCGACGCTCACCAAGGGCCCCCCGCCGGCCACCGACCGCCCCCCGAGGGGCCGAAAACGGGAAAATCGGGCCTTCGGCCATAAACTTGCCCATTTTTCGGCCAGAAAACCGCCGGCCCCAACCCCCCATCGCTGCCCCCGCCTCACGGTCCCCGCCGGTCCAAACGGAATCGCAATCGCAGCCCCGACTCATGAGTTACGGCCCTCATTGCCCGCCATAAAACTTGCCCATTTTTTCGGCCAGAAACTGTCCTCACGGCCGAACGCCCGTTTATAGCCCACCCGGCCCCGGCCTCGCCGGCCGCCAGGCCTTGCGCCCGCCTCGACCGACCGCCCGGGGACCGACGCCCCGAGGGGGCCCGCCACCACCGACCGCCCGAGGGGCCGAAAACGGAAAATCGGGCTCGCCATAAACTTGCCCATTTTTCGGCCAGAAACCGCCGGCCCAACCCCCATCGCTGCCCCCGCCTCACGGTCCCGCCGGCCCAAACGGAACCGCACCGCAGCCCCGATCATGAGTTACGGCCCCTCATTGCCCGGCCATAAAACTTGCCCATTTTTCTACCAGAAACTGGCCACGGCCGGCCGTGCTATAGCCCACCTGGCCCCGGGGGGGGGCGCGCCCGCCCGCCCGACTCGACTGGGCTGGGGGACCGGGGACGCCCGAGGGCCCCCGAGGGCCACCGACCGCCCCGAGGGGCCGAAACGGAAAATCGGGCGCTTTACATAAACTTGCCCATTTTTTTACCAGAAACCGCCGCCCTAACCCCCATCGCTGCCCCCCCCTCACGGGCCCCGCTGGGCCAAACGGAACCGCAATCGCCCCGATCATGAGTTACGGCCCTCATTGCCCGATAAAACTTGCCCATTTTTCGGCCAAAAACTGCCCACGGGGCCAGGCCGCCCCATAGCCCACCTGGCCCCCGGGGCCCCGGGGCGGCCCCCCGGGGCCCCCGACCGGGCCGACCCGGGGACCGACGCCCCGAGGGCTCCCCGCCGGCCACCGACCGCCCCCCGAGGGGCCGAAAACGGAAAATCGGGCAAGGTTTTATGCCATAAACTTGCCCATTTTTCGGCCAGAAACCGCCGCCCTAACCCCCATCGCTGCTCCCCCGCCTCACGGTCCCGCTGGGCCAAACGGAACCGCACCGCAGCCCCGGATCATGAGTTACGGCCCTCATTGCCCTGGCCATAAAACTTGCCCATTTTTCGGCAGTTTTAAACCGAACGCCCGGCCAAAAAGCTATAGCCCACCTGCCCCCGCTGGGGGCGCCGCCCGCCGGGCCTGACCCCGGGGGACCGACGCCCGAGGGCCCCCGGGGCCAGGCCACCGACCGCCACCGACCGGGCCGAAACGCCGAAAACGGAAAATCGGGGGGCTTTACGCCATAAACTTGCCCATTTTTCTGGCCGAAACCGCCGGCCCCAACCCCCCATCGCCCTGCCCGGGTTCACGGGGTCCCGCGGGCCATAACCAAACGGAACCGCACCGCAGCCCCGGATCATGAGTTACGGCCCTCATGGCCCTACCATAAAACTTGCCCATTTTTCGGCCAGAAACCGGGCCGGCCGGTCGGCTATAGCCCACCCGGCCCCCGGGCCGCGCCCGCCTGCCCCCCCGGGACGCCCCAAAGAGGGGGGACCGACGCCCGAGGGCCCCGGTGCCACCGACCGCCGGGGGCAACGCTGAAACGGGAAAATCGGCGTTTTCGGCCAAAACTTGCCCATTTTTCGGCCGAAAAACCGCCCGGCCCTAACCCCCCCCATCGGGGGGGCCCCGCCGGTCACGGCCGGGGCCCCGCGGCCCAAACGGGGGGGGACGGCACCGGGGCAGCCCCGGGGGCATGAGTTACGGCCGAACGCATTGCCCTTTACCCTGGCCATAAAAATTGGGCAAGTTTTCGGCCAAAATGGGCCTTTTTACTGCCGCCATGGGGCCGGCCGAACACCCGGGGCCCCATGGCGGTTCCGCTGGGGGCCCCTCCGGGAGCCCGGCTGGGCCCGCTCGACTGGGGCAAGGGACCGGGAGCCCATGGGACCCAAAATGGGCCACCGACCGGGCGGGCGGTGAGGGGGCCGAAAACGAAAATGGGGGTTGGGAGCCATAAACTTGCCCATTTTTTTGACCGGAAAACGGGCAAGTTTATGGCCGAACCATCGGGGCCCCCGCCCCACGGTCCCGCCGGGGGCAAACGGAACCGCACCGGCCGCCGCCGGGCCGAGTTACGGGCCCTGGGGCTGGGGGGGGGGGTTGGGGGCGAACTTGGGGCCCATTTTTCTGGGCTAAACGGGCAAGTTTTATGGCCGAACCCGATGGGCAAGTTTATGGCCGGGCAATGAGGGGGCCGCAACTCATGATCCGGGGCTGCGATTGCGCCGCTTGGGACCGACCGACGGACCGGGACCGGGGGGCAACGCGATGGGGGTTGGGGCCGGGGTTTTTTACGCCGAAAATGGGGGGCAAACTTATGCCCAATGGGCAATTTATGGCCGGCCCGGCCGAACCCCATCGGGGTCGAACCTGACCGGTTGGCCCGGGGGGGCCAGCTGGCCCTGGGCGGGGCGGGGGGGTTGGGAGCCCCCAAAAATGGGCAAGCCTCCGAACGCCCGATTTTCCGGATTTTTCCGGGGCCTCCCGGGGGCGGCTGGGGGCCCGGGGGGCCCGGGGGGCTATAGCACACGGCCGGGCGGACGGTTTTACTACTAAAAAATGGGCAAGTTTTATGGCCGGCAATGAGGGGGCCGAACTCATGATCCGGCTGCGATTGCATGTTCCGCTTGACCGGGACCGTGAGGCGGGGGCAACGCGATGGGGGGTTGGGAGCCGGCGGTTTTACTACCGAAAATGGGCAAGTTTATGGCCGAACGCCCGATTTTCCTGCTTTTTTTTACCGGGGCGGGCCCGGGTGGGTGGGGCGGGGGCCCTGGGGGTCGGCCCCGGGGGGCCGGCTGGGGGGGGCCGGCCGGGCGGGGGCGGCCGCCCGGGGGGGGGTATAGCACACGGCCGGGCGGACGGTTTTACTACCGAAAATGGGCAAGTTTTATGGCCGGCAATGAGGGGGCCGAAACTCATGATCCGGCCGCGATTGCGGTTCCGCTTGGACCGGCGGACCGTGAGGCTGGGGCAACGCGATGGGGGTTGGGAGCCGGGGTTTTACTAAATGGAAAATGGGCAAGTTTATGGCCGAACGCCCGATTTTCCTGCTGCCCCCCCCTGGGGCGGTCGGGCCGGGCGGGGCCCCTGGGGCGCGCTGGGGCCCCCGGGGCCCGGGCCGGGCCGGGCGGGGCGCCCACGGGGGCCCGGTGGCTATAGCACACGGCCGGGCGGACGGTTTTACTTTTACGACCGAAAAATGGGCAAGTTTTATGGCAGGGCAAAGAGGGGGCCGTAACTCATGATCCGGGACTGCGATTGCGGTTCCGTTTGGACCGGCGGGACCGTGAGGCGGGGGGCAACGCGATGGGGGGGGTGGGAGCCAGCGGGTTTACGGCCGAAAAATGGGCAAGTTTATGGCCGAACGCCCGATTTTCCTGCTTTTCGCCCTGGGGCGGTCGGTGGCAAGTGGGGCCCCCTGGGGCCCCCTGGGCGCTGGGCCGGGGGGGGCAAGGGTCGGGCGGGGGCCGGGCGGGGGCCCGGGTGGGCTATAGCACACGGCCGGCGGACGGTTTTACGGCCGAAAAATGGGCAAGTTTTATGGCCGGGCAAAGAGGGGGCCGTAACTCATGATCCAGGGCTGCGATTGCGTTTCCGTTTGCACCGGCGGGACCGTGAGGCGGGGGACAACGCGATGGGGGGGTTGGGAGCCGGCGGTTTTACGGCCGAAAAATGGGCAAGTTTATGGCCGAACACCCGATTTTCCCGTTTCCCTGGGGCGGGGCGGTGGCGGGGTCCTCGGGGCGGGGCCCTGGGCGCTGGCCCCGGGGGGGGGGGCGGCGGGGTCGGGCGGGCGCGGGCGCGGCCCGGGCGGGGCCCGGTGGGCTATAGCACACGGCCGGCGGACGGTTTTACTACCGAAAATGGGCAAGTTTTATGGCCGGCAATGAGGGGGCCGTAACTCATGATCCGGCTGCGATTGCGGTTCCGCTTGACCGGCGGACCGTGAGGCGGGGGCAACGCGATGGGGGGTTGGGAGCCGGGGGTTTTACTACCAAAATGGGCAAGTTTATGGCCGAACGCCCGATTTTCCCTGCTTTCCCCCTGGGGCGGTGGGGGGGCGGGGGGGGGTCCTCGGGGGCGCGGTCCCGGGGGGAGGCCGGGCGGGCCGGGGGGCGCCCCGGGGGGCCGGTGGGGCTATAGCACACGGGCGGGACGGTTTTACTACCAAAAATGGGCAAGTTTTATGGCCGGGCAATGAGGGGGCCGTAACTCATGATCCGGGGCTGCGATTGCGGTTCCGTTTGGACCGGCGGGACCGTGAGGCGGGGGGCAACGCGGTGGGGGGGGTGGGAGCCGGCGGGTTTACGGCCGAAAAAAGGGCAAGGTTATGGGCGAACGGCCGATTTTCCTGCTGCCCCTGGGGCGGTCGGGGCCGGGGGGGGGCCCTGGGGGCGGTCCCCGGGGGGGCCGGCCGGGGGGCGGGCGGGCGCGGCCCCCGGTGGGCTATAGCACACGGCCGGCGGACGGTTTTACGGCCGAAAAATGGGCAAGTTTTATGGCCGGGCAATGAGGGGGCCGTAACTCATGATCCGGGGCTGCGATTGCGGTTCCGTTTGGCCCGGCGGGACCATGAGGCGGGGGGCAACGCGATGGGGGTGTTGGGAGCCGGCGGTTTTACGGCCGAAAAATGGGGAAATTTATGGCCGAACGCCCGATTTTCCTTTTCTGCCCTCGGGGCGGTCGGGGGCCGGCGGGGGGCCTGGGGGGCGCTGGTCCCGGGGGGGCTTTATGGCCGGGCCGGGGCGGGCGCGGCCCGGGGGGGCCCGGGGCCCGGTGGGCTATAGCACACGGCCGGGCGGACGGTTTTACTACCAAAATGGGCAAGTTTTATGGCCGGCAATGAGGGGGCCGAACTCATGATCCGGCTGCGATTGCGGTTCCGCTTGGGACCGGCGGGACCGTGAGGCGGGGGCAACGCATGGGGGTTGGGAGCCATGGTTTTACTACCAAAATGGGCAAGTTTATGGCCGAACGCCCGATTTTCCTGCTTTTCCCCCTGGGGCGGTCGGTGGCCGGCGGGGGGCCTGGGGGCTTTGGGTCCCCGGGGGGAGGGGGCTGGGGGGCCGGGGGGCGCGGCCCGGGGGGGCCCGGGTGGGCTATAGCACACGGCCGGGCGGACGGTTTTACTACCGAAATGGGCAAGTTTTATGGCCGGCAATGAGGGGGCCGAACTCATGATCCGGGGCTGCGATTGCAGGTTCCGCTGACCGGGCGACCGTGAGGCGGGGGCAACGCGATGGGGGTTGGGAGCCGGCGGGGTTTTACGGCCGAAAAATGGGCAAGTTTATGGCCGAACGCCCGATTTTCCTTTTCCCCCGGGGCGGTCGGGTCCGGGCGGGGGCCCTGGGCGCTGGTCCCCGGCGGGGAGGCCGGCCGGGCCGGGGGCGGGGCGGGACCGGCCCGGGGGCTTAGCACACGGCCGGCCGACGGTTTTACGGCCGAAAAATGGGCAAGTTTTATGGCCGGCAATGAGGGGGCCGAATCATGATCCGGCTGCGATTGCGGTTCCGCTTTGGACCGGCGGACCGTGAGGCGGGGCAACGCGATGGGGGTTGGGAGCCGGGTTTTACTACGGCCGAAAATGGGCAAGTTTATGGCCGAACGCCCGATTTTCCCGCTTTTCCCCCTGGGGCGGGCGGCGCTGGGGGGGGGCCTCGGGGCGCGGCCCCGGGGGGCGGAGGCCGGGCGGGCGGCGCGGGCTGGGCGGGGGGGCCCGGGGGGGCTATAGCACACGGCGGCGGACGGGTTTACGGCCGGAAAATGGGCAAGTTTTATGGCCGGCAAAGAGGGGGCCGAACTCATGATCCGGGCTGCGATTGCGGTTCCGCTTGACCGGGGGACCGTGAGGCGGGGGCAACGCGATGGGGGTTGGGAGCCGGGGTTTTACGGCCGAAAATGGGCAAGTTTATGGCCGAACGCCCGATTTTCCTGCTTTTCCCCTGGGGGCGGTCGGGGTCGGGCGGGGGGCCTCTGGGGCGGTCCCCCAAGGGGGCCGGCTGGGCCGGGGCCGGGCGGGGCGCGCCCCCGGCGGGGCCCGGTGGGCTATAGCACACGGCCGGGCGGACGGTTTTACTACCGAAAATGGGCAAGTTTTATGGCCGGGCAATGAGGGGGCCGAACTCATGATCCGGGCTGCGATTGCGGTTCCGCTTGACCGGCGACCGTGAGGCGGGGGCAACGCGATGGGGGGTTGGGAGCCGCGGTTTTACGGCCGAAAAATGGGCAAGTTTATGGCCGAACGCCCGATTTTCCCATTTTACCCTGGGGCGGTCGGTGGCGGGCGGGGGCCCTGGGGGCGGGGGCCCCGGCGGGCGGGAGGCCGGGCTTGGGCCGGGCGGGCGCGCCCGGCCCGGGGCGGGCCCGGGGTGGGCTATAGCACACGGCCGGGCGGACGCTTTACTACGGCCGAAAATGGGCAAGTTTTATGGCCGGCAATGAGGGGGCCGAACTCATGATCCGGGCTGCGATTGCGGTTCCGCTTGACCGGGGACCGTGAGGCGGGGGCAACGCGATGGGGGTTGGGAGCCGGGTTTTACGGCCGAAAATGGGCAAGTTTATGGCCGAACGCCCGATTTTCCTGCTTTTGGCCCCCCTCGGGGCGGTCGGCGGCGGGGGGGGCCCTGGGGCGCTGGCCCCGGCGGGGAGGGCGGCCGGGGGGGCGGGGCGCGGCCCGGCGGGGGCCCGGTGGGCTATAGCACACGGCCGGGGACGGTTTTACTACCAAAAATGGGCAAGTTTTATGGCCGGCAATGAGGGGGCCGAACTCATGATCCGGCTGCGATTGCGGTTCCGCTTTGACCGGCGGGACCGTGAGGCGGGGGCAACGCGATGGGGGGTTGGGAGCCGGGCGGTTTTACTACCGAAAATGGGCAAGTTTATGGCCGAACGCCCGATTTTCCCATTTTCGCCCCTGGGGCGGTCGGTGGGGATTTGGGCGGGGGCCCTGGGGCTTGTCCGGCTGGGGGGGGGGGGTCCAGGGGTTTTTTGCGGGCCGACGGCTCGGGGCGGGGGGCCCGGTGGGCTATAGCACACGGCCAATGGACGGTTTTACTACCGAAAAATGGGCAAGTTTTATGGCCGGCAAAGAGGGGGCCGAACTCATGATCCGGGGCTGCGATTGCGTTCCGCTTGACCGGCGGACCGTGAGGCGGGGCAACGCGATGGGGGTTGGGAGCCGGGGTTTTACGGCCGAAAAATGGGCAAGTTTATGGCCGAACGCCCGATTTTCCTGCTGCCCCTGGGGCGGTGGCCTGGTGGCCGGGGGGGGTCCCGGGGCGCGGTCCCCGGGGGGCTGGCCGGGCTCGGGGCGGGCGGCGCGGCCCGGCGGGCCCGGTGGGCTGGCTATAGCACACGGCCGGGGGACGGTTTTACTACCAAAATGGGCAAGTTTTATGGCCGGCAATGAGGGGGCCGAACTCATGATCCGGCTGCGATTGCGGTTCCGCTTGGGACCGGGCGGGACCGTGAGGCGGGGGCAACGCGATGGGGGTTGGGAGCCATGGGTTTTACGGCCGAAAAATGGGCAAGTTTATGGCCGAACGCCCGATTTTCCTGCTTTCCCCTCGGGGCGGCGGTGGCGGGCGGGGGGGGGCCCTGGGGCGCTTGGTCCCCGGGGGGAGGCCGGCCAAAATGGGGCGGGGGGCGCGGGCGGGGGCCCGGTGGGCTATAGCACACGGCCGGGCGGACGGTTTTACGGCCAAAAATGGGCAAGTTTTATGGCCGGCAATGAGGGGGCCGAACTCATGATCCGGCTGCGATTGCGGTTCCGCTTGACCGGCGGGACCGTGAGGCGGGGGCAACGCGATGGGGGGTTGGGGACCGGCGGTTTTACGGCCGAAAAATGGGCAAGTTTATGGCCGAACGCCCGATTTTCCCGTTTTCAGCCCCTCGGGGGGCGGTCGGTGGCCAGCAGGGGGCCCTCGAGGGGCGTCGGTCAACAGCGGGGGCGGACGGTGGGGGCCGGGCGGCGGGCGCCGGGGGGGCCCGGGTGGGTATAGCACATGGCCGGCGAATGGTTTTACGACCGAAAAATGGGCAAGTTTTATGGCAGGGCAAAGAGGGGGCCGTAACTCATGATCCGGGACTGCGATTGCGGTTCCGTTTGGACCGGGCGGACCGTGAGGCGGGGGCAACGCGATGGGGGTTGGGAGCCGGCGGTTTTACTACCAAAAATGGGCAAATTTAGGGCCGAACGCCCGTTTTTCCCGTTTTCGCCCCTGGGGGGGCGGTCGGGGGCCGGCGGGGGGGCCCTGGGGCGCTGGTCCCGATTTTCGGCGGCGGAGGCCGGGTCGGGCGGGCGCGGCGCGCTGGGGGGGCCCAGGTGGGCTATAGCACACGGCCGGGGGACGGTTTTACGGCCGAAAATGGGCAAGTTTTATGGCCGGCAATGAGGGGGCCGAATCATGATCCGGCTGCGATTGCGGTTCCGCTTTGACCGGCGACCGTGAGGCGGGGGCAACGCGATGGGGGTTGGGAGCCATGGTTTTACGGCCGAAAAATGGGCAAGTTTATGGCCGAACGCCCGATTTTCCCCTGCTGCCCTCTGGGGCGGTCGGGTCGGGGGGGGGCCCCGGGGCGCGGTGGGCGGGGCACCGGGGCCGGCCGGGGCCGGGGGGCGACGGTCCGCTGGGCCCGGCCCGGTGGGCTATAGCACACGGGCCGGAGGACGGTTTTACTACCAAAAATGGGCAAGTTTTATGGCCGGCAATGAGGGGGCCGAACTCATGATCCGGGGCTGCGATTGGTTCCGCTTGGACCGGCGGGACCGTGAGGCGGGGGCAACGCGATGGGGGTTGGGAGCCGGCGGTTTTACTACCAAAATGGGCAAGTTTATGGCCGAACGCCCGATTTTCCTGCTGCCCTGCGGTGGCGGGCCCGGTGAGGCTGGGGGGCGCGGGGGGTTGGGGCCAAGGGGTCCCCCGGGCAGGCGGGGCCACGGCCCGATTTTCTGGGCGGGCCCGGGCGGGGGCCGGGGTCGGGGCCCGGGGGCCCGGGTGGGCTATAGCACACGGCCGGCGGACGGTTTTACGGCCGAAAAATGGGCAAGTTTTATGGCCGGGCAATGAGGGGGCCGTAACTCATGATTCGGGGCTGCGATTGCGGTTCCGTTTGGACCGGCGGGACCGTGAGGCGGGGGGCAACGCGATGGGGGGGGTGGGAGCCGGCGGGTTTACGGCCGGAAAATGGGCAAGTTTATGGCCGAACGCCCGATTTTCCCGTTTTCGGCCCGGGGGGGGCGGTCGGTGGCGGGGGGGGGGCCCTGGGGGGGCGTCGGTCCCCGGCGGGGGAGGCCGGTCGGGGCCGGGCGGGCGCGGCCCCCGGCGGGGGCCCGGGTGGGCTATAGCACACGGCCGGCGGACGGTTTTACGGCCGAAAAATGGGCAAGTTTTATGGCCGGGCAATGAGGGGGCCGTAACTCATGATCCGGGGCTGTGATTGCGGTTCCGTTTGGAACGGCGAGACCGTGAGGTGGGGGGCAACGCGATGGGGTGGTTGGGAGCCGGCAGTTTTACGGCAGAAAAATGGGCAAGTTTATGGCCGAACGCCCGATTTTCCTGCTTTTCCCGCCCCTGGGCGGCGGTCGGGGTCGGCGGGGGCCTCCCTGGCGCTGGTCCCCGGGGGGAGGGAGGCCGGGCGGGTCGGGCGGGCGCGCCCCATGGGGGCCCGGTGGGCTATAGCACACGGCCGGGCGGACGGTTTTACTACCAAAAATGGGCAAGTTTTATGGCCGGCGGCAATGAGGGGGCCGAACTCATGATCCGGGGCTGCGATTGCGGTTCCGCTTGACCGGGACCGTGAGGCTGGGCAACGCGATGGGGGGTTGGGAGCCATGGTTTTACGGCCGAAAATGGGCAAGTTTATGGCCGAACGCCCGATTTTCCCGCTGCCCCTGGGGCGGTGGGTGGCCGGGGGGGGCCCTGGGGGGGGGTCCCCGGGGGCGGCTGGCCTGGTCGGGGCGGGTCCCGGGGGGCCCGGTGGGCTATAGCACACGGCCGGGCGGACGGTTTTACTACTAAAAATGGGCAAGTTTTATGGCCGGGCAATGAGGGGGCCGAACTCATGATCCGGGGCTGCGATTGCGGTTCCGCTTGACCGGCGGACCGTGAGGCGGGGGCAACGCGATGGGGGTTGGGAGCCGGGTTTTACGGCCGAAAATGGGCAAGTTTATGGCCGAACGCCCGATTTTCCCATGCTGGCCCCCTGGGGGCGGCGGTGGGTCGGGCGGGGGGTCCTCGGGGGCGCTGGCCCCTGGGGGCCGGTCGGCCGGGCGGGGGGCGCGGCCCCGGGGGGGGCCCGGTGGGCTATAGCACACGGCCGGGACGGTTTTACTACCAAAATGGGCAAGTTTTATGGCCGGCAATGAGGGGGCCGAATCATGATCCGGGGCTGCGATTGCGGTTCCGCTTGGGACCGGGCGACCGTGAGGCTGGGGCAACGCGATGGGGGGTTGGGAGCCGGGTTTTACGGCCGAAAAATGGGCAAGTTTATGGCCGAACGCCCGATTTTCCCATTTTTTTCCCCTGGGGCGGTCGGGGTCGGGCGGGGGCCCTGGGGGCGCTCCCCGGGGGGCGGGGGCGGGCCGGGGCGGGGCTACGGCTGGGGCCCGGGTGGGCTATAGCACACGGCCGGGCGGGACGGTTTTACTACCAAAATGGGCAAGTTTTATGGCCGGCAATGAGGGGGCCGAACTCATGATCCGGCTGCGATTGCGTTCCGCTTGACCGGGCGGGACCGTGAGGCTGGGGCAACGCGATGGGGGGTTGGGAGCCGGCGGTTTTACTACCAAAATGGGCAAGTTTATGGCCGAACGCCCGATTTTCCTGCTTTCCTACCTGGGCGGTCGGGGCGGGCGGGGGCCCTGGGGCGCTGGTCCCGGGGGGCGGCGGCCGGTGGGGTCGGGCGCACCCCGGGGGGCCGGGTGGGCTATAGCACACGGCCGGGCGGGACGGTTTTACTACCAAAAATGGGCAAGTTTTATGGCCGGCAAAGAGGGGCCGAACTCATGATCCGGCTGCGATTGGGTTCCGCTTTGGGACCGGACGGACCGTGAGGCTGGGGCAACGCGATGGGGGTTGGGAGCCATGGTTTTACTACCAAAAATGGGCAAGTTTATGGCCGAACGCCCGATTTTCCCGCTGCCCCTGGGGCGGTCGGTGGTCACGGGGGGCCCTGGGCGCCGTGGCTGGGGCTGGGGGCCGGGCTATAGGCCGGGGGGCGGGCGGCCCGGGGGGCCCGGGGCTATAGCACACGGCCGGGCGGACGGCTTTACTACCAAAATGGGCAAGTTTTATGGCCGGCAATGAGGGGGCCGAACTCATGATCCGGCTGCGATTGTTCCGGTTTTGGACCGGGACCGTGAGGCGGGGGCAACGCGATGGGGGGTTGGGAGCCATGCGGTTTTACGGCCGAAAAATGGGCAAGTTTATGGCCGAACGCCCGATTTTCCTCTGCCACCCGGGCGGCGGGTGGCGGGCCGGGGGGCCTGGGGGGCCCTTGGGGGGCGGCCGTGGGGGCGAGGGGGGCGGGCCGGGCGGGGGCTGGGTCCCGGGGTATAGCACACCGGCGGACGGCTTTTACCCTAAAAATGGGCAAGTTTTATGGCCGGCAATGAGGGGGCCGAACTCATGATCCGGCTGCGATTGCGGTTCCGCTTGGACCGGCGGGACCGTGAGGCGGGGGCAACGCGATGGGGGGTTGGGAGCCGGTTTTACTACCGAAAAATGGGCAAGTTTATGGCCGAACGCCCGATTTTCCTGCTTTCCCTGGGCGGATGGTCGGGCCCCTCGGTGGGCGGTCCCCATGGGCGGCGGGCGGCTTCCGGGCGGGCGGGGGCTGGGGCCCGGTGGGCTATAGCACACTTTGATTTTACCCAAAAATGGGGGCCAGTTTTATGGCATGATCCGTAACTCATGATCCGGGCTGGCGCATTGCCCGCTTTGACCGCGGACCGTGAGGCGGGGGCAACGCGATGGGGGTTGGGAGCCATGGTTTTACCGAAAAAATGGGCAAGTTTATGGCCGAACGCCTGATTTTCCCATTTTTGCCCCTCGGGGGGCAGTCGGTGGCCGGCGGGGGCCCCTGGGCGCCGTCCACACGGCGGGCGGGGGCCGGGTCGGCCGGGCGGGCAATGGCGGGCGGGGATCCGGGGCTGGGCTATAGCACACCGCGGGCGACGGAGGCCAACGCTTACGGGGCAAGTTTTATGGCCGGGCAATGAGGGGGCCTCCGATCCGGCTGCGATTTTGTTCCGCTTGGGACCATCCGACCGTGAGGCGGGGGCAACGCGATGGGGGGTTGGGAGCCAGCCGGGGTTTTACGGCCGAAAAATGGGCAAGTTTATGGCCGAACGCCCGATTTTCCCTTTTCTTTCCCCTGGGGCGGCCGGGTCCCCTCCTGGGGCCCCGGGGCTAGCACACCGCCGGTTTTACGGGCCAACGCAGGGCCGTGGTCTCAAAGATCGGGGCCTCCGATTCCCTGCCCGCACCGCCCCACCACGGCCATCCGCCCGGGGCTCGCGGATGGGGGCGTGGGAGCCCCCTCGGTTTGAACGCCGAAAACGGGCAAGTTTATGGCCGTCGCCCGATTTTCCCTGGGCCACTCCATCGGGGCCGGGGCGGCGCGGCGGGGGGGCCCCCGGGCTGCCGGCCGGGGAAGCGGGGGCTGCCGGGCGGGCGGCCCCCGGCCGGGGCCCGTGGGCTATAGCACACCGCCCGACCGGGCCAACGCAGGGCCGTGGTCTCATGATCGGGCCTCCGATCCTGCCTGCTTGCGCCCCACGGCCATCCGCCCGAGGGCAACGGATGGGGCGTGGCCGCCCCGGTTTGAACGCCGAAAACGGGCAAGTTTATGGCCGAACGCCCGATTCCCCTGCTGGCCACTCCAAGGCCCCCGCCGGGGTATAGCACACCGCCCGACCGGGCCCTTGCAGGGCCGCCTGGTTCAGATCGGGCCTCCGATCGCGGCCGGCTTTCCCCGGCCGGGGCCCGGGGGCTATAGCACACCGCTCCGATGGCCGGGCCGGGCCGTGGTCTCATGATTTTACCTCCGATTCCCGCCTGGGGGGCCATCCGCATGGCCGCTTCGCGGGGGGCGGCCACCGCTTGAACGCCGAAAACGCCAAGTTTATGGCCGTCGCCCGATTCCCCGCTTTGCCCACTCCAAGGCCCCCGGGGCTGGGCACACCGCCCGACCGGGCCAACGCAGGGCCGTGGTCTCATGATCGGGCCTCCGATTCCCTGCCCGCTTTGCCCCCACGGCCATCCGCCCGAGGGCTTCGGATGGGGCGTGGCCGCCCCGGCTTGAACGCCGAAAACGGCCAAGTTTATGGCCGCCGCCCGATTCCCAAGGCCTCTTTATGGCCGGGCGGCCGGGGGGGGCCCCCGGCTGCCGCCCCGGCGGAAGCGGGCGGCCGCCGCCGGCGGCAAGGCCCCGGGGCCCCGATGTGGGCTATAGCACACCGCCCGACCGGGCCAACGCAGGGGCCGTGGTCTCATGATCGGGCCCGATTCCTGCCCGCTTCGGGCCCACGGGCCATCCGCCCGAGGGCTTCGGATGGGGCGCGTGGGCGCCCCGCTTTGAACGCCAAAACGGCCAAGTTTATGGCCGCCGCCCGATTCCCTGCTTCGCCACTCCAAGGCCCCCGGGGCTATAGCACACCGCCCGACCGGCCAACGCAGGGGCCGTGGTCTCATGATCGGGGCCTCCGATTCCTGCCTGCTTGCCCCACGGGGCCATCCGCCCGAGGGCTTCAACGCGATGGGGGTGGCGCCCCGGCTTGAACGCCGAAAACGGCCAAGTTTATGGCCGCCGCCCGATTCCCCTGCTTTCGCCACCTGGCCGGCCGGCGCCGGGGGCCCCCCTGGGCTGCCGCCCCGGCGGAAGCGGCTGAGGTCGCTGCCGGCGGGCAAGGCCCACCGGGCCCCGTGGGCTATAGCACACCGCCCGACCGGGCCAACGCAGGGCCGTGGTCTCATGATCGGGCCTCCGATTCCCCTGCCTGCTGGCCCCACGGCCATCCGCCCGAGGGCTTCGGATGGGGCGTGGCCGCCCCGGCTTGAACGCCGAAAACGGCCAAGCTTTATGGCCGGGGCCCGCCCGATTCCCTGCGCTGGCCACTCCAAGGCCCCGGGGCTATAGCACACCGCCCGACCGGGCCAACGCAGGGGCGTGGTCTCATGATCGGGGCCTCCGATTCCTGCCTGCTTTCGCCCCACGGGCCATCCGCCCGAGGGCTTCGGGATGGGGCGTGGGCCGCCCCGCTTGAACGCCGAAAACGGCCAAGTTTATGGCCGCCGCCCGATTCCCCTGCCACTCGGCCACCCAAGGCCGGGGCCGGGGCTATACCACACCGGCGGGGCCCCGGGCAAGGCCGGCCGCCCCACGCGGAAGCGGGCTTCGATGCCGGGCGGGCAAGGCCCCGCCGGGGCCCCCGTGGGCTATAGCACACCGCCCGACCGGGCCAACGCAGGGCCGTGGTCTCATGATCGGGCCTCCGATTCTTGCTCCGCTTTTCCACGGCCATCCGCCCGAGGGCTTCGGATGGGGGCGTGGCGCCACCGGCTTTGAACGCCGAAAACGCCAAGTTTATGGCCGTTCGCCCGATTCCCCTGCTTCGCCACTCCAAGGCCCCTGGGCTATAGCACACCGCCCGACCGGGCCAACCCAGGGGCCGTGGTCTCATGATCGGGGCTCCGATTCCTGCCCGCTTTCGGCCCCACGGCCATCCGCCCGAGGGCTTCGGATGGGGCGTGGCGGCCCCCGCTTGAACGCCGAAAACGGCCAAGTTTAAGGCCGTCACCCGATTCCCCGCGTTTCGCCACCCCCCCAAGGCCCCCCTGGGCTATAGCACACCGCCCGACCGGCCAACGCAGGGCCGTGGTCTCATGATCGGGCCTCCGATTCCTGCCTGCTGGCCCCACGGCCATCCGCCCGAGGGCTTCGGATGGGGCGTGGCCGCCCCGGCTTGAACGCCGAAAAACGGCTGTTTATGGCCGTCGCCCGATTCTGCCAAGCCCGCCGAGGCCACGAGGCCTCCGTGGGCTATAGCACACCGCCCGACCGGCCAACGCAGGGGCCGTGTCTCATGATCGGCCTCCGATTCCTGCCTGCTTTCCCCACGGCCATCCGCCCGAGGGCTTTGGGATGGGCGTGGCTGGCCCCGGCTTGAACGCCGAAAACGGCCAAGTTTATGGCCGTTCGCCCGATTCCCTGCTTTCGGCCACACCGGGCCGGGCCCCTGGGGGCTATAGCACACCGCCCGACCGGCCAACGCAGGGCCGTGGTCTCATGATCGGGCCTCCGATTCCTGCCCGCTTTCGCCCCACGGCCATCCGCCCGAGGGCTTGGATGGGGCGTGGCTGGCCCGGCTTGAACGCCAAAACGGCCAAGTTTATGGCCGTCGCCTCGATTCCCCTGCTTTGGCCGGCCGGGCCTCCCGTGGGCTATAGCACACCGCCCGACCGGGCCAACGCAGGCCGTGTCTCATGACACGGGCCTCCGACTCCTGCCTGCTTTCCCCACGGCAATCCGCCCGAGTGCTTTGGGATGGGGCGTGGCCGCTAACCCCCATCGCGTTGCCCCTGCCACGGTCCCCGCTGCCGAAACGGAATCGCAATCGAGCCCCGGATCATGAGTTACGCCCCCTCATTTTTCGCCATAAAACTTTCCCATTTTTCGGCCACAAACCGCCGCCGCAACCCCCATCAGCGTTGCTCGCCCACGGTCCCGGCCGGCAGCCACGGAACCGCAATCGGAGCAGCCGGATCATGAGTTACGGCCCCCTCTTTGGGGCTTGTCCGCCCGTGTGCTAGAGCCACCCGCCCCACCCCCAGGGGGGCCCTGGCGCCCCGAAACGGCGAAATCGGGCGCTCGGCCATAAACTTGCCTATTTTTCGCCCGTCAAAACGGGCGGGCCGCCTAACCCCCATCGCGTTGCCCCGCCTCAAGTGTCCGCCGGTCCCCGGAACCGCAATCGGAGCCCGGATCATGAGTTACGGCCCCCTCATTTTTCGCCATAAAACTTGCCTATTTTTCGCCGTCAAACCGGCCCGCTAACCCCCATCGCGTGTCCCCCGCCCCGGCCCCGCCGGCCAAACGGAACCGCAATCGGCCAGCCACGGATCATGAGTTGACCCCCGTTTTTTCGCCATAAAACTTGTCCATTTTTCGAACCGTCAAAACCGCGCCCGCCAACCCCCATCGCGTTGCCGCCCGCCCCAGTGTCCCGCCGGTCAAAACGGAACCGCAATCGGAGCCTCGGATCATGAGTTACGGCCCCCCTCATTTTTCGGCCATAAAACTTGCCCATTTTTCGGCCATCAAACCGCGCCGCTAACCCCCATCGCGTTCCCCCCCGCCCGACGGTCCCGCCAGTCGAAACGGAACCGCAATCGCGGCCCCGGATCATTAGTTACGGCCCCCTCTTTTTTCGGCCATAAACTTGCTATAGCCCACCCAAAACCTGGCCGGGCCGCGCCACCCCATCGCCGGCCCCGCCGCCCCGGGGACTGCGCCCCGACTGCACCCCTGCCACATGAGATGCCCCAGGGCCAAACGGAAATCGGGCGTTCGCCATAAACTTGCCCGTTTTTCCGGGCCGCAAACCGTGATACCGCCAACCCCCATCGCGTTGCCCCCCCAGGTGTCCCCCGCCGGTCGACACGGAACCCCGTCGAGCCGGATCATGAGTTCGGCCCCCTCATTTTTCGGCCATAAAACTTGCCCATTTTTTTTCGCCCCACAAACCCGGCCGCTAACCCCCCGCGTTGCCCCCCGCCCGACGGTCCCGCCAGTCGAAACGGAACCGCAATCGCGGCCCCGATCATGAGTTACGGCCCCCTCTTTTTTCGGCCATAAACTTGTGCTTTAGCCCACCCGGCCCCGTGCCGGGGCCCCGACTCCCCCCGCCGGGACTCGCCCGATTGGCCCCAAACCGCCGTCCAAACGGCCGCCGGGGCCGAAACGGGAAATCGGGCGTTCGGCCATAAACTTGCCCGTTTTCGCCCGTCAAACCGTGAGTGCTAACCCCCACCATCGCGTTGCCCCTGTGACAAAACGGAACCGCAATCGGAGCCGGATCATGAGTTACGGCCCCTAATTTTTCGCCATAAAACTTGCCCATTTTTCGAAAACGGCTAAACTTGGCTTTATATTTGAAAAGTAGTTGCCTTCATATTTGAAAAAAAAAAACGAAGCTTTAGCTGCAGCTTGAACCCTTTACATGGAGGGGAAAAACACAAATAAAACTTCAAACCATTGAGCCGCCCTAAAATCTAACAACTATGGGCGCAAATATTAGTTAAATGGAAAAGTAAGATAGAATTTAATTATAAATCCAAAAATTAACAATTTTAAATCATAATTGCACATTTAGGTTGCCGCTTTCTGTGGTTGAATCAAAATTAAAATGTCTTATGGTAAAAAATAGTTAGGGTTAAAAAATTTGTGGTCCAAAAAATTGGTCAAAACATATTTTTCGCCATATAACTTAACCATTTTTCGGCCGCCCCCCACCCCATCGCGTTGCCCCCGCCCCCGTGTCCCGCCGGGCGAAACGGAACTGGCATCGGAGCCCCGGATCATGAGGTACGCCCCCTCATTTTTCGCCATAAACCGTGTCTTTGTCAGAGCCCACCCGGCCCCTGGGGCCGCGCCCGCCCGGCCAAACCCGCCGCCCCAGCCGGGACCGCGCCCCATTGGCTCCCCCTCGCAGCATGCCCGCCCCCGAGGGGCCGAAACGGGAAATCGGGCGTTCGCCATAAACTCCCATTTTTCAGCGCTCAAACCAAGCGGTCGCTAACCACCCCGTCGCTGTTCGTTGAGTGTTAGAAAGTGTATATTCATAAAGGAGAAATTCATCATTTTACACTTCAAATCTCACTAACATCTCTAATTTTATTTATTTTAAATCCCTTGTTATTTAATTATATATGTTTTGTTTTAATTAAGTATTTTGTGTATTTTAGGGGTATCATGGTCATTTCACAATGAACGAGATTTCGGATAGCAAAACGAACGTCACTTTTGAACTCGGACAAGTAAAACCTTAAGAGGAGCATAAAAGGAAAATGGCACTTTGCTTCACACGTGCGGCACTATTCACATGTACTGCATCATGTTTATGGATATCGCTCACGACACTTCGCATCACCGTGTTACTTTTTCAAACCGTGGTGCAAACCGTGTTACTTGTTCAAACCGCTGTAGTCAAACCCGTGGTCAAACCGCATTCTTGTTCATTGATGACGTGGCGCAATCTGCGATGCATCCAAACTATTTTTAATCCGGTATGGCCATGATTCACTCAATGTATCTATAAAAGGGGCCTCCCCCAATTTGAGACCCCGAATTCATTTTTGAGCTTAGTTTTCTGTAATTCTTTCTCCATCTTGTATTTTCTACGTATTTTAATAAATTCTCATTTTACCCTTAGTTCAATTATGAGTAGCTAATTTTCTTTCAAGCTTGGGTTGAAGGTGAAGTCTCAACATGTGTCATGGGCTTTATTTGGTAAATTTATTTTCTCTTCCCCTCTAATTTCTGTGGAGGTTTTGACTTTTCGTCGACAAATAATAATAATCTTGTCTTCAGTTACCGCCCGGTTTCCTAGGCACCTAGTATAAGGTTATTATTATTTGGCACGATAAGCCCTTGACACCATATTGATTAGAGTGTGGTTCATGAGGTGTGGATTCCCCCCTCATGATTTAATTGACATTAATAAGGATTATTTAGCCCATGGTGCATGTTGATACGGATCCAGATACCCAAGTGCTCTATTTCAATAGTTTCCAATTTAATTATTTCTGCCAATCCAATTTAAATTCCAGCATAATCAATTTCTCCACAAATACAACCACCCACTTGCAAAGTTAATTCTACATATAATTAAAATCCACCTCCTCGTGGGATCGACACTCGACACCATTGATCTATTCTACAATAGATTCGGTAAACTTGCAGTTCAACAAAATTTGCACAACAAGTTTTTGGCGCCGTTGCCGGGGAGGTAAGTATTTTAATTTGTATAATTAATTTTTTGTAAATAATTTTATTATTATTATTATTACTATTAGTATTATTATTATTATTTTAGTTGTTTCCTTGTAATTTTTTTTATTAATTAAAAAAAAAGAAGTGAATTTACATTTTTTAGGTAAGAATTTCTTTTCTCTTCTTTAAATTTCTGCAATTTAATTTTTCAAGTTATTTTTCTTTTGTAATTTTTCATTTATCTTGTTAATTTATTTTTATTTTATTTATTTTATTTCACGTATTTTTTTTATGTGCTTTCATAGAAAGGTTGTAGAATAAATAATGAATAAGGTTAGTATTGTAATTTCTCCTTCTTCTTCTTTATTTTTATTTTTATTTATTTTGTTATCATTTTTATTTTCCTTGCATGCATGGTCGTAGATCATTATTACCTAATCTTGAACCTATAGACCTTGAATTAGAAAGAACACTTCGCACATACAAACACATCGCGCTTAAAGAAAAAATTGAAATGGATTTGCAACAACCAGAACCACAGGAGAGGCCATTTAAGGACTACTTTAGTCCCTTAGCTAATTTGAGCACATCATGCATAAGATACCCAAATGTAGCTGCTAGGAGTTTTGAGCTAAAACCTAGTGTGCTAAATTGTCTCCCAACGTTTTATGGATTAGAAAATGAGGACCCATATAATCATCTGAATGATTTTCATACAATTTGTCAAACCTTTAAATATGAGAATTTTTCAGAAGATGATGTTAAACTTAGACTATTCCCATTTTCTTTAAAGGATAGAGCTCGTTCATGGTTCAATACATTGCCTGCTAATAGCATTACAACATGGGAACAAATGGTAACGAAATTTTTAAATAAATATTTCCCAAAGGCATAAAACTAATGTTATTCGCGAGGAAATCTCGAGTTCACCCAAAGAGAAGACGAGCAGTTACAACCTTTCTATGAAATCAATTATTGTAAAAGTTGATTGACACCTGTGAAGTCAATTGTAAAAGTTCTTGAACTCTTAGAGGCGTGGACGTAGGCGGGGTTGGCCGAACCATGTAAAATTCTTTTTGTTTGAATCTCTTCCCTTATCTCTTTATATTTTGATTGGTTCATTTATTATTGTTTTGAATTTAAGATTTACATTAAATTTTGTTCAAGCATTGCATAATTTTTAGAAACCCAATTCACCCCTCTTTTAGGTTACCTTTCATGTTCTCAAAAAAATAATCTTTACAGCCACCAAAAGAAATTGCAATTTTCTCTTAAGAAAAGTAATATTTAAGAGTTCAGAATTCCAAAACACGTATCCTAAAAAAAAAGAATAAAAGGTAACGTTGTAAGCTAAATAAAGCAAAACATACATGGGAGAATGTTTAGTGATTTAAATCAGACCCATACAACATGCATATGAACTACGAATGGAAATGCTGGATGGTGGGTTAAGGAAGGATGCCTCCTCCATTCTGCACTTCTTTTAGAATTTTGCCCCAATTCCTCAATATATTTAGTGCCGAGAGGGAATGTGGGGACAAGTTTATGCATCCCACACCATTTCTCATATATCTATTTATAACATACTTTTATATTAAATTTTGGTGAAAAATATGTCAAACATAATAGAACAATATCTTTAATCATGTAAAAGTATAAATTATTTGGATAAATAATAACTTACCAAAATATACATATTTATATATATGGGGATTGGTGTGGGGAGTACAAAACCAAATTCCATCCAATTAAAAATTTAGAGATTATTTAACACTTTTTCCCCACCCCATTCCCCAAACACTCATCAAAATATAAATGGTCAACCATGCCTTTGTTACTGCACCAAAATAGTACTTTGGTGCTCCAAATTTCAATTTAAATAGAATACGTGTATTTATGACCCACCACATAAACTTGCCCTAAGATGCCATTTAAATTTCCAAATCCATGTATAAAAATGCTCCTAGTTATTGTTAACACAGATATTTCTTTAATATTGATTTTGATGATAACAAACTTCATTAAGATTGATTAATTCTTTAAAAGCTCAAAAAGTTTTATATTCTTTTAAATCATAATTCTCATACTATAAAAGTTTTATATTCTATGAAAAAGTTTCATGGTAATAGTATCAATTGAAAACAAAAACCTTGAGAATTTTGAAAATAACAAGGATTTCTTACAATTTTGAAAATGGACAATAACGACTCGCCTATATCAAACAGAACAGAAGATCAGTTTTTGCACAATAACGGCTCACCGACATCGCATAATCAAGATAGTCTTTGGATACTAACGGCTCGCCAACATCCTCATAACGGCTCGCCAACATTGAACTGAATTGAAGTTTAGTCTCTGAACACTAACGGCGATCCGACATGTTGATAACGGCTCGCCACTGGAACATAATTAAGAGATTAGCTTTTTGACACAAACGGCAATCCGACATTCATGATAACGGCTCCCCGCCATTTCCCAATTATAGATTAGCCTCTGCACACTAACGGCGATCCGACTTCGTGATAACGGAGATCCGACAATTTGAAAATTCAGCTCAACGGTCATATTGACAAATCAAACGGCGATCCGACATTGAGTTAACAGCGATTCGACAGTGAGCAGAAAGTCAACAACGGCTAGTTTTAGCTCCAACTATAAATAAGCTCATTCAAATTCAAACAATGATTAATCACAACACTACCATTGAGCTTATATTCGTGAAAATAATCTTCATACAGCTTCAAAAACACATTCTTGCTTCTTCTATTTCACACATTGAGCATTGATTTGTAATCTTAAATATTGTGTGAGAGAAAAAAACAATTTGTAATCTTTTGTTTTGAGTGATTGTAAGTGTTGGGATACACTTGGGTTAACAGATTGAGGATAATCTCTTGTTGTAAAGGTTTATTGACACCTTGGAAGTCAATTGTAAGACTGATTGAAGCCTTGGAAGCTTACTTAGTGGAATCCTCAAGCCCGGTGAGTTTGGAGGCGTAGACATAGGCAATGTTGGCCGAACCATGTAAAAATCTCTGTGTTTGAATCTCTCTTCCTTTATCTTTTTATATTATGATTAATTTATTTGTTATTGCTTTAAATTCATTTTAGATTTGCATTGAGTTTTGTTTTAGAATTGAATAATTTTTAGAATCCCAATTCATCCTCATCTTGAGTTGCATAACTAGAATTTCAGTTATAAATCAAATATCAAATCCCCATTTAATGATAAATTCATAACAATAAAAATAACACATGTATAACTATCAAGCAATAAAACCAAGTGCACATTACAGAGAAACTACAATTGTTAATTTCTCATCTCAATGCTCATTGTCAGACTTCACTAAGACACTAACCTCATAGGAAAAGACAATTTTTTTCGTAAGAGATCGGTTATCACTAGAGTTCACTAACCTCACAACATAAAGTCCTACCAAAATTTAGGTAGTTCCTAATCCTCAATAACCACTTTAAAATCATGAAGACCAAATTCAACAGACAACAGCAACAAAGCTTGCCATGTCAGTACCAAGAACAAAATCAAAGTAACCTAATATGATTGCTTCTCTAAATAAAGAAGAAAAATTAATCAGGAACACAGAAGGAAAAAAATAACAAATGAAAAATGCAATTCACAGAAAAGTGCATGTAACATCCAAATATTACTACTTAATTTACTCATAATTGTTCGAGACAAAAAGTTTCTTTATTTAGTTCAGATATTGTACCTCTTAATGAAAAAAACTTTTAGGTGGGAGCCTCAAATATAAAAAAATCTTTATCTGTGACGCTGAATACTTAGGTAGCTTTTTATTTTATGTTCCTTCACTTTTGTAGCAAATGCATGAAAATAAATATTGTCACACTAGCTACAACAATTAGCAGCTATATTGTGATAATATCTAAATTATTCATGTTGTACAACAGTAATAAACAAGATGAGACACTCACGCTTATCAACTAAATTATGCAATATAGATATTCAAACCAATGGCACAAAGTTCTCGCATTCGAACAATAACCCAGCCTTTCGCATGGGCCTTCGCACAGGTGATGCACAACCGCTAGAGAAAACAAGAGTTGTTTTGGAGCCCTGTTATGGTTTTTTTGGATTTGGTTTTTAAAATTCCAAGATAAATCAAAATTTTCAGCATAATTTTGGCCTTTTATTAGCCTTGGAGTAGTTTTGACGGAATTTTTTCTACATAATTTTTAATAAACTCTCGAAAAACTATAAGAGCCTCCCCGCGGTGGTTGGGCACTGTTTGGGAGCACTCCCGTTAGCCCAAGGGATGTCTCGGTCGAAAGAAACAAGGTTACTTTAGTATAGAAACCCAACTCCTCCCCTCGATCCCCATGGCAAAAGGCTATAGCACACCTGTTTTAGCCATTCCTCTTGGGCCTCCTGAGGGTTGCCTTGAAACTTTGAATTGGCCTTATGCACGTGCCTTCCTATAGGCGACGTGAGGTCGCCATAAAAAAAAAGGGAGTCGTTTTGCAGCCCTAGAGTGGTTTTGGCAGAATTAGTTTTCTAAAATACCAAGAAAAAATAATTTTTTCTGCATAATTTTGGAATAAATTCCCAAGAAACTATCCGAGCCTCCCCGTTGCGGCGGGGCACTGGTTGAGAGAACTACCACTAGCCCAAGGGATGTCCCAGAGGAAAGAAATAGGGTTACGTTTAGAGGAAAACATAACTACTCCCCTCAGACCCTAAGGCCAAAGCCTATAGAAAACTTGTTTCGGCCTTACTTCATGGGCTTCCCTGAGGCTACCTTGGGACTTTGACCCATCCTTCTGCCAAAAAAAACGAGACTCCTTTTGCAGGCCTGATGTGGTTTTGGATGAGTTTTATTTTTAAATTCTAAGAAAAACTGATTTTTCCTACATAATTTTGGAATAAATTCGAAAAAACTATCAGAGCCTCACCGCAGCGGTGGAGCACTGCTTGGGAATACTTCAGCTACCCCAAGGGATGTCATCAGGGAAAGAAACATGGTTATTTTTGGAGAGAAACCCAACTCTTCCCCTCAGGCCCCAATACTGAAGGCAATAGCACACCTGTTTTAGTGTTTCCTCATAGGCCTCTTAAAGGCTACCTTGGAACTTTGACCCAGCCTTCTGCGCACGCCATCCCACTGGCAACTCAAAACCTTTAAAAGAAAAGGGTCAATTTGGAGCCTTGAAGTGGTTTTGGCAGAATTTTTTCTAAAATCTAAAGAAAAATCAATTTTTTCAAAATAATTTTGAATAAATTCCCAAAAAACTATTAGAGCCTCTCTGCGGTGGTAGAGTACTGCTTGGGAGCACTCTCAGTGGCCTAAGGGATGTCCTAATGGAAAGAAACAATATTACTTTCTGAGAGAAACTTAACTCCTCCCCTCGGGCCCAAGGCCAAAGACTATAGCACACTCGTTTTAGTCATTCTTCATAGCCCTCCCGAGGGCCGCACTGGAAGTTTGACCCAGCCTTCTGTACACGGATTCCCATAGGTGACACAAGACCGCCAAAGAAAACAGGAGTCGTTTTGTTCCTTGGAGTGGTTTTGGCGAAATGTTTTTTTAAAATTCCAAGAAAAGTTGATTTATCTATAAGTTTTTTGGAATAAACTATTAGAGCCTCCTTGCTGCGATGAGGCACTACTTAGGAGAACTCCCACTAGCCCAAAGGATGTCCTTGGGGAATGAAACAACATAAATTTGTAGGTAAACACAACTACTCCCCTCGGGCTTCAAGGTCAAAGGCAATAGCACACCTGTTTTTGCCTTTCTTAACGAACCTCCTTGGGACCGCCTTAGAACAATGACCCGGCCTTCTACATGAGCCTTCCATAGGTGACATGAGGCCACCAGAAAAAGAAGTCATTTTGGAGCCCTGGATTGGTTTTGGTGGAATGTTTTCTAAAATCCCAAGACAAATCAATTTGTTCTGCATAATTTTGGAATAAATCCCCCAAAAACTATAAGAGCCTCCCTACAATGGTGGGGTACTGTATGGGAGCATTCTCCCTAGCCCATGGGATGTCCCAGTGGAAAGATGTCAATCAACCTTTACACTAAGAGATTATCCTCAATCTCTTAACCTAAATGTATCTCATCACTTACAATCACTCAAAACAAAGATTACACATTTCGTTTTCTCCCACACAATATATATGATTACAAATCAATGCCCAATGTGTGAATAAATGAAACAAGAATGAATTTGAAGCTCAATGAATGTTGTATTCTCGATTATAAGCTCAATAATAATGTTGTGACAAACTCTTGTTCAAATTTGATTGAGCTTATTTATAGTTGGAGCTGAAAAATAACCGTTGTTGACTTTACGCCTTCAAATCGTTATAGCCCGATTATTGTTAACTTCGTTTTGACTGGTCAAGTGACCATTGAGCTAAAATTCAAATAAACGGTTGATTGTTTGTCACTATCGGTTTGTCGTTAATTTCTAGAGACCTATAAAACAAATTTCTATTATCCGTTCTTGCTAAATGGTTGAAGCTTAGTATGGAATGGCTTTCTAGAAAATATCAGTTAGCCATTTAACATTAATGGTTCACCGGTTATTTCTAGTAACCTGCAAAATAAAATAGGCTAATTCGTTTTTGTTAAACAATTCAAGGTTAGCACAAAATTGCATTTTGGAAATTATTGATTAGCTGTTTGCTGTAAACAGTTCACCGTTCAATTCCAGTAACCTGCCCAGTACATTTTCTTATATGTTTTTGTTAACCGGTTCAAGCTTGAAGGAATTACCTCTTTAGTAAATTATCGCTTAACGTTTCAAAGTTAACGGTTCACCGTTTACTTCCAGAATCATCGTTTTAACCAAATTGCGTAGGGAATTATTTTTCGATTAAAGTTTAACAATTATCAATCTTTCATTAACACATTTTGAAAAATTATACGGCTTTTGAGAAATTGTTTATTAATGAAAAGCTCCAACATTTTAATAAAAAACATTTAAAGTTTGTTATCATCAAAATCAATATAATGAACGTATATATTTTAACATTCTCCAATTTTTTGATGATGAAAAACTCTTTTAATATTTACTCCCTCTAAATGTATGCTCCCCTAAAATGTATGGCCAATTACATTTTTAATCAAAAAAAAATTTTAGCTAGTATAAAATTTTTCAAAAACATATCATTCAAAACATATTATTGAGAAATTTTAGTCATATCCTATTTATCTCATCCTTTATCATAAAAAGAAAATAAAAAGGATAATTGAAACATGATTAGTAAAATAGCAAGATGAAGATATTACCCATTTTATGCGAGCAAAAATTTCGCCAGAATCTCCCTTTTAAAATGAACTCCTCAAATACAAAACAGGGTTAAAACACTTCCATATAAGCTTAAACAAGTTGCACAAACCAATAACTCCCGTAATTCATCAAACCACACACATATAACTATCCATCATCAAAATCATCAAGAAAGAGTTATGCAATCCAAACAAAAAAATATATGTCAAAACACATATAAAAACAGAACATGAAATGTATGTGTAAAAACAAAGTCGAAACGGAGAGGTAGGTCATGCAATGAACTGCCACAGCCATATCCAAAATAGAGAAGGAGGGTGCCCTCCGCCGCAATGAGTTCGAGCTTGTGTATACATTGCTCCAAAAAGGACTGAAATTTAAATTAGAGCTTTCAAGCGGGAAAGGGTATCTATTTTGTCGAGAATCTGCTGTTGCTGCTCGGAAAGTCTCTGAACATCAGCAACCAACTGCTGTAAAGTTTTCAAAGTTGGTGGCTGCAGCTACTCGGGAGCTGGAGGCTGCTCGGTAGCTGAAGGCTGCTTGGGAGTGGAAGGAAAATTGATGTGCTCATAATTTATATATTATTTTAATGCTTCCATAACTTAATCTTATGTTGAATTATATTTTATTATGTTAATTTTATCTTAATTTTTATATTTTGTTATTTTAGTTGCGTTTTGGAAATAAAAAGAAATTAAATTAGAATATTCAAGTGAGGAGAGCTTAAAGAAGGAATTAATTAGAAATTTAAGGAAATGAATAGAATTAAAATGGAAGAAAATTGAAGAAGCCAAGGCCTAATCTTGGAAGCCACGTGAAGAATAAAAGAAAAGAGGAAAAAGGAAGCAGTGAAGAATTAATTGACCAAAGAAAATATGGCAAGTCACGTGAATAGTTGGAAAAGCATTGACAATTTAAAAGCTTCACGTGCACGGGCTTAAAGTGGGCTAGGTTTGCTTTGTTTTTAAAAATCCTCTTGATTTAAGGATTCGTGGGCGGCAACAATATAAAGAAAAGAAGGAGGCAGCCGCACAACAACTGAAAATAGCAGCCGCACAACTTGACAGGAAAAGGAAAATAAACCGAGAGCAGCAGGAGCAATTTGGAGGAAGAAGACGCTAGGATTAATTTTTGAGTTTTTCTTTTCCTCTTCTCTATTATTTTGGTTGAATGTTTCTAATTAAATGCATGGATTCTCTTTATATTCTCATTAACTAATTTATTTTACTAGGGCTACAATGTAGCCTAACTATGAAGATTTAATTCTATAAATCTGTGTTATTTTTAATTTATTATTCCATGATTGAGTGTTCATTATTGTGCTTAATACTTTTAAATATCTGGTCAATATTTGAATGATTTGAGAATACATAATGAGACCGAGAGGAGATTTATGTATTTTTGTTCTATGTAATGGATGCCATGAATTGAACGAAAGACAGAGATATGCCAACGTGATTCGTGTAGTTTTTCTAAGAATTTCCATAGAAAATAGCAATGCCGACAACTTGATAGGAAAAGGAAAATAAACCGAGAGCAAAAGAGAGCAATTTGGAGGAAGAAGACGCTAGGATTAATTCTTGAGTTTTTCTTTTCCTCTTCTCTATTATTTTGGTTGAATGTTCCTAATTAAATTCATGGATTCTTTTTATATTCCCATGAACTAATTTATTTTTCTAGCCTAACTATGAAGATTTAATTCCATAAATCTGGGTTATTTTTAATTTATTATTCCATGATTGAGTGTTCATTATTGTGCTTAATGTTTTTAAATATCTGGCCAATATTTGAATGATTTGAAATACATAATGGGACCGAAAGGAGATTTATGTATTTTTGCTCTGTAATGGATGCCATGAATTGAACGAAAGACAGAGATGTGCCAACGTGATTCGTAGTTTTTCTAAGAATTTCCATAGAGCTTAATAAATCTTTGTATATTTAAATTCACATAGAGATATAATGGGTTAATATGTTAAGGTATTTTTAATATTACTCGAGAGAGGATATTGAATAAATTAGGGAAATTCACTGTCAACATGGGTAATAAATTTTAATAGGATAGATAGAGGATTAAATTGGATTGGTTATGGTGAAATCGGATGTCCTAGTGTCTTAATCTCTTAGTGATTTTTATTACTGCCTGCCTTTTTATTTAATTTTTAGTTAATTTATTTTATTTTAATTTTAATCTAAATTCACCTATTCGATTATTCAAATAAATTAGGATTAGAATAATTTCGATAGCTAATAGGATATACAATCTCTGTGGGACAATACTCTACTCTTCATTATATTACTTGTGCCGATAGTAGACTTACTAATTTACGCATCAAGTTTTTGGCGCCGTTCTTTCAGGGGATTGTTTGGATTAGTATCGATACCAACTAACCTTAGTTTAATTGGAATTTTATTTTTATTGTTTTTATTTTAATTTTCATTTTCTTGTTTAATTTTATGAGACGTTCTAGAAGTTTTGATTTATTGTCTTTTGATCCAGAGATTGAACGCACTTGTAGAAGGCTCAATAGAGAGAGGAGAGAAGCTTTACAGGAGCAGCAACTAATCATGGCTGATGAAGCATTGCACGGAAATGAGGATGCGAGACCTTTAAGAGATTATACTGTTCCTACAGTTAATGGTGCTCGCTCAAGCATTGCACGTCCTGCTATTCAAGCCAATAATTTTGAAATTAAGTCAGCCATAATCCAGATGATTCAGACATCAGTACAATTTGCTGGGATGCCGAATGATGATCCAAATGCTCATATTACAAATTTCTTGGAAATTTGTGACACATGTAAACAAAATGGTGTTTCAGACAATGTTATCAGGTTAAGGCTTTTTCCGTTCTCACTGAGGGATAAAGCAAAAGAGTGGTTAAATTCACTCCCTGCTGGAACAATCACTACATGGGATGGATTAGCACAGAAGTTTTTAGCAAAGTACTTTCCTCCAGCAAAAACAACCAAGTTAAGGAATGACATCACAACCTTTGCTCAGTTCGAGATGGAATCACTATATGAAGCATGAGAGAGATACAAAGACCTATTAAGAAAATTCCCACATCACGGTCTACGGTTTAGCTTGAGTACGGACATTTTACAATGGTTTGGGATCTAATACCAGGACTATGATTGATGCTGCAGCAGGAGGAACATTAATGGGAAAAACACCAGAAGTAGCTTATGAATTATTGAAGGAGATGGCCTCTAACAATTACCAGTGGTCTTAGAGCGATCAATACCAAGGAAAATTGTAGGGAGCCCATAATATTGATGTTGTCACTTTGCTTTATCGCACGGATGACTGCTTTATCTAATAAGTTGGAGCACCAAATGTCGGGCGCTATTCAAACTCAAGTGTGTGAATTATGCGGAGGGAACCATACCGGTGTCAACTAACAAGTTGGAAGTCATTTTTGCGTCATCATTGTTGAGGGTTAGAAAATATATATTTATAAAGGAGAAAATCATAATTTTACACTTCAAGTCTCACTAACATCTCTAATTTTATTTATTTAAGTCCCTTGTTATTTAATTATGAGTGTTTTGTTTTAATTAAGTATTTTATATATTTTAGGGGTATTATGGTCATTTCATAATGAACGAGATATTAGATAGCAAAACGGACGTCACTTTTGAACTCAGGACAGTCGAAAACCTTAAGAGGAGCATAAAAGGAAAAATGGCACTGTTCACATATGCGGCCTATTCACGTGTGCAGTCTTTGTTCATGGGTACTTTTCCGATTTCATACCGCGTCACTATTCAAACCGTGTGTAAACCATGTTACTGTTCAAACCGCGTCTTTAATCACGATGACGTGGCGCAATCTGTCGTCCAAATCTGCTTTTAATCAGGTGGCTATAGTTTTACTCAATGTATCTATAAAAGGGGGCCTCTCACAAATTTGATACCCTTGAATCCATTTTTGAGCTTAGTTTTCGGTAATTCTTTCTCCATCTTGTATTTTCTATGTATTTTAATAAATTCCCATTTTACTCTTAATTTAATTATGAGTAGTTAATTTTCTTTCAAGTTTGGGTTGAAGGTGAAGTCTCAACATGTGTCATGGGCTTTATTTGGTAAATTTACATTTTTAGGTAAGAATTTCTTTTTCTCTTCTTTAAATTTCTGCATTTTAATTTTCAAGTTATTCTTCTTTATAATTTTTTATTTATCTTGTTAATTTATTTTAATTTTAGTTAATTTCACGTATTTGTTTTAGTGTGTTTTCTTTTTGTTTTTTATAGAAAGGTTGTAACAGCGCAATAAGGTTAGTATCATAATTTCTCCTTCTTTTTTATTTTTATTTATTTTGTTCTCATTTTTATTTTCTTTGCATGCATGGTCGTAGGTCATTATTACCTAATCTTGAACCTATAGACCTTGAATTAGAAAGAACACTTCGCACACATAAACACATTGCACTTAAAGATAAAATTGAAATGGATTTGTAACAACCAGAACCACAGGAGAGGCCATTTAAGGACTACTTGATCCATTAGATAACTTAAACACATCATGCATACGATACCCAAATGTAGCTACTAGTAGTTTTGAGTTAAAACCTAGTGTGCTAAATTGTCTCCCAACATTCTATGGCTTAGAAAATGAGGACCCATATAATTATCGAATGATTTTCATACAATTTGTCAAACTTTTAGATATGAGAATTTTGAAGATGATATTAAACTTAGACTATTCCCATTTTCTTTAAAGGATAGAGCTCGTTCATGGTTCAATACATTGCCTTCTAATAGCATTACAACATAGGAACAAATGGTAACAAAATTTTTAAATAAATATTTTCGATGCGAGTTTTTCGAAGCATGGGAGCGATTCAATAGGCTACTTTTGAAGTGTCCACATCATGAGTATGAGAAATGACACCAATGCCAATACTTCTTGGAGGGATTATTGCCAAATGTGCAAGAATGGCTAATGGCAACAAGTGGAGGAGAGCTAATGTCAAAAAGTGCATTAGAGATTTGGGATTTCTTCCAGCGACAAGCAGATAATTCCCAACAACGGAGTCGATCTCTCAGGAATACTAGAAGAATTAAAGGAGTGAATGAGGTTCACATTGCCGAGTCGGTTCGGGAATCAAAGAAGTCAAAGATGGTTGAAGGCCTTTCTCGACAAATAGCATCGTTGGCTTTGCTAAATCATGAGCCACATGACCATGACTCATATTCGAGATCAAGCCAATGCCATAGGTGTCATGAGAAAGCCATTAAATTACAACCCATACTCAATACATATAATCACTGGATAGAGAGACCACCCTAATTTTCATGGTCTCAAGGATTCCAACAGAATGGACCCGGCTCGGCTCGGCTCCACCAATGCAACCAATTCCTCAGTTCCTTAAGCCTCTCGGCCACCATTTAGACCATACAATCAGAACCAGAATTACTCTTAACCCAGACCATGGGAGGATTCATTCCAGAATTTCAAGAATATTACTCAATCTATAATCGAGCAACAGAACCGCACCATTGATGGACTACGGAATGAGATGAGAGCGACTTCAACTCACAAGCCCAATCGAGTTTCAAGCCTCGAGAAGATGGTGGGACAACTTGCTTCTTGATTCGGACTTTGGCAATGACTGTTGAAAAAGGCAAGTTTCTAAGTCAACCAGTGCCTAATCCTAAAGGAGTGCATGAAACAAGTACCAGTTCACCACAACAACATGGAGAGGTCAAATCCGTCATGACCTTACAAAAAGGAAAAGAAGTCGACAACAAAGTGGAGATGCCAGTGACAAAATCAACTCGGTTGTACACAGTAAATGCTGAGGACTCACCACCGGAGGAGAAAGAAGAAAGCAACCCACGGGAATACGTTCCTAAAGCTCCATTCCCTCAGAGGTTAGCTAAAGGAAAGAAGGGAAAATCCACAGGTGAGATTCTTGAAGAGTGCCAATAGGTAAGTGTTAACATCCCTTTACTTGATGCAATAAAACAAGTTCCATCTTATGCTAAGTTTCTTAAAGACCTTTGCACTAAAAAGAGAAACATTCATGTTCGAGAAAAGGCCTTTTTAACGAACGTTAGTTCTATACTCCAATACAAAATTTCTCTAAAATGTAAAGACCCAAGCTCCCCACTTATTTCTTGTAGCATGGGGAACCACACAGTGAGAATGCTTTGTTGGATTTAGGAGCTAGTGTTAATCGTTGCCTTATTCGGTATTTGTGAAACTTGGATTGGGAGAATTACACCCACTCGGTGGTATTACGACTTGCGGTCGGTCCACGAAAATACCTCGTGGTATTGTGGAAGACGTGCTTCTACAGGTAGACAAGTTTTATTTTCGTATTGATTTCATTATAATTGACACTCAACCAATACAGGATTCAAGAAAACATATCCTCGTTATCTGGCCAGACCATTACGGGTAGCTGGCAGATGCTCACATTCAATGCAGGACTGAAAATATGCAGTTGTCCTTCGGCAATATGACCATGGAGCTCAACATCTTCAACATTGCCAAACAACCTCACAATGCAGATGATAGAATTGTTGACGTGGATTTAATTGAAGCATTAGTTGATGATACTTTTATTTCAAACCTTAATGATGACCCTTTACAAACATGTTTAACTCACTTTGGTTTGGATTTTGTTGTTGACTGTTGAGTGTTAGAAAGTGTATATTTATAAAGGAGAAATTCATCATTTTATACTTTAAATCTCACTAACATCTCTAATTTTATTTATTTAAGTCCTTTGTTATTTAATTATATATTTTGTTTTAATTAAGTATTTTGTGTATTTTAGGGGTATCATGGTCATTTCACAATGAACCAGATTTCGGATAGTAAAAGCGGACGTCACTTTTGAACTTCGGGGACAGTCGAAAACCTTAAGAGGAGCATAAAAGGAAAAATGGCCTTGTTCACACGTCGGCACTATTCACATGTATGTCTTGTTCATGAGCAATGTTCACGACATTTACATTGAGACCGCGTTCTTTTTATTCAAACCGTGTGCAAACCGTGTTCTTGTTCAAACCGCGTGGTCAAACCGTGGTTCAAACCGTGGTCAAACCGTGTTCTTGTTCACGATGACGTGGCGCAATCCTGTGCATCCAAACTATTTTTTTATCAGATGGCCATGATTCACTCAATGTATCTATAAAAAGGGGCCTCCCCAAATTTGATACCCTGAATCCATTTTTGAGCTTAGTTTTCTGTAATTCTCTCTCCATCTTGTATTTTCTACGTATTTTAATAAATTCCCATTTTACCCTTAGTTCAATTATGAGTGGCTAATTTTCTTTCAAGTTTGGGTTGAAGGTGAAGTCTCAACATGTGTCATGGGCTTTATTTGGTAAATTTATTTTCTCTTCCCCTCTAATTTCTGTGGAGGTTTTGACTTTTCGTCGACAAATAATAATAATCTTGTCTAGTTACATACAGTTTTACAGCACCCTAGTACAAGGTTATTATTATTTGTACGATAAGCCATAACACCATATTGATTAGAGTGGTTCATGAGGTGTGGATTCCCCCTGCATGATTTATTTGGTATTAATAAGGAATATTTAGCACATGGTGCATGTTGATACGGATCCAGGATACTAAGCACTTTATTTCAATAGTTTCCATTTCAATTTAATTCCGCTATTCCAATTTAAATTCTAGCATCCTTTAAATCAATTTCTCCACAAATACAACCACCCATTTACATAATTAATTCTACACACAATTAAAATCCACCTCCTCGTGGGATCGACACTCAACACCATTAATCTATTCTACAATAGATTAGGTAAACTTCGAGTTCAACAAAATTTGCACAACATTGGCATATCAGTCGATGAGGTCAACGCCTTACTTGACTCAGCACCAGCCATAGACACTAATAAATAGAAGTCAAGAGTTGAACAACTTGCACCATCAGAGAAGAAAATCATCCCATCATCAGAGTCACCACCGAAACTCGAGCTTAAACCATTAACCAACACTTTGGAATATGCGTTCTTGGGAGAAGAAAGCACTCTGCCGGTAATCATCTCATCATCCCTAAATGACGAACAAAAAGGTAAGTTGTTAGATGTTTTAAAAGAGCACAAAGGAGCATTAGGATGGACCATAGCAGACATAAAAGGTATAAACCCAGCAGACTGCATGCATTACATTCACCTTTATGCAATGTCGGTTAAATCCTAACATGAAAGAAGTTGTTAGAACGGAAGTCCTTAAGCTATTAGATGCAGGTATCATTTACCCAATTTCTGATAGTTCATGGGTCAGTCCTGTGCAAGTTGTCCCTAAAAAGTCAGGAGTCACATGAGTTACACTAGAGTAACTACGAGGATGGCGTGTATACATTGATTATAGAAAGTTAAATTCTGTCACACGTAAAGACTATTTTCCTTTACCGTTTATTGATCAAATGCTTGATAGATTAGCAAGCCATGGATTTTATTGCTTTCTAGATGGCTACTCGGGATACAACATTCCCATAGTACCAAAAGATCAAGAGAAAACCACTTTCACTTGCCCTTTTGGCACTTTTGTATATAGGAGAATGCCGTTTGGATTATGTAATGCACATGCTACATTTCAACGATGCATGTTAAGTATTTTTTCTGATATAGTTGAACGGTTTCTTGAAGTCTTTATGGATATTTTTTTATTTTCGGAGATTCTTTTGATCAATGTTTACATCATTTGACGAAAGTTCTGCAGAGATATATCGAGAAAAATTTGGTCTTAAATTGGGAGAAGTGTCATTTTATGGTAAAAGAAGGTATAATCCTCGGTCACATCATTTCATACAAAGCCAAGGTGGATCTCATTTCCAATCTTTCTCCATCTAAAATAGTCAGAGAAGTAAGATCTTTTCTTGACCATGCTGGTTTTTATAGACGTTTCATTAAGGATTTTAGCAAAGTTTCTAGACCCTTATGAAATTTACTTGTTAAGGATGTACATTTTGTCTTTGACTATTCATGTCTTGTAGCATTTGAAAAGTTGAAGCAATTGTTGACGTTATCACCCATCATTCAGCCCCCAAACTGGAGTTTACCATTCGAACTCATGTGTGATGCATCTGATTATGCAGTAGGAGCAGTATTAGGATAAAGAGTTGATCGAATTCCCCATATTATTTACTATGCTAGTATGACATTAAATGATGCACAGTTGAACTATTTAACTACTGAAAAAAAATGCTAGTAGTAGTATTTGCATTAGAAAAATTTCGATCTTATCTCATTGGTTGTAAAATAATTATATTCACAGATCATGCTGCTCTTAGATATCTTCTTACAAAGAAAGATGCAAAAGCTAGATTAATTCGTTGGGTGTTATTTTTGCAGGAATTTGACTTAGAATTCAAAGATAAGAAAGGAACAGAAAATGTTGTGGCTGACCATATCTCTCGTCTCCATTTTGGCACAATTATAGAACCCTTAACATTGAATGAGTGATTTCCAGATGAACAATTAATGAGTGTGGAAGTATTACCTTGGTACGCTGATATCGTTAATTATCTTGTTACAGGTCAACTTCGAGCATTGGGCCAAGCGAGGACAAGGCTAATTTTTTTTGCGGAAATAAAGAATTTTTTTCTCGATGACTCCTATCTGTTCAAGTATTGTGCTGATCAAATTATTAGACGATGTGTCCCAGAAAATGAATTTTAGAACATCCTTTCGTTCTGCCATGAACAAGCTTGCGGAGGCCATTTCGGTGCTAAGAAAACGGGGACAAAAAGTTCTACAATGTGGTTTTTATTGGCGATTATATTTCGAGATCTTACACCTTTTGCTTCTCATGTGATAGGTGTCAACGAATGGGAAAGCATTACACGAAGGAACATGATGCCACTAAATCTAATTTTAGTGGTTGAATTTTGATGTGTGGGGTATCGACTTCATGGGACCCTTTCCCGTCTTCTTTGGCCCATCAATACATATTGGTTCTTTGTTGACTATGTTTCGAAATGGGTAGAGGCAATTCCATGCGGAACCAATGATCATAAAGTGGTGATAGGGTTTTGAAGAGCAACATTGTTTCACGCTTTGGATTCCCTCGAGCAATAATCGGTGATGGTGGTACCCACTTTTGCAACAAATCATTCAAAGCACTTTTGACAAAGTACTCATCATTTTCGTAAAGTGGCGACCCAAGTATCATCCATGAGCCAATGGCCAAGTTGAGATCTCGAATCGAAATAAAGCACATATTAGAAAAGGCGGTGAGGCGGACAGAAAAGATTGGTCATTAAGACTTGATGATGCATTATGGGCATATAGAGCGACTTTGAAGACCCGGTGGGATGTCACCTACGAGCTAGTGTATGGAAAAGCTTGCCACCTACGTGGAACTCGAGCATTGTGCGTCTTTTGGGCCATCAAGAAATTCAATTTTGACATGCGCAAGTGGCTCGAGAAAAGATAATTACAGTGGCGAGAACTTGAAGAAATTCGTAATGATGCATCAAAAAATGCCAAGGTTTACAAGCGTGAATGAAAGTCTTTCATGATAAGCGATTATGAGAAAATCTTTCACTCTAGGTCAGAAAGTACTTTTATTCAATTCTTTTGCTTTATTCCCGGGTAAGCTACGCTCTCGATGGTCAGGCCCATTTATTGTTCATCTTGTTTTTCCACATGGGGCAATTGAAATTAAGGACCCAAAAATGGTGTCACGTTTAAAGTTAATGGTCAAAGATTAAAGCCATATCTGAATACCAACCACATGGAGAGGACAAAATAAATTTGAGTGACCATACACGTTTGAATTAAGATTTTCTTTTTTTTGTGATTTGATTTTTTTCTTTATTTTTACTATTCTTTTGCTAATTGAAATCATTTGTGCATAAGTGTGTTTGTTTAACCATTAAGTTTTCTTTTATCACTTTTAATCATGAGACAGATTCCTCTTGAACATCCTTAGAAGACTTGGCGTGTCCAATCTCATCTCGAGAGGCGGATCGATTTTGTAAAACACATCGTATTTGGAAGCTACAACCACGGAGTTAATATCCACGTTGAGGATTTAGAAAGCCAACTTCGGAGACATTGAGAGAAGTGTCTACAACATCGGTTGGAGCTTGAGGTAAATTCTATAAGAGGGCGATTGTGATTTTCTTTGTGTGTTTTTGTTTATTACTCTTTGTTGTTTGTGTGTTTTGTGTTTTGTTTGTCACCCGGTTAAGTGGCGGATAACGGTACTCAGTGACAATCAAGTCGGTTACTTGAGTTTCCCATGATGCCCGATCTTAAGGCGAAGGTATGGATAAAATGAGATCTTGGCAAAGCTTCCGTGAGTCGATTCCTTGGCTTCCTCGGAATGCCCTCTGCTTCAATCTATAAAGCTCGATCCAAGAATGCATGCGATTGCTCATGAGGAATAACATACCTGCTTGATATCCGGCTGGTTAATCGAGGCTAAAAATACGCTTAGCGGGTGAGTTGCCTCACAAATTTATTGCATACATGCCTGGTTGTGGTAAAGAAATTATGCAAAAGCGAAGAGCTCGAAAGATTTAGGTTGCTTGTCATAAGTGTGCCAATGATATGCGATAAAAAGCGATGTTCTTTAGGAATGGTGTCGATACTTGAGAGAAGATAAGATCAATTCATTAGGGATGGCTTGAATAAGGAGTCATTGGATGATATCCTTTTGTCTCTTGAAAGCATCCCGGTGGATATGTGCAAGGCGATTCTCGATTATGGCCATCATTCCGAAAAGAGCATGCGCGTCTGATCTCGGAATCGACTATAAGCGACCATGTTTGCCGGTTTATAAGAAAGCGGATGGGAAGCCTATCCTCGACCCGTAGAGGCGTTGAAGCCGTTCGGGCGTAAAACCGAGAGGAAGATGTGAGCCCACGATCATGACTACTTGTAAATATCCTTTTACTTTCATTGTTGTTTTATTTCTTGTTGTTTTACCATTTGCATTATTATGTCTTTAATAATTTTATTTTATCATTGTTTGCTTTTCCTTTTTCTTGTTTTCCTTTTTGACTCTCGAGCCATGTGCATTACGATTAATTGACATAAACATGATACCTCATTCCACAGTGTGACCCACTTCTTGCGAAGATCCTTAAATATGATTCTTTTCATTTGCACTCATAAATTATTTTTGAGAATTATCTAATGGCAGCTACTCCCGATAAACAATTCAAGAACATTTGTGTGCTTTACGGATTTAACTATGGCAAATATAAAGAGTTCTGAGGCGACCATTGATCTTGGTGAGCATAACATAGTAGAGAAAATTACACTTGGT
>CM059836.1:25922927-25942927 GCA_030444775.1 Atalantia buxifolia | reverse complement strand
TTTCGGCCGTAAACCCGCCGGCTCCCAACCCCCCCATCGCGTTGCCCCCCGCCTCACGGTCCCGCCGGTCCAAACGGAACCGCAATCGCAGCCCCGGATCATGAGTTACGGCCCCCTCTTTTCCGGCCATAAAACTTGCCCATTTTTCGGCAGTAAAACCGTCCCGCCCAGCCGTGTGCTATAGCCCACCGGGCCCCGCCGGGCCCAGCCGCCCGCCCAGACCCGACCGGCCTCCCCCCCCCCGGGACCGCGCCCACCGGGACCCCGTCGCCGGCCACCGACTGCCCCCCGAGGGGCAAAAATGGGAAAATCAGGCGTTCGGCCATAAACTTGCCCATTTTTCGGCCGTAAAACCGCCGGCTCCCAACCCCCCATCGCGTTGCCCCCCAGCCTCACGGTCCCGCCCGGTCCAAGCGGAACCGCAATCGCAGCCCGGATCATGAGTTCGGCCCCCTCTTTGCCCGGCCATAAAACTTGCCCATTTTCGGTGTAAAACCGGGCCCCGCCCATGTGCTATAGCCCCCCGGGCCCCAGCCGGGGGCCGACCCCGCCCCCGGCCTCCCCCCAGGCGCCCCAGGACCACCCCCCGGGCCCCCGACCCACCCGCCGCCCCAGGGGCCGAAGACGAGAAAATCGGGCGTTCGGCCATAGACTTGCCCATTTTTCGGCCGTAAAACCGCCGGCTCGCAACGACCCATCGCGTTGCCCCCGCCTCACGGTCACGCCGGTCAAGCGGAACAATCGCAGCCCGGATCATGAGTTCGGCCCCCTCATTGCCCGGCCATAAAACTTGCCCATTTTTAGGTAAAACCGTCCGCCGGCCGTGTGCTATAGCCCACCCGGGCCCCGCCGGGGGCCGCGCCCGCCCGGCCCGACCGGCCTCCCCAGGGGACCGCGCCCAGGGACCCCGCCCCGAGCCCACCGCCGCCCCAGGGGGCGAAAATGGAAAATCGGGCGTTCGGCCATAAACTTGCCCATTTTTCGGCCGTAAAACCGCCGGCTCCCAACCCCCATCGCGTTGCCCCCACCTCACGGTCACGCCGGTCAAGCGGAACCGCAATCGCAGCCCGGATCATGAGTTACGGCCCCCTCATTGCCCCATAAAACTTGCCCATTTTTAGTAGTAAAACCGTCCGCCGGCCGTGTGCTATAGCCCACCGGGCCCCGCCAGCCCGCCCCGACAAAGCCCCCCGCCGCCCGACCATAAGCCTCCCCCCCGGCTCCCAGGGGCCCGCCCCCGAGGGACCCCCCCCGGCCACCGACCGCCCCGGGGCAGCCGGAAAATCGGGCGTTCGGCCATAAACTTGCCCATTTTTCGGCCGTAAAACTGCCGGCTCCCAACCCCCCCATCGCGCTGCCCCCCGCCTCACCGTCCCCGGTCAAAGCGGAACCCAATCGCAGCCCGGATCATGAGTTCGACCCCTCATTGCCCGGCCATAAAACTTGCCCATTTTCGGTAGTAAAAACCGTCCGCCGTGTGCTGCTATAGCCCACCGGGCCCCAGCCCGGCCGCGCCCGCCGGCCCGACCGCCCCCCGGGGGGCCAGCGCCCCGGGACCCCCGCCCCACCGACCGCCCCCCAGGGGCCAAAATGGGAAAATCGGGCGTTCGGCCATAAACTTGCCCATTTTTCGGCAGTAAAACCGCCGGCTCCCAACCCGCCCATCGCGTTGCCCCCCGCCTCACGGTCCCGCCGGTCCAAACGGAACCGCAATCGCAGCCCCGGATCATGAGTTACGGCCCCCTCATTGTCCGGCCATAAAACTTGCCCATTTTTCGGCCGTAAAACCGTCCGCCGGCCGTGTGCTATAGCCCACCCGGCCCCGACCGGCCTCCCCCGCCGGGGACCGACGCCCCCCGAGGGACCCCCGCCGGCCACCGACCGCCCCCCGAGGGGCCGGAAACGGGAAAATCGGGCGTTCGGCCATAAACTTGCCCATTTTTCGGCCGTAAAACCGCCGGCTCCCAACCCCCCATCGCGTTGCCCCCCGCCTCACGGTCCCGCCGGTCCAAACGGAACCGTAATCGCAGCCCCGGATCATGAGTTACGGCCCCCTCATTGCCCGGCCATAAAACTTGCCCATTTTTCGGCCGTAAAACCGTCCGCCGGCCGTGTGCTATAGCCCACCCGGGTCCCCCCCCGCCGCCCAGCCCGCCCCCCCCGCCGGCCTCCCCGGGACCGCGCCCCCCAGGGACCCCCCCCGACCACCGACGCCCCAGAGGGCCAGCAGGAAAATCGGGCGTTCGGCCATAAACTTGCCCATTTTTCGGCCGTAAAACCGCCGGCTCCCAACCCCCCCATCGCGTTGCCCCCAGCCTCACGGTCCCGCCGGTCCAAACGGAACCGCAATCGCAGCCCGGATCATGAGTAACGGCCCCCTCATTGCCCGGCCATAAAACTTGCCCATTTTTCGGCCGTAAAACCGTCCGCCGGCCGTGTGCTATAGCCAACCCGGGCCCCCGCCGGGGACCGACGCCCCCCGAGGGCCCCCCCGACCCGGCCGGCCCCCCCCGGACCGCCCCCGAGGGCCCCCGCCGACCACCGACCGCCCCGGGGCCAGCAAAATGGGAAAATCGGGCGTTCGGCCATAAACTTGCCCATTTTTGGCCGTAAAACCGCCGCTCCCAACCCCCATCGCGTTGCCCCCGCCTCACGGTCCCGCCGGTCCCAAAGCGGAACCGCAATCGCAGCCCGGATCATGAGTTCGGCCCCCTCATTTGCCGGCCATAAAACTTGCCCATTTTTAGCCAGTAAAACCGTCCGCCCGGCCGTGTGCTATACCCACCGGGCCGTGGGCCCCGCCCGACCGCCCCGGCCCGCCTCCCAAGCGCCCAGGGCCCCCGCGCCGACCCCCGCCCCGGGGGCGGGGGAAAATCGGGCGTTCGGCCATAAACTTGCCCATTTTTCGGCCGTAAAACCGCCGGCTCCCAACCCCCCCATCGCGTTGCTCCCCGACTCACGGTCCCGCCGGTCCAAACGGAACCGCAATCGCAGATCCGGATCATGAGTTACGGCCCCCTCATTGCCCGGCCATAAAACTTGCCCATTTTTCGGCCGTAAAACCGTCCGCCGGCCGTGTGCTATAGCCCCCGCCGGGGGCCGCGCCCGACCGGCCCCGACCGGCCTTCCCGGACCGCGCCCCGGGACCCCCCGGCCACCGCCGCCCCCAGGGGGCCCAGCAGCAGGAAAATCGGGCGTTCGGCCATAAACTTGCCCATTTTCGGCCGTAAAACCGCCGGCTCCCAACCCCCCATCGCGTTGCCCCCCGCCTCACGGTCCCGCCGGTCCAAACGGAACCGCAATCGCAGCCCCGGATCATGAGTTACGGCCCCCTCATTGCCGGCCATAAAACTTGCCCATTTTTAAGCCGTAAAACCCCACCGCCCGTGTGCCGTGTGCTATAGCCCACCCGGGCCCCAGCCGGGCGGCCCGCCCGGCCCGACCGGCCTCCCCGCCCGGGACCGCGCCCCCCGGCCCCCCCGCCCGACCACCAGACCGCCCCCGAGGGCCGAGCGGAAAATCGGGCGTTCGGCCATAAACTTGCCCATTTTTGGTAGTAAAACCGCTGGCTCCCAACCCCCATCGCGTTGCCCCCGCCTCACGGTCCCCCGGTCAAGCGGAACCGCAATCGCAGCCCGGATCATGAGTTCGGCCCCCTCTTTGCCCGGCCATAAAACTTGCCCATTTTGGCCCAAAACCGTCCCCCCGGCCGTGTGCTATAGCCCACCGGGCCCCAGGGCCCCGCCCGCCCCGACCGACCCCTCCCCGCCGGGGACCCGCCCCCGGGACCCCAGCCCCACCGACCGCCCCAGGGGCGGGCCAAAACCCGGGAAAATCGGGAGTTCGGCCATAAACTTGCCCATTTTTCGGCCGTAAAACCGCCGGCTCCCAACCCCCCATCGCGTTGCCCCCCGCCTCACGGTCCTGCCGGTCCAAACGGAACCGCAATCGCAGCCCCGGATCATGAGTTACGGCCCCCTCTTTGGGGCCGGCCATAAAACTTGCCCATGTTTTGGCCGTAAAACCGTCCGCCGACCGTGTGCTATAGCCCACCCGGCCCCGCCCGTGGCAGCGCCCCCCGCCCGACCCCAGGCCTCCCCCAGCCAGGGGGGACGCGCCCCAGGGCCCCCGGCCGGCCTCCGACCGCCCCCCCGAGGGGCCGAAAACGGGAAAATCGGGCGTTCGGCCATAAACTTGCCCATTTTTCGGCCGTAAAACCGCCGGCTCCCAACCCCCCCATCGCGTTGCCCCCCGCCTCACGGTCCCGCCGGTCCAAACGGAACCGCAATCGCAGCCCCGGATCATGATCATGTTTTGCACGGCCCCCTCATTGCCGGCCCCCCCATTTTTCGGCCGTAAAACCGTCCGGACCGTGTGCTATAGCCCACCCGGGCCCCCGCCGGGGGCCGCGCCCGCCCGGCCCTGACCGACCGCCCCCGCCGGGGACCGACGCCCACCGAGGACTTCCATGACCACCGACCGCCCCAGGGGGCGAAAATCGGGCGTTCGGCCATAAACTTGCCCATTTTTGGTAGTAAAACCGCCCCGGCTCCCAACCCCCATCGCGTTGCCCCCGCCTCACGGTCCGCCCGGTCAAAGCGGAACCGCAATCGCAGCCCGATCATGATTCGGCCCCCTCTTTGCCCGGCCATAAAACTTGCCCATTTTGGCCGTAAAACCGTCCGCCCGGCCGTGTGCTATAGCCCACCCGGGCCCCGCTCCCAACCCCCATCGCGCCTGCCCCGCCCACCCGCCGCCCGGCCGGCCTCCCCGCCATAAAACTTGCCCATTTCTATAGGCCGCGCCCCGAGGGCCCCCGCCCACCGACCGCCCCGGGGCAGCAGGAAAATCGGGCGTTCGGCCATAAACTTGCCCATTTTTCGGCCGTAAAACCGCCGGCTCCCAACTACCCCATCGCGTTGCGCCCCGCCTCACGGTCCCGCCGGTCCAAACGGAACCGCAATCGCAGGCCCGGATCATTAGTTACGGCCCCCTCTTTGCCGGCCATAAAACTTGCCCATTTTCGGTAAAACCGTCCGCCCCCGTGTGCTATAGCCCACCCCGGGCCCCGCCCGTAATGCGCCCGCCCGGCCCGACCGGCCGCCCCGCCGGGACCGCGCCCAGGGACCCCGCCCGGCCACCGACCGCCCCAGAAATGGAGCAGGGAAAATCGGGCGTTCGGCCATAAACTTGCCCATTTTTAGGCCGTAAAACCGCGGCTCCCAACCCCCCATCGCGTTGCCCCCAGCCTCACGGTCCGCCCGGTCAAAGCGGAACCGCAATCGCAGCCCGGATCATGAGTTCACGGCCCCCTCATTGCCCGGCCATAAAACTTGCCCATTTTTAGTAGTAAAACCGTCCGCCCGGCCCGTGTGCTATAGCCCACCGGGTCCCAGCCGGCCCCGCCCCCCCGGCCTCCCCCTCCCCGGGGACCGGCGCCCAGGGGCCCCCCGCCGACCACCGACCGCCCCAGGGGCCAGCAGGAAAATCGGGCGTTCGGCCATAAACTTGCCCATTTTTCGGCCGTAAAACCGCCGGCTCCCAACCCCCCCATCGCGTTGCCCCCCGCCTCACGGTCCCGCCGGTCAAGCGGAACATGTAATCGCAGCCGGATCATGAGTTCGGCCCCCTCTTGCTTTAAAACTTGCCCATTTTTTAGTAAAACCCGTGTGCTATAGCCCACCCGGGCCCCCGCCCGGCCCCGACCGACCGCCCCCGCCGGGGACCGACGCCCACCGAGGACCCCCGCCGGCCACCGACCGCCCCCCGAGGGGCCAAAAACGGGAAAATCGGGCGTTCGGCCATAAACTTGCCCATTTTTCGGCCGTAAAACCGCCGGCTCCCAACCCCCCCATCGCGTTGCACCCCGCCTCACGGTCCCGCCGGTCCAAACGGAACCGCAATCGCAGCCCTGGATCATGATTCTGGCCCCCTCATTGCCCGGCCATAAAACTTGCCCATTTTTGGTAGTAAAACCGTCCGCCCGGCCGTGTGCTATAGCCCTCCCGGGCCCCGGGCCCCAGGCCAGCCCCCCCCCCCCGGCCGGCCTCCCCCGGGGGGACCAGCGCCCCGAGGCCCCCGCCGGCCACCGACCGCCCCGGGGCCAGCCCGCGAAAAATCGGGCGTTCGGCCATAAACTTTCCCATTTTTCGGCCGTAATACCGCCGGCTCCCAACCTCCATCGCTTTGCCCCCCACCTCACGGCCCCGCCCCGTCCAAAGCGGAACCGCAATCGCAGCCCCCGGATCATGATTCGGCCCCCCTCTTTCCCGGCCATAAAACTTGCCCATTTTTCGGCCGTAAAACCGTCCGCCGGCCGTGTGCTATAGCCCACCCGGGTCCCCGCCGGCGGCCGCGCCCGGTCGGCCCACGTCGGCCTCCCCCGCCGGGGACCGACGCCCCCCGAGGACCCCCCGCCGGCCACCGACCGCCCCCGAGGGCAGCCCCGGAAAATCGGGCGTTCGGCCATAAACTTGCCCATTTTTCGGCCGTAAAACCGCCGGCTCCCAACCCCCCCATCGCGTTGCCCCCTGCCTCACGGTCCCGCCGGTCCAAACGGAACCGCAATCGCAGCCCCGGATCATGAGTTACGGCCCCCTCATTGCCCGGCCATAAAACTTGCCCATTTTACGGCCGTAAAACCGTCACGTGTGTGTGCTATAGCCCACCCGGGCCCCACCGGCCGCGCCCGCCCGGCCCGACCGCCGCCTCCCCCGCCGGACCCGCGCCCAGGACCCCACCGGCCACCGACCCCCCCCCGAGGGGCCGAAGCAGGAAAAATCGGGCGTTCGGCCATAAACTTGCCCATTTTTGGCCGTAAAACCATGCCGCTCCCAACCCCCCATCGCGTTGCCCCGCCTCACGGTCCCGCCGGTCAAGCGGAACATAATCGCAGCCCCGGATCATGAGTTCGGCCCCCTCTTTGCCCGGCCATAAAACTTGCCCATTTTTGGCCGTAAAACCGTCCGCCCCCCGTGTGCCCAGCCCCGGGCCCCCGCCCGGGGACCCCCGCCCCGATCCAGAGTTCGGCCTCCCCGCCGGGGCCGGTCCGCCCACCGAGGACCCCGCCCGCCACCCGACCGCCCCCGAGGGGCCAGAGGGGAAAATCGGGCGTTCGGCCATAAACTTGCCCATTTTTCGGCCGTAAAACCGCGGCTCCCAACCCCCATCGCGTTGCCCCCGCCTCACGGTCCCACCCGGTCAAGCGGAACCCCAATCGCAGCCCGGATCATGAGTTACGGCCCCCTCTTTGGGGCGGCCATAAAACTTGCCCATTTTTTAGTAAAACCCGCCCGGCCCGTTGTGCTATAGCCCCGGGTCCCGCCCCCCGCCCACCGCCCCCGACCTTGGCCTCCCCCCGTGGCCGAGCCCCAGGGCCCCGCCCGGCCACCCGCCGCCCCAGGGGCAGCAGGAAAATCGGGCGTTCGGCCATAAACTTGCCCATTTTTCGCCGTAAAACCGCCCGGCTCCCAACCCCCCATCGCGTTGCCCCCGCCTCACGGTCCGCCCGGTCCAAAGCGGAACCGAATCGCAGCCCGGATCATGAGTTCGGCCCCCTCATTGCCGGCCATAAAACTTGCCCATTTTTAGTAGTAAAACCGTCCCACCCAGTGTGTGCTATAGCCCACCGGGTCCCCGCCGCCGCCCGACCCCGACCCGCCTCCCAGCCAGGGACCGCGCCCAGGGACCCCCATGCCCGACCACCGACCGCCCCCCGAGAGGCCGAAAACGGGAAAATCGGCCGTTCGGCCATAAACTTGCCCAGTTTTTGGCCGTAAAACTGCCGGCTCTCAACCCACCCATCGCGTTGCCCCCCGCCTCACGGTCCCGCCCGGTCCAAGCGGAACCAATCGCGCAGCCCGGATCATGAGTTACGGCCCCCTCTTTGCCGGCCATAAAACTTGCCCATTTTTAGTAGTAAAACCGTCCGCCCGGCCGTGTGCTATAGCCCACCGGGCCCCGCCGGGCCCAGCCCCGCCGACCCGGACCGGCCCCCAGCCGGGGCCAGCCGCCCCCCGGAGGACCCCCGCGGCCACCGACCGCCCCGAGGGCCCGACAAAACGGGAAAATCGGGCGTTCGGCCATAAACTTGCCCATTTTCGGCCGTAAAACCGCGGCTCCCAACCCCCATCGCGTTGCCCCCGCCTCACGGTCCGCGGTCCAAAGCGGAACCGCAATCGCGGCCGGATCATGATTCACGGCCCCCTCATTGCCCGCCATAAAACTTGCCCATTTTTGCTATAGCCCACCCGTCCCCGGCCGTGTGCTATAGCCCACCCGGGCCCCCGGTGTCGCCCGCCAAACCCCGACCGCCCCCCCCCCCCGCCCCCCCCAACCCCCAGGCCCCCGCCCGACCGCCCCGAGGCCCAGGCGCTAAAAACGGCCCACCGACCGCCCGGAAAATCGGGCGTTCGGCCATAAACTTGCCCATTTTTCGGCCGTAAAACCGCCCCGGCTCCCAACCCCCCATCGCGTTGCCCCCGCCTCACGGTCCCGCCCGGTCAAAGCGGAACCATAATCGCAGCCCGGATCATGAGTTCGGCCCCCTCTTTGCCAGCCATAAAACTTGCCCATTTTTCGCCAAAACCGTCCGCCCACCCGTGTGCTATAGCCCACCCCCCCCGTAGGCCCCTGCCCCCCGACCAGCCTCCCCCAGGACCCCCCGAGGGCCCCCGCCGACCACCGACCGCCCCGGGGCAGCAGGAAAATCGGGCGTTCGGCCATAAACTTGCCCATTTTTCGGCCGTAAAACCGCCGGCTCCCAACCCCCCTAATTGCGTTGCCCCCCACCTCACGGTCCCACCGGTCCAAACGGAACCGCAATCGCAGCCCAGGATCATGAGTTACGGCCCCCTCATTGCCCGGCCATAAAACTTGCCCTTTTTGGCCCGTCCGCCCGGCCGTGTGCTATAGCCCACCGGGCCCCACGGGCCGCCCCGCCCGACCCGACCGGCCCCCCCGCCCAGGGAGCAGCGCGCGCCCACCGAGGAGCCCCGCCCGGCCCCAGACCGCCCCCCAGGGGGCCGGGAAAATCGGGCGTTCGGCCATAAACTTGCCCATTTTTCGGCCGTAAAACCGCCGCTCCCAACCCCCATCGCGTTGCCCCCCAGCCTCACGGTCCGCCCGGTCCAAGCGGAACCGCAATCGCAGCCCGGATCATGATTACGGCCCCCTCATTGCCCGGCCATAAAACTTGCCCATTTTAGTAGTAAAACCGTTTGGCCCCGTGCCGTGTGCTATAGCCCACCGGGCCCCGGGGGGCCCCGGCCCCGCCCGCCCGACCGGCCTCCCCTGGCCTGGACCGGCCTGTGCCCAGGGCCCCCGGCTACCATGACCGCCCGAGGGAGCAGCCGGAAAATCGGGCGTTCGGCCATAAACTTGCCCATTTTTAGTTGCAGCCGCTCCCAACCCCCATCGCGTTGCCCCCGCCTCACGGTCACCCAGGTCCCAAAAACCAATCGGCCGCCGGATCATGAGTTCACCCCCCTCTTTGCCCATTTTAAAACGGCCCGTGTGCTATAGCCCAAACCCGTGTCCCGTTGCCCGAGGGCTATAGCCCACCCCATGGCCCCGCCCCGGGAAAATCGGCCCCATAAACTTGCCCATTTTTTGGCGGGCCCCAACCCCATCCGCCCAGCCCCGGCCCTCACGGTCCCGTTCGGCCCCGGATCGGGGGCCAGCGATGGACAGAGCAGCCCGGCGGCCCCTCGGGCGTTCGGCCATAAAAATGCCCATTTTATGGCCGAAAAAGGGCCGTAACTCATGATCCCAACCCCCCATTGCGGTTCCCCGTTTGGTCCCGGCAGGGGAAGTGAGGCGGGGCAGCGATCATGGTTAGGCCCCCATCTTCCCAGCCCAGGTTTCACGGCCAAAAATGGGCAAGTTTAAACTGGCCCACCCGGCCCCAAAGGCCCCTCGGGCTCCCGGTGGCAGCGGGGGTCCTCGGTGGCGTCGGTCCCCAGCGGGGATCATGAGCGGTCATTCGGGTCGGGCCCCCCGAGCGGCCCCGCCATGACCCGGGTTTCACTATAGCGGGCAAGTTTATGGCCCGGCCCCAAAGAGGGCCCGTAACTCATGATCCCAGGGCTGCGGTGCGGTTCCGTTTGGACCCCGGCCCCGTGAGGCATGGGGGCGCCCCGATGGGGGTTGTTGGGGCATAAAACTTTTCCGGCCGAAAAAAATGGGCAAGTTTATGGCCGAGCGCCCGATTTTCCCATTTTTCGGCCCCTCGGTGGCGGTCGGTGGCCCCAGCCCTCGGGGCGTCGGTCCCGGCCGGGAGACGGTCGGGGCGGGGCCGGGCGGGTTCCCCGGCCCCTCATTGCCCGGCTATAAACCGGGCGGCCCAGTTTCTGGTAGTAGAAAAATGGGCAAGTTTTATGGCCGGGCAATGAGGCCGTAACTCATGATCCGGGCTGCGATTGCGGTTCCGTTTGGACCGCGGGACCGTGAGGCGGGGCAACAGCGATGGGGGTTGGGAGGCCCCGGTTTTGGGCCGAAAAATGGGCAAGTTTATGGCGAACTTGCCCATTTTTGCGTTTTCCGTTTCGGCCCCTCGGGGCGGTCGGTGGCCGGTCGAGGTCCCTCGGGCGTCGGTCCCCCGCGGGCGGCCGGCGGCGGGGCCGTGCCGGCCCCCAGGCGTGGGGCCCCGGGGCTATAACACGGCCGTGCCAGGACCGTTTCACGGAAAAATGGGCAAGTTTTATGGCCCCCGCCCAAGGGCCGTAACTCATGATCCGGGGCTGCGATTGCCCATTCCGTTTGGACCGTAAAACCGTGAGGCGGGGGCAACGATGGGGGTTGGGGCCGGCGGTTTACGGCCGAAAAATGGGCAAGTTTATGGCCAGCCCGATTTTCCGGTTTTCGGCCCCTCGGGGGGCGGTCGGTGGCCAGCGGGGGGCCTCGGTGGGCGTCGGTCCCGCCCCCAGCCGGCCCAGCCCACCGGGAAAGCGGGCGGCCGGCCCCCGAGGCTCATGGTTCCCGGGTGGGCTATAGCCACGGGCCGGGCCCCCCGTTTCCCCAATGGGCAAGTTTATGGCCGGGCAAATGAGGGCTCATGATCCGGGGCTGCGATGCGGTTCCGTTTGGACCGCGGACCCACCGTGAGGCGGGGGCCCAGCGATGGGGGTTGGGGCCCGGTTTCAAAAAAATGGGCAAGTTTATGGCCGAGCGGCCCTTTTTGGGTTTTGGCCCCTCGGGCGGTCGGTGGCCGGGGGGGCCCTCGGGGCGTCGGTCCCGGCCCCCCCTCATGATCGGCCGCCCCTCGCAGGCGGGCGCGGCCCCGGGACCCCGTGGGCTATAGCACACGGTTGGCGGGAGTTTCTGGCCGGCCCATTTTATGGCCCAAAGAGGGCCGTAACTCATGAGTCGGGGCTGCGATTGCGGTTCCGTTTGGACCGGCGGGACCGTGAGGCGGGGGGCCGATGGGGGTTGGGGCCCCGGTTTCTGGCCAGAAAAAATGGGCAAGTTTATGGCCCGAAGAATTTTCCCGTTTTCGGCCCCTCGGGCGCGCTCCGTGGCCGGCCCACGGGGGCCCTCGGGCGTCGGTCCCCGGGGTCGGTCCGGCGGGCCGGCGGGGCGGGACCCGGGGCCCGATGAGGTTCCGTTGGCTATAGCACACGGTGGGCCGTTACGGCCGAAAAAAATGGGCAAGTTTTATGGCCGGGCAATGAGGGGCCGTAACTCATGATCGGGGCTGCGATTGCGTTCCGTTTGGACCCGGCGGGACCGTGAGGCGGGGGCCCAAAGCGATGGGGGTTGGGAGCCGGCGGTTTCGGCCGAAAAATGGGCAAGTTTATGGCCGCTTTCAGCCCGATTTTCCCGTTTCCGGCCCCTCGGGGGTCGGTCGGTGGCCGGCGCGGGGCCTCGGTGGCGTCGGTCCCCGGAAGGCGATCGGGCCAGGGCGGGGCGGGCCCCCCGGGGGTGGGCCACCGGGCGCAGGGCTATTTTCGGCAAAAATGGGCAAGTTTTATGGCCCCAAAAATGAGGGCCGTAACTCCTGATCCGGGGCTGGGATTGCGGTTCCGTTTGGACAGCGGGACCGTGGGCGGGGCAACGCGATGGGGGTTGGGCGGCGCCCGGTTTCTGGCCGAAAAATGGGCAAGTTTATGGCGACGCCCGATTTTCCGTTTCGGCCCCTCGGGGCGGTCGGTGGCGGCGGGGGTCCCGGGGGCGTCGGTCCCGGCCCAGGCGGCCGTCGGGGCCGGGCGGCGCGGCCCCGGCGGGACCGGGTGGGCTATAGCACATACGGACCGGCCCGAAAAATGGGCAAGTTTATGGCCCGAGCAATGGGGCGTAACTCATGATCGGGGGCTGCGATGCGGTTCCGTTTGGCCGGCGGGACCGTGAGGCGGGGGCAGCGATGGGGGTTGGCAGCGGCATATTTTCGGCGAAAAATGGGCAAGTTTATGGCGAAAGAATGAGGGCCGTAACTCATGATCCCTCGGGGCTCGATTCGGTTCCGTTTCGACCGGCGGGGCCCAGCTGGGGCGGGGGATGGGTTTGTGAGCGAAAAATGGGCAAGTTTATGGCGAAAAATGGGCGATTTCCCGTTTCGGCCCCGGGGGGCCGGTGGCAATGCGGGGGCCAACTCGAGGCGCCGAGGTCCCAGGCGGGCGGGCCAGTCGGGCCGGGCCGAGGCGCGGCCCCCCCGGGCCGGGTGGGCTATAGTTTGGCAGCCCAGTCGGACCGGCCCCAAAGGGGGGGCCGTAACTCATGATCCGGGGCTGCGATTGCGGTTCCGTTTCGACCGGCGGGACCCTGGGGCGGGGGGCAAGTTGATGGGGGGGTTGGCAGCGGCATATTTTTCGGCCGAAAAATGGGCAAGTTTTATGGCCGAAAGAATGAGGGGGCCGTAACTCATGATCCGGGGCTCCGATTCCGGTTCCGTTTCGACCGGCGGGGCGCTGGGGCGGGGGGCAACGCGATGGGGGGGTTGGCGGCCGCCGGTTTGACGGGCGAAAAATGGGCAAGTTTATGGCCGAACGCCCGATTTCCCCGTTTTCGGCCCCTCGGGGGGCGGCCGGTGGCCGGCGGGGGCCAATCGGGGGGCGCCGGTCCCCGGCGGGGGCGGCCGGTCGGGGCCGGGCGGGCGCGGCCCCCGGCCGGGGCCCGGGTGGGCTATAGCACACGGTCCGGACCGGCCCCAAAGGGGGGGCCGTAACTCATGATCCGGGGCTGCGATTGCGGTTCCGTTTCGACCGGCGGGACCCTGGGGCGGGGGGCAACGCGATGGGGGGGTTGGCAGCGGCATATTTTTCGGCCGAAAAATGGGCAAGTTTTATGGCCGAAAGAATGAGGGGGCCGTAACTCATGATCCGGGGCTCCGATTCCGGTTCCGTTTCGACCGGCGGGACGCTGGGGCGGGGGGCAACGCGATGGGGGTTAGCGGCCGCCCGGTTTGTGAAGCGAAAAATGGGCAAGTTTATGGCCGAACGCCCGATTTCCCCGTTTTCGGCCCCTCGGGCGGGCGGTGGCAGCGGGGGAGCCATCCCAGCGCCGGTCCCAGCGAAGGCGGCGGTCGGGGCGGCGGGCCCGGCCGGGCCGGGTGGGCTATAGCACACGTTCCGGACCCGCCCCAAAGAAGGGGCCGTAACTCATGATCCGGTGCTGCGATTGCGGTTCCGTTTGGGCCGCGGGACCACTGGGGCGGGGGCAGCGATGGGGGTTGGCAGCGGCATATTTTCGGCGAAAAATGGGCAAGTTTATGGCGAAAGAATGAGGGCCGTAACTCATGATCGGGGCTCGATTCGGTTCCGTTTCGCCCGGCGGGGCGCTGGGGCGGGGACGATGGGGGTTAGCGGCCGCCCGGTTTGTGGCGAAAAATGGGCAAGTTTGTGGCCGAACGCCCGATTTCCCCGTTTTCGGCCCCTCGGGGCGGCGGTGGCAGCGGGGGCCAATCGAGCGCCCGGTCCCAGCGGGGCGGCCCGTCGGGGCGGTCGGGCGCGGCCCCCGGCCGGGGCCCGGGTGGGCTATAGCACACGGTCCGGACCGGCCCCAAAGGGGGGGCCGTAACTCATGATCCGGGGCTGCGATTGCGGTTCCGTTTCGACCGGCGGGACCCTGGGGCGGGGGGCAACGCGATGGGGGGGTTGGCAGCGGCATATTTTTCGGCCGAAAAATGGGCAAGTTTTATGGCCGAAAGAATGAGGGGGCCGTAACTCATGATCCTGGGCTCCGATTCCGGTTCCGTTTCGACCGGCGGGGCCTGGGGCGGGGAGCAGCGATGGGGGTTAGCGGCCGCGGTGGGTTAGGAGGCGGTTTTTCGGCCGAAAAATGGGCAAGTTTATGGCCAAAAGAATGAGGGCCGTTTTCCCGTTTCGGCCCCTCGGGGGTCGGTGGCCGTTTCGCGGGGGGCCTCGGGCGTCGGTCCCCGGCGGGGAGGCGGTCAAGGCGGGTTTCGGCCCCCGGTGGGCTATAACACTGGCCGTGGCGGCCGTTTTCGGCCGAAATATGGGCAAGTTTTATGGGCGCGCAATGAGGGGGCCGTAACTCGTGATTCGTGGCTGCGATTGCGGTTCCGTTTGGACCGGCGGGACCGTGAGGCGGGGGGCAGCGATGGGGGTTGGGCCGGCGGTTTCGACCCCGAAAAATGGGCAAGTTTATGGCTAGCCCGATTTTCCCGTTTCGGCCCCCTCGGGCCGGTGGCGTAACTCCTCGGTGGGCGTCGGTCCCCGGCCGGTTCGTTTCGAGCCGGGCGGGACCACAGGGCGGGGGCCGGGTGGGCTATAGCACGGCCGTGGACAGTTTCTGGCCCCAAAAAATGGGCAAGTTTATGGCCCAATGAGGGGCCGTAACTCATGATTCGGGGCTGCGATTGCGGTTCCGTTTGGACCGCCGGGACTGTGAGGCGGGGAACGCGATGGGGGGCTTGGGAGCCGGCGGTTTTACGGACGAAAAATGGGCAAGTTTACGGCCGAATGCCCGATTTTCCCGTTTTCGGCCCCTCGGTGGGAGGTCGGTGGCCGGCGGGGGGCCCTCGGTGTGCGTCGGTCCCCGGCGGGACCAGTCGGGGCGGCGGGCGGCACGGCCCAGCGGGGACCGGGTGGGCTATAGCACACCGGCCCTGGGGACGGAGGCCATGGTTTCGGCCGAAAAATGGGCAAGTTTTATGGCCGGGCAATGAGGGGCCGTAACTCATGATCCGGGGCTGCGATTGCGGTTCCGTTTGGACCGGCGGGACCGTGAGGCGGGGGCAACGATGGGGGTTGGGAGCCGCGTTTTCTGGCCGAAAAAATGGGCAAGTTTATGGCGACGCCCGATTTTCCGTTTCGGCCCCTCGGCCCGCGGTCGGTGGCCCGGCGAGGGCGGGCCCCTCGGGCGTCGGTCCCCGGACCCGGCCCGGTGGGCCTCGGGGCTGAGGTTCGTTTCGGCCCCGTGGGGGCGGGGGGCTATAGCACACGGCCGTTGGAGCAGTTTCTGGCCAAAAATGGGCAAGTTTTATGGCCCAAATGAGAGGGCCGTAACTCATGATCCGGGGCTGCGATTGCGGTTCGTTTGGAACGGCGGGGCCGTGAGGCTGGGGGGAAAGCGATGGGGGGGGTGGGAGCCGGCGGGTTTCACAGTAGAAAAATGGGCAAGTTTATGGCCAGCGGAATGACCGATTTTCCGTTTTCGGCCCCTCGGGCGGTCGGTGGCCGGGGGGCCTCGAAGGCGTCGGTCCCAGTTTGAGGCCGGTCGGGGCGGTGGCGCGGCCCCGGCGGGCCGGTGGGCTATAGCACCATAGCACAGTTTCTGGCCGAAAAATCAAGTTTTATGGCCGGACAATGAGGGGCCGTAACTCATGATCCGGGGCGCGATGCGGTTCCGTTTGGACCAGCGGGACCGTGGGCGGGGAGCAGCGATGGGAGGTTGGGGGCCCCCTGGTTTTACCCAAAAATGGGCAAGTTTATGGCCGAAAATGCCGATTTTCCGTTTCGGCCTCGGGGCGGTCGGTGGCGCATCGGGGTCCTCGGTGGCGTCGGTCCCGGTCCCAGCGGGAGGTCGGGGCCGGGCGGGCGCGGCCCCAGCGGGCCGGGTGGGCTATAGCACAGTCGGGCGAAAAATGGGCAAGTTTATGGCCCCAAAGAGGGCCGTAACTCATGAGTCGGGGCTGCGATTGCGGTTCCGTTTGGACCGGCGGGACCGTGAGCCGGGGACAACGATGGGGGTTGGGAGCCGGCGGTTTCTACCCCAAAAATGGGCAAGTTTATGGCCGAAAACCCGATTTTCCGTTTCGGCCCCTCGGGGCGGTCGGTGGCCTCGGGGGCCCTCGGGCGTCGGTCCCAGCCCGGAGGCGGTCGGGGGCCGGGGGCACGGCCCCAAGGGGGCCAGTGGGCTATAGCCCACGGGCCCGTGATCCTTTCTGGCCGAAAAATGGGCAAGTTTTATGGCAGGGCAATGAAGGGCCGTAACTCATGATCCGGGGCTGCGATTCCAGTTCCGTTTGGACCGGCGGGACCGTGAGGGGGGGGGGAACGCGATGGGGGTTGGGAGCCGCGGTTTCTGGCCCAAAATGGGCAAGTTTATGGCCGAACGCCCGATTTTTCCGTTTTCGGCCCCTCGTGTGGCGGTCGGTGGCCGGCGGGGGTCCTCGGTGGGCGTCGGTCTCCGGAAGGGGGCGGTCGGTCGGGGGCCCCCACGGCCCCGGCGGGACCCCGAGTGGGCTATAACCCACCATTTGGCGTTTCACAGTAAAAAATGGGCAAGTTTTATGGCCCGAAGCAATGAAGCCGTAACTCATGATCCGGGGCTGCGGTGCGGTTCCGTTTGGACCCAGCGGGACCGTGAGGCGGGGAGCGATGGGGGGTTGGGCCGGCGGTTTCACGGCCAGAAAAATGGGCAAGTTTATGGCCGAGCCCGTTTTTCCCATTTTCGACCCCTCAAGGGGCGGTCGGTGGCGGCCCCCGGGCCCTCGGGGGCGTCGGTCCCCACCCCTCGTGGCCGGTCCAAGGCGGGCCGCGCCCCCGAGGGCCCCCGGTGAGCCTATAACACCGGCCCGTGGGGGCAGTTTTAGTGACCGAAAAATGGGCAAGTTTATGGCTTGCCCAATGAGGGCCGTAACTCATGATCCCAACCCCGATTGCGGTTCGTTTGGACCGGCGGGACCGTGAGGCGGGGAGCAGCGATGGGGGTTGGGGCCGGCGGTTTCGGCCGAAAAATGGGCAAGTTTATGGCCATAAAACTTGCCCATTTTCCCGTTTTCGGCCCCTCGGGCCGGTCGGTGGCTGCGGGGGCCCTCGGCGTCGGTCCCGGCCCGGGCGGACTCCCGCCTCGGGCCCGCCGGGGCCGGCCCCGGCGGGGACCCTTTAGGCTATACCACCCAGGTGGGCTAGCAGTTTCACGGCGTTGGCCATAAAATGGGCAAGTTTTATGGCCGTAAATGACCCCGTAACCCATGCGTTGCCGGGGCCTGCAGTCATGCTGTCAGTTTGGACCGGCGGGACCGTGAGGCGGGGGCATCGATGGGGGTTCAAGCCCCCTCATTCTGGCCAAAAATGGGCAAGTTTATGGCGAAAACCCGTTTTCCCCATTTCGGCCTACCCCACCGTTGCCCCGTCCCCCTGGCCTTGAACCCCCTCGGTGGCGTCGGTCCCAGCGGGGGCCCGGGGCAGGACGGCCCCCGGCCCGGGCGAGCCTAAATGGGCGTTATGCCCGGCGAGGGCAGCCCATTTCTGGCCCGGGCCGACCCCCATTTTCCCCCAGGGCCGTAACTCATGATCGGGGCTGCGATTGCGTTTCCGTTTGGACAGCGGGACCGTGGGCGGGGAGCCGATCATGTTGGGGCCGGCCCTCATTTCCCGGCCATAAAATGGAGCAAGTTTATGGCCCCAAAAATATCTGCCACGCCCCCCATTTTCCGTTTATAGCCCCGGGCCGGTGGCGTGGGGGCCCTCGGTGGCCAGTCCCGGCCCCCCCATCGGTCGGTCCCGAGGGCCCCTCCGCCCGCCGGCCACCGCCGCCCCGATCGGGCTATAGCCCCTCTTTGCCGAGGAAAAAAGAGGGCGTAACTCGGCCATAAACTATAAGCCATTTTGGCCGTTTGTGTGACTCCCAACCCCTCCCATCGCGGACCCCGCCTCCCGTCGCCGTTGGGAGCCAGGCGGTTTTCGGCCCCGGAAAATTCGGCCCCCTCATTTATGGCCATAAAAACTTGCCCATTTTTGGCTGTAAAAATATCCGCTCCCAACCCCATCGCGTTGCCCCGAGCCCCAGGTCCGCCCGGTCCCCGGCCCCGCGCCGGATCATGAGCGCCCCGGCCCCCGCGGCCACCGGCCGCCCCGGGGGGGCAACAGGAGGGCAGCACCCATTTTTATTTAGTAAAACCGTCGGACCGGCCTATAACCCAGGGGTCAATCGGGCGTTCGATCCATAAACTGCCCATTTTGGCCCTAAGTAAATTTTCCGTAAACCGATCCCACCCCATCGCGTTGCCCCCGCCTCACGGTCAGCAGGTCCAAGCCGAACGCAGCCAGGATCATGGTTTCTGGCCCCCTCATTGCCCGGCCATAAAACTTGCCCATTTTCGGCCCATAAAACCGTCCCGGCCGTGCGCTAGCCACCGGGCCCCGGGCGCGCCCTCCCCGGCCCCCGAGGACCCGCCCGACAGACCGCCCAGGGAAAAAGGGAAAATCGGGCGTTCGGCCATAAACTTGCCCATTTTATGGCCGTAAAACCGGCTCCACCCCATCGCGTTGCCCCAGCCTCATGGTCGCCCGGTCAGCGTGAAGCACTGTCGCAGCCGGATCGCAATTCACGGCCCCCTCATTGCCCGCAGACCATAAAACTTGCCCATTTTTGGCCGTAAAACCCGTCCGCCCGGCCGTGTGCTATAAACCCGGGCCCCGCCGTGGTCGCGCCCGCCGACCGGCCAGGCCTCCATCGCGGGGACCCGTCCCCGTCCGCCCGGCCCCACCCCCGAACCCCAGGGGCGAAAGCGGGAAAATCGGGCGTTCGGCCATAAACTTGCCCATTTTTGGGCCGTAAAACACCGGCTCCCAACCCCCCATCGCGTTGCCCCCGCCTCACGGTCCGCGGTCAAAGCGGAACCATGTGCAGCCGGATCATGATTCTGACCCCCTCATTGCCCGGCCATAAAACTTGCCCATTTTGTGCCGTAGTAAAACCGTCCCGGCCGGCCGTGTGCTATAAGCCCACCCGGGCCCCGCCGGGCCTCCCGCCCGACCCGACCGGCCTCCCCCAGCGAGGACCAGCGCGCCCCCGAGGACCCCCGCCGACCACCGACCGCCCCGAAGCGCAAACTGGAAAATCGGGCGTTCGGCCATAAACTTGCCCATTTTTAGGCCGTAAAACCTGGCTCCCAACCCCCCATCGCGTTGCCCCGCCTCACGGTCCGTCACCAAATGAACCGTCGCAGCCGGATCATGATTCAGCCCCCTCACTTGCCCGGCCATAAAACTTGCCCATTTTCGGGCAAAACCATCCGGACATCGCGTGCTATAGCCCACCGGGCCCCAGCCCGGTGCCGCGCCACGACCGCCAGATTCCGGCCTCCCCCCAGACCGGACCAGCGCCCCGAGGAGCCCCGCCCGGCCAGCGGCCAGAGCCCCGAGGGGCCAGCGGAAAATCGGGCGTTCGGCCATAAACTTGCCCATTTTTGGCCGTAAAACCATGACTCCCAACCCCCATCGCGTTGCCCCGCCTCACGGTCGCCGGTCCAAGCGGAACCGCAATCGCGGCCCCGGATCATGAGTTACTGCCCCCTCATTGCCCGGCCATAAAACTTGCCCATTTTTCGGCCGTAAAACCGTCCGCCGGCCGTGTGCTATAGCCCACCCTGGTCCCACCCTTGGGAGCCGCCCCCCGGCCTTGGGCCGGCCTCCCGGGGGACCGCGCCCCAGGGGCCCCGCCCGACCACGGCCGCCCCAGGGGCAGCCGGGAAAATCGGGCGTTCGGCCATAAACTTGCCATTTTAGGCCGTAAAACCGCCGGCTCCCAACCCCCATCGCGTTGCCCCCCCGCCTCACCCGGTCCCGCCCGGTCAAAGCGGAACATGATAATCGCGG